>OU342954.1:600000-1115031 GCA_910592335.1 Adalia bipunctata
GGAAAAGGTGGAGATTATGAATACGAATTGAAGCAAAACCTTTAACTTCTACCTTTTGCTTCTACCTTTTACTTGTGAGTAAATGCTTCATTTTTATAAATACGGACTATTGCCGCAGAAAGAGAGTCACGCATCTGGAAAACACGATGTTATGGTTTTCTCTTTCTTCACATCTTGAACATAAATGAGTTTATTATTATAATAATAATTTGGGAATATTCTGGGGAATATTGGAATGCATTTCAGTATCACATGATTCTATTCTTTTCTATTTTAATTTTTTCAATAAACATGAAAATGATAACATTTCTAAATAGAGAATGATCCTTTCAAACGATCTATCGTATTTCTTTTTTGAAAAATTGGTGGTCTTACTATCTTCCGAAGGAAGTTGAAGGTAGGGTTCGAATTTGTACGGGAAGGAATGATACTTTGGAATTGAACTTCGCATTTTTCTGGATATTTCATGAATATGTGCAGTAACCGAGATATTGAATTTATTACATTTGGCTTTTCAAAACTGTATATGGATGTTTTCGGTTTTCCAGATAATTTCAATACGTCATTACTTTTGAAAGGTTATCTTGAATCAAATGAACTTTTCAGGGAATATTGTCTTAAAGTATTCTCAGGAACCAACATGTTCATAATTCTAAATGTACAGGTCCGGCTCTGAAAATGTTGGTTTATTTTGTCTTTCGCAAAAATTTCACCATGTGTATGGTTATTTTCAATTTTTGATGAGGAGTAATCCAACCTTGAGGTTAACTGGAAAACTGCTAAAAATTCTCATTTATTAAAGGACTTCTGATTGAATGATGAATTTCAGTAACTATTTTTTTGCGGATAACACTTTTTCTTTGAATTCAGTATAAGGAGCTTGATTAATAATAATTATCTTTATTGGTCCTTTCGGACATCAAAACAATGTATGAGACAAGTCAAATGTGTGATCATAGACGAAAATAAAATTGCAAAAAATACAAAATCACAAAAACAAAGTAGACACGTCATCGTGCAGGTACTCTTCAACACTTTAATACGCTCTAGCCAATAGAAGTGAACTAATGTTTCATTGTATACGTGGACGGAAGATGATTGTATAATTTAAGGCCTTGATACATAGCGGATTTGAAAAATTTACTAGATCTATGGTGTGGAATATATAATTTAGCTGGAATTGTTGTTTGATAATCATGTAAATCTGAAGTTTTTCTCTATGGAATGTATATTCGTTTTCACATGTAACAAGAATCTCATGATATACAGAAGGGAAGGTGAGAATCCTACTCTCCCTGAACATGTGTCCCCAAATGCGATTTGAATATTATAACATAGGTATGTATAATTCCAATCTTTGTCAGGTATTTGGATTCTTTCTCTACATCACATCACCGACGTTTCGGTCGCAATTCGGACCTTTATCGAGGCTAAAAATTCAAACATTTAAAACTCATACATGAAAAACTCTGACAAACTTACATAATAGCATATTCTAAAACTGTAAGCAGCTGACTGGGTTGACTTATTTTTCTTAACTGTGTTGATTTTCTGTAAGACTGTAAGTATGTTATATCGGTCTAAAAACTTCAACATTCTCTATAAACAATCATCTCAAAGAATTTCGCAAATACACTGAGTACAGTACAGATATAGGACGATAATTAGAAATATCCTCCGGATCATTTTTTTTATACACCGGAGTGGACCGGAGTCACCATGGCCATCTTCAACGCTGAAGAAAATTTACCTGAAAGATTAATCAAATGGACTAAATGTGGAGAAATAATTTCTATTGTTGCCTTTAGATTGGATGTCATCTTTACACATCGTACAGCAATTTAATAATTTCGTGCTCTTTCATGGGTCGGCTTATAAACTTTTCCAAATTGATTTTTTTTTAGGATTGTAACATCCTATAAGACGATAATAAAGATGCTACTTGGCTGAGCATCAAATGAATTATCTACTGCACAAGTTTTGAACAGGTTTTCACCGTCATAACTTCTGAACGGTTATCTTGAATCAGTTGAAATTTTCGGGGAATATACAGGGTCTTTCACGAGGAACCTCACCCATATTTATACGGGAAACTACTAAACGTATTTTCATGAAATTCAGCACTTATAAGTATTTCACGATGCTGATGAAATCTAAAATATTTTCAAGGCATGAGCACCTCCGGTTTTTCCGGAAATGACGTCAACTTCCGTTTTTCAAATTAAAACACAATTTTTTTATTGCAGAAATAGATTCCTTAGAAAATTTCAAGTTATTTTGATGTAACATTTTTCAGTTTTGGTTGGAAAATTCTCTCTGAGCGGGAAAATTCGAAAAAAAAATCGAAAATAGAGCTCCGCTGAAACAAGAATAACTTCGAGGTTTTTGGATGGAAAATTTTCATTTTTGGGATTTTTCAAGATGTAAGATTGATGTATCCACTTTGAAAATCGAAATCGCGATTCATGATACAGGGGGTGAAAAAATCGCTTTCAAAGTTAGGGATGACAAAATCGTGAAAAATCAATTTTTTCAAATTAGAACCCCATTTTTTTATGGCAGATATTGAATCTACGTTAAAAAATAATGTGAGTGTATGCATCACACCCTTGCCCTAAAGTGGATATTAACTCAGAAAATAATTTCTTTTTCGGATGCTCGAGATTGCGGCAAGGTAATTCCAGAAAACACCAGAGTTTCAGAGATTTGGGTCGCCGACAATGTAATTCCGGGAAACACCAGATTTGGGTCCTTTTCCCTAATGGGTGAAAGCCATCTTGATTTGCATAAATATCGAAGTTTTTAATTGAAAAGACTCGTGAAAGATTTCTGTGCAAATTTATAATGGTCGTTTACTTGTAATATCCGAAATATATTTAGTTTCGGTCCAAAATTTTGTACGAAACACTTTGTCAGCTGCTCAAGATTCCGACAAGGTAATTCCGGGAAACACCAGGTTTGGGTCTTTCCCCTTGCATAAATATCGAAGCATGGGCGCCCGCATAGAACGGATACTGCATTTGAACATTTGTCGGAAAAAATTGGAAGAACATCCTGGTTTATCGAAAAGAGACTAGTAGTAGTAGTACTAGAGTAGGAATTGTTTCAAAATCCTCAGGGGTGGAGTGATTCAGCTGTATTCAGAATTCTCAGAGAATATAAAGAGAATAAAACATTTACGCCGCATAAGAGGAGAGCCTAGTCGTTAAAAATAATCGATTGGGATGACGATTGCGATATGAACCTTATCAGAAGAATTGTTCACGGTTTTTTTTCCGGAATGAAATCCCAACGATTTCAAAGTACCAGAAATCGTGATTGATGACGACAGTTTGCCAAATTTCAAAAGAACAACGTTCTATAAATTATTGGGTAAAATGTGATTCAAATTGAAAAAAACGTGGTCGTGATAGTCTACAGATAGATAGGGATGAAATAATTGTGTGGAGAAGAGATTATTTGAAGAAAATCGGCTCATTAACCCTTTGAAGAATTAACTTTTCTTGATATTTTTCTATTCAAAATCGTACAATGCTATTCTAATATGATTCAAAAGGAAAAATATTTTTGTTTTATAATTTTTAGACTCCGGGTTCAGGCTCAGGGACGTGTATCTGTGTGAGGATACTAAGAAAATAACATTGAATCAATTTAACCAAATAAAATACTCATGACATTTTTCCACAAATGTCATTCGCGACATTTCCGAAAAGCAACAAACTTTCATTTTACAATCGAGAAATTTTGCCGGCAAAATTTCATCTCTAGTGGTATTATATATGATTATTTTTATTATAAATCTCGATATATAATATTCATTTCGTATCTTACGCTGACGATACGGTTATTTTATTCAGTGGTTCTTGTTGGGAAGAGGTCTACGGTCGAGCGGAGGAGGGCCTAACAGCTATTTCCAGCTGGCTAATTTATAGTTTACTGAGTATTAACATCAGAAAGACTCAATACATTGCATTCTCCATTTCCGCTGCTGACAGACCGCAAAATTTAGAATTGAAAATGCATAGAGTGGATTGCATGAATCCACATGATTGTGAATGTGAATATATAAAAAATGAAAAAAAAATCAAATATTTAGGTGTTATCGTGGATCAGCATCTGAGATGGAACGAGCATTGTTGTTTTATCAATTCAAAAATAAGGAATATCCTTTACAGATTTTATCAGCTTAGAGAAATTCTATCCGCTAATCTGCTCAGGAGAATTTACATGTCATTGGTTGAATCAGTGTTGAGATACTGTTTGATTGTCTGGGGGGGAGGTTACAATAATGCCATACGAAATGTCCTTGTAACTCAAAACTATACACTGAAGATTATATATAGAAAGAAGCGGACATATGCAACAAACTTACTATATAAGGAGGCAGATGTTTTACCTCTCAGAGCCCTGTTTGTCCATAGTTGTCTGAATTATCTTCCTAAAATCAATCATCTCTTACCAAACATCAGAACGAACTATAATATCAGAACGGACACGCTGCGAACGCAACTATACACGAAATCACATACTCAACGAATAATTACATTCTTCGCCCCAAAATTTTACAATAAACTCCCTGAAAATATAAAAAGAACAATAAAAAACAAAATAAGATTCAATCATCTTACTAAAAAATACATCCAGGAAAATCTCATAGCTTTCCTCACCCTAATGTGAACACCGTGAACATCATTTTCGAGATTTGTTGGTTACTTGTTGTGTATCGGAGAGTGAAAACTAATTCGAACATTTTCCGAGCTCCTCCTCGGCGCATTTTCTCCGCCTGGCGCTCGGCCGCGGTTTCCCGGCTCCTCGGAGGCTCTAGTCTACGCCTGTGCCCACATCCCACAATAATTGTAGGTAAGCGATTCACGATACGGACGTGGAACCGTGCGTTTCCATGTTTAGTGTGAATCATTTGCCAAATAGTACGCACACCACTACTACAGGGCGATGATAGTATATATAGTATAATCAGCTCATTTAAATGTAGATTGTAGATTGTAGATTGTAGATTGTAGATCTCCTTGTATAGTTTAATAAAAAAAAATTTCAAATTTCATTTCGTATGGAAAACAGTTCTTCTCATCACTCAGACATAATCCTACATACATCATAAACAGAACAGCTACAGCGGGTTCACACGAGTGTTACAAAAAGCATATCACCGAGGTTTTTCGAGAGGTTTCGGCATGTTTGCAGCCTTCTTATACCTAACCTCCATAGGAATATTTGAAATCGTCATCTAAAAAGCCGGTATTTTGTCCATTACATACTTCATTTTCTGACCATGTCGGGCTTAGCTCCTATCAGCCCAAGAACTACAGCTAATATGAACATTTTCAAACCTCAAAGCAATCGTCAACTACCGAGTTATTTACCAGAAGGTATTCCCTATAGAAAGGGAAATTAAAATCCTCCAAATCACGAAATAAAAATCATTTTTCATCTGAAAAAAAAATCGAGAAAGTTACCATTTACCTTGTGTCCACATCGCGAGACTACCAACTTCGAAAAGTTAAACTATTGTGCAGCTATATTTTCATCTGCTCATAAGCATCATGAATAAACATAAATTTTTCACTATTTCACAGAAGAAAACTTACCTAACAAATCAATATCCTTATTGAAACACAATGAAACCATTGACAAACAAAGATCGTTTACTACCACGTTCATTTCTTCACATCTAAAGCTTATTCGTTAGAATCAGCGAGACGAGCAAGAGAGGATATTCACGACCATTTTAATAATTTTGCCACAAAATGGGTTCACTAGGCGCTTTAGAAAAAATTATATGATTTGTGTCCCCACGGTGTGATCTCCTGGACACAAAGGGTTAAGCGAACAAGGCATGAGATGGATGAGACATGGATAAATAAACTGAACGATTGTGTGAAACTCTGAAACCTCCTCGATTCGACTCTGGATGGAAAGTATCTATCCCACCAAAAACATTCTGTAAAAAACTAGCCAAGTCTCGATGGAGCTGCTTGTTTATCTCTAAAAAGTAATGAAATCTAGACAAAGTCGTGCCAAGTCTAAGGCTCCTTACAGAGATTTCTTTATTATTATAGTTAATGTTGTGTGACTTGGCCGTTGAACATTCTTTATACGTTGGTGAGTACAAGTCAATTTTGTTTACACGTAATGTTATATCTGTTGTAACCTATGTTTGTTAAGCGAGATAATAGCCCATACTGGTATTGGTAATTGGACGCAAGTGTCTCATTTTAGGCTGTTGTGGATTGTGCGACACATGCATTCAGCATTGACAATGCTGACTTCTGTCTCATCTTTTTGGATCGTCAAATCGACAACCGATCTAAAATAAAATAGACGTACAGACGGTCTGTCTTCTAACAATGATTAGAAGTCCGGCTGTACTGGAAAAAAAATTTTATACTGTTTGTTTCAGGCTCGCCTACACATAAGTATTAACACATAAGTATTATTGAAATACGTAGATTTATCAAGCCTTCCATTGACTGGTTATTGAATCAACGTTTTCCAAGTGGCAATTTTCCATCGTCAATGGGTAGCGTTTCTGGCGACAGATTGGTGCAATGGTGTCATGGAGCACCTGGTTTTGTACCCTTGTGTACCCTTCAACGGCCAAGTCACACAACATTAACTATAATAATAAAGAAATCTCTGTAAGGAGCCTTAGACTTGGCACGACTTTGTCTAGATTTCATTACTTTTTAGAGATAAACAAGCAGCTCCATCGAGACTTGGCTAGTTTTTACAGAATGTTTTTGGTGGGATTTCACTTCTTTTTGTAGAAACGTGGGCATATTGATTTATTTCATTTGATTTTCTTATTTGACACATTTTTTTCTTTTTAGGAGTAGATTTTTTATTAAAAATATTAATTTTCTTTTTTTCTTCTTTTCCGGTTCTGAACTATGGTAGAAAGAGCCTCCAAATATTCTTTATTGAATTCAGGGTCCTCGAAAACCTATAGTTTGATACCAAACTTGTCCATATAGCCCATCTTTTACCCGATTTTTTCCGGATATAATTCTTTCCCTTCCCATCTCACCACAGACCCATCTGATGATAACAATAATAATATTTATTCAACATCAAACCATTTACAATAAAAAACGTAACAGAGTAATATGTCTTTATGTGAACAAATAGATGAAATCACAGAAACTCCGGCTGGAAGCCATCGCTTGTACGTGCATCATACCAAGAAAATTCGCCTCATATGATGAGTGAATAAAGTGAACTGAACATGGACCACATAATTCAACCCTAAAACAACTTTTTTTTTATTTTTTATTATAATTTTTTATTTTTTTTTATTTTTTTGTTTATTAGTATTTTTTTTTTATATTATTCCCAAATTCCATATATTCGAAACTATGTAGGTATTATATATACATGTTTTTTTTTTTTTCTACTCATCTACATCCCCACTTTTGATTAATAAAGTTGTGAAGTCCTTCCCTACCGTAGGAGAGAATCCATTTTTTGCATTTCCCCCTGAACATACTGACATTATTTATACTCAAGATGTTAGCAGGAAGTTGATTATAGAGTTTCGGTGCAAGATATTCACAGTGGCGCTGTCCTATAGTTTTTCCACATCTAGGTACGCTCAAGGAGGTAACTTTGGTTCGGGTGTTGTAAAATTGTACGATGGGCTTAGAAATAATTCTGGATTTCTTTATATTCACCAGCATATTTAAACCATATAGCTGTCTCACATCGAGTATTCCGGACTCTTCATGCAACCTATTGTTGGAGAAGGTAAGTGGTTTACCATATATTACCCGTAAAATCCATCTTTGAATAACGCTCAAGTCTTCAAGATGAGCATCACTTACACCCCCACAACCCACAATTCCATATGTAAGCTGCGACTGGACCAACGCAAAGTACAGTATTCTGAGGTGTCTCAAATCAAGGTAATCCTTCAAATATTTTATCCTATATAGCACACCCCTCAATTTATCAACCATATGCTTTATTTGTAGGTTCCACCTCATATGTCGGTCAATGATCACTCCCAAATACTTGACCGATTCTGCCTCTAGGATGTAGGAGTCAGTTCCGGTTGCTAAAGGCCCCATATATGGCAATCCATTGGAGTATGAGCAAAAAGGTAAGTATCTCGTTTTTTCTAGGTTGAGGGTGAGCGCGTTATAGCTGAACCAATCTTCCAGAATTCTAATGTCGGCCTCAGTTTCTGATTTCAGAGTTTCCCACGAGTCAGATTCACAAAATAGTGCGATATCGTCCGCAAAACTGAGAATCTTGCCTTTGATTCTGAGATCCAACAAGCTGTTAATATATAGGGTAAACAATAGTGGTCCCAATACAGTACCCTGTGGAACCCCGTAAGTAACACATATGGGTTCACTCAGCTCACCACCAATATCCACCCTCTGCTCTCGATCGGTCAAATAACTCCTAAGTAAATCATACACTCTACCTCTAAAACCATAATTGTCCAATTTCCTCAGTAGTTTTTCATGAGAGACAGTGTCGAAGGCTTTAGATAGATCAAAAAAGATGCATAAGGATGGTTTACATCTGTCTAGTGAACTGTAAATCTGAGATGTCAAGTGATAGAGCGCATCTTCCGTTGACTTTTTTTCTATGAATCCATACTGACGCTGTGAAATAATCTCATATTTGTGACAAAAATCTTTTATCCTCTTTTTCAGTATTTTTTCCATTATTTTAGCGATATTGGATAATAGAGATATCGGTCTATAGTTCTTCATTTCCAGTCTACTTCCGCTCTTGAACAGAGGTTTCACAATTCCAATCTTTAGCCTCTTCGGAAAGTATCCCTCGTGGAAGCAACAGTTAATCAAGTGGGTTAGAGGGATTTTCACCTCATCAGATATCTTCCTCAGAGTTTCCGATTTTATGTTGTCATGTCCGGGAGCTTTTTTTTGTCCTAGCTGCATTATTGTCTTTTGAACTTCTTCAGTGTCCGTAGGTAAGAGACACATGGAGTCCCGGATATTCTTATCATTTTCTCTATAGTTTTCAGGGATTTTGATTTTTTTGCGTAATTTTGACCTAGTGAGCTATAATATTTGTTGAAATTGTACGAAATTTTTCCTTTAGATTCCAATAATGTACCCTCGATCGATCTAATTTTATTAATTTCTGTTTCAGGTCTGTTCCGATTACATATGTCATCCACGCATCCCCAGAGAGCCCTGGACTGGTTTACGTTGTCTCTTATTAATTTTTGAGCATATTTTTTTTTCGCCACATTAATTAATTTAGTCAATTTGTTTTTGTATGCCACATATTCTATCCTCAAAAGTGGATTGCCGGGATCCCTCTGTACAGTTTTATATAATCGTTGTTTTTTATTAATTGATGTAAGAAGTGCGTTAGTAATCCATTTTTTCCTCTTAGTGTTCTGTTTTTTCAACCTGACGCTTTTTGTGTTTTCGACTATATATTTATTAATTCTCTCAATGAAGGCATCGGTCATATCGTCTATGTTTTGTGAACAGTAGAATTCATCCCATTTCTCCTCTCTCAACGCGGTCTTAAGTGCTGGATAATCAATATACTGCCTGAACCCATCATCCCCCCTAGATACACCTGCTGATTTTCGACTCAATTCCACTGTCAATGCTATAGGATAGTGGTCGGTAATAGAATGCTGAAAAATATACGACTGAATTCTTCTATGTACCTTTGTTTTTACGTAAAAATGATCAATGCAAGTTCGACTCTGCGGTCGAGTGCACTCGTTTATATACGATTCATAACCAAACGCGCTCAAGATATTCTTATATTCCTCACAAAAATCCGAATTCGACAGTAAATCTATATTTATATCTCCCGTTATGATGTGCATACCATTCCCTTTTACAGTTTGAACATACTGTTGTAGGTCTAGGTTGAATTTTTTAGGGCATGTACTTGGAGATCTGTAGATAGCTGAAAGGGTAATTTGTTGTGATTCAATCTCCGCTGATATTTCTAATAATTTAAGATCTCCCAGTTTTCTTACTTCATGAGTGAAATGGATGTCACTTTTGATGTATACGATGACCCCATCATTCTTGTTTAGTACGCCTTCATTATATAACGTGGTAAAACCATCGATCTTCAATACGTGCAAATCATATACCAGATACGTCTCCGAAAGGACAATAATCTGAAACTCCAGAGCAATCCCATTCAAAAACAAAACGAATTCATCTAAATTCTTCATTATACTCCTTATATTCAAATGTAAGATGTTAAGTGTTTTTTTTTCTCGTGGCGCAAAGTTATCTATGTCAGGTATTATTCTCGCTGAAATTGGTTTATTATGGTATTCTCTTATATATGGATCCATTTGAATAGAAAACCACAAGGGATAAATTAGACCGTAGAATATACAAGCTTTATATAAATATAAGTGGTGTAGGATTTTTTTTTTTTATTTTTTATTAATTTATTTATTAATTCGAAAATGACAATAACAAACAAGGTGAAGCATATGGTGAAATCTGCCAATTATTTCAAGTTATTCTTCTGAGAATTAGTGCGCAGTCGTGTGCTCTTTCCGATATTTTTCTTGAGAGCTTTATCAGATTTCGGTGTATTTTCGGTAGCTTGTTTGTTTGCTTTTTTGTTTGCTATACCAGATACCGGTGTATTACGCAGTGGACCAGTAGGTAGACTATGCTGTGGAGCAATCTCCGAATTCTCCGTCTGCACTTCAGCCTGGTGAATTTGAATCTGCTCTTCGGTGTTTTCCTGTCTTACTATAAGGGATTGAGTCGGTGTCGCCGGAGTACTGCTAGATTTGGCTATTTCCTTTCGGGATTCCTGCAGTTCGTGAATAGAAAACACCTCATCGTCGACAACTAGTCTGCCGCCCCTGATGTAGCAAGTCTTACCCCTTTCCCTTTCTTCAAATAAATGTTTCTTCAACACCTGTTGTTCGCTTCGCTGTTGTTCTGTTAAATCGCTTGCAATTGCAATACCAGTTCCCTTAAGTTTCTTACTGTTTTTAATAACATCAACCTTCTTGAGGTACGAAATGAACTCAATCTTGACCGGTCGGTTTGGTTTCCTACCCAGACAAAAGAAATCATTTATATCTTTGCCGTCAATTTCAATCCCCAGCAGTTTATTTAATTCGGTGCAAACAAAATCTAAATCAATATCCTCATTCGGCGCAGTCCATCCAAAAACAATAATGTTATTTTTCCTATAATTCCTTTCGTTCTGTTCAATTTTTCCCCTAAGAAGTGCGTTTTCCGACTCTAGCTGACGATATCGGAATTTCAAATCCTCGAGCTCCAGTAATATGTTCGATTCGGACGCCTGTATACTATTTTTTAATTCGACCTTAACGTCATTTATCTTCTCCAGTATGTGTTGAACCGCTTTTTCATCCATAGTACTTAATTAATTTTTGTTAAAAAATTGCTCCGGTGATCGAACTGAGCCGCAATAATGACTTTAACACACAAATGGAAATGAGGAAGACAAAACTTCACTTCCCTGGGCCCTTAGGGAAGACTCAAGACAGAAAAGGCAGGCCACGGAACAAGAGGGATCGGGGAATCCGGTGCGATATGAGAGGTCAACTTATTGCAGTATCCTTCCGAAAATGAATCACGCGAAAATGTGTTCAATGGAATTCCACCTGGGGAACGTACGCTGCTCGCCGATACCGACGAAAAAAGTAGCGATATTAAACGAATATAAACAACGATTTCTCAATTAGACTGACTGAATGAATTTTGCTCATCTCAGTCCCAGACTCATACCTGTGTATGCAATGAACCCAAAAGTTGCTCTCCTCTAAACTCGAACTCTAAAACGACCAATGATCCACTATAATTTCACAATTTGATACAGAGCGCCAGGCAATACGTGTTCACTCATCATACTCATACATCATAATTGAAAAAAGGATAATAATCGGGTGATCAGTCTTATACACAGTGATAATTTTTACTGTCTCATTCATTGTTCCGGCCTAGCTTTCGGAAACCTATCGTTTCCTTGAATGAGACAGTAAAAAACATAAGACTGATCACCCGATTATTATCCTTTTTTCAATTTATATTCTACAGTAGGTATGTTTTCACATATTGAGTATGATAACAATGCGTTTCTGAGCGCATAAACTTCCATGCATTATTATGGTTGCACATTTTGCGAAGAATGATGTGATTTTGCGTGATAGCACGTGAGCTCAAGTGACGTCACAACAATGGTACTCCAGATCTTCGATTATCCTAGTTTTTATAGTTTCCCCTTTATGTGGCCATTAAACCCTAACTCTGTACCAAATTTCAGCTCTCTGAGTTCATGGGAAGTACTAGTTCTATTTTGATGATCATGAGTGAGTGAGTGTCGAAAATGCGAAACTTTGCCTTCGCTTAACTTCGGAACTGAATGACCTACACACTTGAAATTTTGGATTTTAAGTACGTGATTATAGCTCACTGGATGACGAAAGTTTCAGCATTCTGGTCTAATCCAGAGGTTCTCAAATAGGAGCCTGAAAATGCGGCGAAATGGTTCCAGTAAAGTATGGTACGGCAGTGTTTGCTTCGCGCTCGACTTGGCGGGGGCACTGCCGTGCCCCCAAATACGAAGTCCCTCTTACCACTGCGCCAAACATGTTGTTATTGCTCCTTCTTACATTTGAACAGAGTATAGTTTATTTTTATTTTTCTTCGCAGAATCCAACGCAATGAAAAAATTGGGTTATCATTTGAAAAACAGAAGTTATGGCCAATTTTCGATCACAGTTTTCGACACAAAATTTGAAACACCCTGTGATGGTATCTTGGAATTCCAAAAGATGCTTGACCTTTCCATATTCTTCTACTTTGACGTTGTTAGAACGGTTTACACTCGGGCTGTACAGAATAAGAAAAATGAACATAATACTGATTATGAATATTTGACTTTTTTTCAGTTTTTTTTCGATATTTTGAAAACTATTCGAATGAATACAATAATGGTTTTAACAGAAATGTATTTAGCATCAAATACTCAATCGTATCAGAAACGAAAAATTCAAAAATTGAATTTTTTGAACAAATTTATTTTCACTCCTGGTATAACCGGAAGTGCTCAGGCTCCAAAAATATTTTAGGTCTGTAGAGAATATAGAACAATATCAAAATCCCAATTTTCAGATTTCAAATATATGTCCAGTTCTCCAGAAACGTCTAATAGGCACTTGAACTTGGGACACCCTGTATGCAATTTCATGGGATGTTTTGTATTGGCCTAGCTTTCATTTGGTCACTTGGCATAAGAGTTTGAGTTAAGATTATACAGAAAGAGAGAATGTCTCTAGTGGACGGTCCTAACGGACATGAATTCCTCCTATTTTGATTTTACAGAATATTAAAATAGTAGGTACAAACTTAGATCATTCCATTCAAATAAGTTGACAAAAGTGATAATCACTACAGCGTATTGGCCAATAGCTTTATGTGGAAAAAAATCCCACGAAGTCCGTCCCCATTCCATGAATTTCAAAATATTTATTTCAATTTGTTTTGATGTAGGAAATCAAATTTCTATATTTTCTCTGAACTCTTTTCCGTGACCGTGACAAAACACGAGAACATTTTCGAGTAAGCTTCTCGTTTTTTTATTATACTACGATTATTGAATTTATCCAAACATGGTATAAAAAAATGTGCCAAAATCCTTCGAGAAATAACATTCAGGTTAGCCAACCCGAGGTTGTTCAACCGATGCCGCAAAGACAGAACTTTTTTCTACCGAGGGTTGAATTCCAACCCTCGTTTGATTAACCGCCGAGTGAACGTGCCTTTTATAATACCGGCCCTTGGTCGGTTTGTTAGCTTAACGGTGGGTTTCACAAAGCGTAATCACCGGTGTTTCGAGCTTGATCTGGAATCAATTCGATTTGACAGTTCGAAAATCAGAGAATCAAACCGTTGATCACTGGTCATTACGCTTTGTGAAACCCACCGTTAGTCTCAAAAATGAAGTAGCAAAGAGCCAATACAATGTGAATTCAAACCAGCAACTGGTTTAGAATCGATCTTTTAAAATGTCCATATTGTAAAATTGATGTGGAAGTTATTTCGTCTCAACTACTTGGAAGGGAATGCATCGAGGCCCTCTCGACCGGAAACGAGACGAATTAGTTGAATCGGCATGGTATGGATACGCATTTACAGCCGCATTCGGGGAGTGATGCCTAAAATGATAATTTTCCTGATGGGAGTCATTCAGAATTTGCGACATTTAGCAGTAAATATGTTTGCTTTAGGAAATGATCTTGAAATCTATATTACTTTGTAATGAGGTTGTTCCAGATAATTATTACAGCCTACCATTCATCGATCTCTTTTCCATTGCGTCATAATGTTTCGAACTTCCATATAGTTAATGTTCGTGAATTCCGTTCTTTCCAAGTGAGTATCTATCTAAGTTTATAATAAACAGTTTTTGAGCTCTCGTTTATCAACATTGTAACTATTTACTATATCCACCTTGTTGGTAGATTCTCATTCAAGAACACAAGAAATTAGACAACAGCAGTGAAATAAATCATCTGGACAAAATTGCACGTATCTTGAATACGTGATTCTCCATCTAAATGCAGAATTTCATCTCGATCGCATCTGTAGCTTCGAAATTATCACTTGCAAACGGTCGTATTTACTGAACCCCTGGTCGAATTTTGTTCGATGACGAACTCAACCGCGACATTCTAGATCCGAACTTGAGTTTTTTCACTGTACACGTATTATTATTACAACAATTAACATTTGAAACGATACCTCAAATCAATCGAAAGTTTCAGAAAATATTGCCTTGAGGCCTTTCAGGAATCAACTCGTTCATAATTCTAAAATATAAGTCCTGCTTCGTTGGTTGTGTTTCGCAAAAATTTCACCATGTGTTAGTTTTTTTCAATCAATCAATAAAGCATTTGAGTGATTATTTTCGCTAGGCATTCACCTACAAATATAATAATAATATAATCACTTCTGTGCTGAAAATTTCTCAAAAATTGTTTCAGACAATCCTAACGAACTGTACAAAAATTTCTGAGCCTTTCGAAAGCTTAGAACAACGCTGTATGCTGTATGAAATGTTGAATTTACACTTAATCGAGCTCCCTAAACTGAATTCAATGAAAAAATTGTTATTTTATGGTAAGCGATGCTAAGCCACTTTTAAATGGTCATTTAATGTCCACTAAGACAGCCTCCATACGTGATTGGAATATGTAGATACATTTCCTCGTGACTCACCCTGTAACTTGCATATCTAATACATAGTGTTCGTATTGAATATGAAAATTATCCCTTCTTTGAAAAACGACGAACGGATATTTTTCACGATAAAGACTAATATCTCTATCGACATAGGCATTTCTGGTTCCCTCAAAAACCAATTTTCAATATCGTCACTTATACCGAGTGTCCTACATATCATAATTAGAAGTATTGAAAAATATCCAGATTGAGCGGGCACTAAGTGAATGACACTTGAATCTGTTGCCCTTTAACATCATCACATCTACTATACAGTGATCTCAGTAAATTACTAGCTAAATGTTGTAACACATGGCAAGAAGGTAAATTTCACTACTTATTGTGAATACTTGCTTTTTCTATACAGGGTGGCCACTTTTTCAATGGCATTGTATTGGTAACTTTTAAACCATAAGAGTTAGAAGGTCGGTCAAATGGAGAAAAAGTTGTATCCATAGAAGCATTGTCAAGCAGTTCAAACAAATCGAGATTATCAGGGCCGGTTTTTGAGATATCAGAAGAAAAGTAAATTCTGTCATTTTGATTTTTATTTTTTTCTCACTTTATTTCGAATATTATCAAAAAATGTTACAGGAATTTTTTATTCGACAGTAAATTATCTTCAAAATGACATAATCAGATTTCGTATCCAACGTTTCGTTCTTCCTGGGCCACCTTCAACCTTATTTTTTTCAATACGGACCTGCATATTTTATGACACTTTTCGAAACAACTTTTAACGCTGAATTCAACGATATATCATACAATGTCATTCAAAGTTGATTTTACAAAATGGTGGAAATTTGATTATGTCATTTTGAAGATAATTTACTGTCAAATAAAAAATTCCTGTAACATTTTTTGATAATATTCGTAATAAAGTGAGAAAAAAATAAAAATCAGAATGACAGAATTTACTTTTCTTATGATATCTCAAAAACCGGCCCTGATAATCTCGATTTGTTCGAACTGCTTGACAATGCTTCTATGAATGCAACTTTTTCTCCATTTGACCGATCTTCTAACTATTATGGTTTAAAAGTTACCAATACAATGCCATTGAAAAAGTGGCCACCCTGTATACGAACCCATCCGTCCTTTTTGCAAAATGTTAAGATGTTTTAGTTCCATATTTATCACGAACACTCTTAGATATGTAAAGGCGAGTTTATACAGCAACTAAAATAAAATAAAATAAGAATGTTCACTTGATGCCAGCGTTTATACAGGAAATAAGCTTAAATAAGGAATGAGAATAAGAGATGGTCAACTTTCATCTTTTTCGCTTATTCTATTTGGAAAATGATAATGCGCATGGCCCAAATCTTAGATAAATAAATCTGAAATAGCTTAGGAAAGCTGATACCTGCTCGATCAAGAGAGAATGCGGTATGTTCAGTGTCGTAGTGCTCACCCGAACGATACCTACTGTTTCATATTAATACAATATGATTTAATCATACATACATCTAATAATTCCTATATGGGGAATGAGCCAATGAAAACTGAATCTGGGGTGTGGAAAGAAATCAGATCTGCGCGTGTACCGCAATATTGAGAATGAAAATAATTTACTAATTGTCTCTCTCTGACACATCGTATTATATCGTGAAACGTATGTCATTCATAAATTCATGTAAATACTTTCGATCATAACCTCACAATTTCCTGTGAGATCAAACGCTTTATTTCGTTTTCTTCAAGTCCTGAAAACCTCCTATTCATATTTCAGAATTGAACTGAAAATATTTAAGTGACATATTTTCATCCTCGATATCTATTTTTGCTGAGGTTTTTATCATACGCAGAACTGTATGGTGCCCCGTTTGACATTCCTCTGCTAATACTGAGATTAGGACCGGGGAATGGATCAATATGTTTGTTTGAATGATCTGTTCCTTGTTGCCTTTTCGAAACACATGCCATAATTAGGAACAAACCTGTACAGCTCCATTTCATAAGAATATATATATACTCTCTGTATAAAAAGTACCCGGAAAATGTTATTTAAATGAACCGCCAAAAAGGAATCGGTAATTTTTTTTTTCTTAAAGTTGGTAGGACCTTCCTTTATTACCAAGCCAAAGAGCGCGATCTGTCAACTAGTGTGTTTACAACAGCTGCCAGTATCAGTCGACCTCAAAAGTGCTCTGCGAATTTTACAATGGAAAAAATAGTTGATCAAAGAGTTTGCCTCAAATTTTGTCTTGCAAACGAATTTTCTTGTGCCGATTCATTGAAAATGTTAAAAAAAGCCTTTGGTGATAATTGTATGTCAAAAACACAAGCATACGATTGGTACAAATCATTCAAAGACGGTCGTGAGGTGGTCGAAGATTTGCCCCGTTCTGGACGGCCTTCAACGTCAACAACCGACGATAACATCATCCAAATCAAGAATTTAGTGCTCTAAAATCGTCATTCAAGTGTTAGAGAGTTGGCTCGAGAGTTGAGCATTGATAAAATGACCGTTCATAACATTTTGACTAATGTTTTGTGTATGAAACGCGTCGCACCAAAACTCGTTCCAAAAGAGCTGAATTTTTTGCAAAAAGAGCATCGAAAGCAGGTCTCTGAAGACATGGTTTCTCGAGCTGCTAGTGATCCAAATTTCATGAAACGAATCATAAGTGGCGATGAGACATGGGTCTATGAGTATGACACGTTAACAGCTCAACAATCGACCGAATGGCGCCTACCAAACGAGCCGAATCCGAAAAAACCACGTCAAAGTCGATCGAAAATTAAAGTTTTGCTCACTGTTTTCTTCGATTATCGTGGTGTTGTGCACTCAGAATTTCTTCCTGAAGGACAGACAGTGAATAAGGAGTATTACTTGGGTGTATTGAGGCGTTTGCGTGAGAATGTTCGTCGTAAACGGCCAGATTTATGGAAAGAAAATTCGTGGATTTTGCATGATGATAACGCGCCGTCGCACCGAGCCATAATTATTAATACAAGACCAAAAACTCAATAAATACCATCGAACAACCGCCGTATTCACCTGACTTAGCTCCGTGTGACTTTTTTCTATTCCCAAGACTCAAATTGCCCCTACGTGGAACGCGTTTTGAGTCCATTGAAGCCATCAAAACAAATTCGCAACGAGAACTGAAGGCCATACCTTTGGCGGCGTATGAGCGGTGCATGGAAAAGTGGGTTCGCCGATATCATAGTTGTATTGTAAGCAATGGGGATTATTTTGAAGGAGACAAAATAAATATTGATGATTAAATTTAAATTTATGTGTTTTTTTTACAATTCCGGGTACTTTTTATACAGAAGGTACATATATTTTCTTGAGTCTTTCAAAATAAATATAACCTATACATTTCTCGAAATTTTTAATTTCAAGTTGACGCAAGCGTACAACTCAATCCTTACCAAAGATTTGGCTTCACCATGTGCGTGTGAAAAGCAGGGGTATAATCCATCCATATTAGTGTTATTAGATATATGGATATAATGTACCTATACCTTTCGCAAAATGAATAAGTTCGGTTATTTGTATCGCTCTTATTCTTTGTGGATTCTATTGTGTGACCTGATAAATTTGCACTCTACTATTGTTACAGACAAAATTCTCGTTGAGATTGATTTCAAATGTTTTATTTGCAGAAACCTAGATGTTTCCGAAGATTCAAAGACGACAATGGACAACACTTTTCGTATTACTAATCGTCCAATCCAGAACGAACGCCGACGAAGAGCTCTGTACAGAGACAGAAAATTGTCAGTGCCTCAATAACACAGACCATTTCGAGTATCAATGTTCAAATTTTCAAATCAACGAAGAAATAATTCTTCACATCTATCCCAATTCGTTCATTCAAATCGAATGCAACAATGCGAATAAGCTGAATTCGAAAAAACTTCCCAATGTGAAATTCAAACAAATCGATAAATTGATAATAAAGTATTGTCCTCTACCAGAAAACGGTTTCGAAGAAATAGTCAATCATTTCGGATTGGATAACCTTGATGCTCTATCATTCGAGTATGGCATTTTCGAAAATTCTACTTTAGCAAAAGATAAATTTCATGGCATTCAGAATGTCACACTGTTAAAATTGAGGGCAAATGATTTGGAGTCTTTTGAAGACGGTTTCTTCGAGAATTTTCCAGATTTAGTCAGCTTAGAGTTAGATCGGAATATTTTGCAATTAAAAGAAAATTCTCTTTCACCTCTTTCTAAGCTGAAATATTTCAGTATATCCGATAATAAACTGGAAAAACTGCCCAGAAATCTCTTTTCAAATCTGAGCAGTTTGAAAAAACTCTACATTTGGAAGAACGACTTGAGAGTCATAGAAAATCATACATTCCATGGTCTTAATAATCTGGAGGTACTGGAATTAGCATACAACAAGATAGAAGAAATTGGAGAAGGAGCTTTCGATTTCATACCTTCCTTAGTGAACATAAGTTTCAGATATAATTTACTTAAAAAGATCTCGAGAAGAAATTTCCAATTCAATACATTGATAGAACAAGTTGTGGTCAGTTCAAATCCTGGATTGGTACTAGAGGATGGTGTTTTTTCTGAATTTCGTCATTTGAAAATCGTTGATCTTGAGGGCTCAAAATTACAAACACTGCCTTCAGATTCTTTTAGGAATTCAACGTCTCTAGTCCGCATATCGTTAGGTAATAACGAAATTAGAGATATTCCAAAGGATGTTTTCAAGGATTTGGTAAATTTGAGCAGAATTTCACTGGCAAACAACAGAATTGCATTCTTGGACGATGGAGTATTCTCCTCTTTATCGAAATTAGAGATTCTGGAGCTTCACAACAATGAACTAAACGAAATAAATTCCGAAATCCTCAAACCCTTGACGAAATTAAAAGAATTAAATATGAATGATAACAAAATCAAGAATATAGATTTGGGAGCATTCACAAGCAATAAAGTTCTGCGAAAACTTTTTTTGAGCCACAATTTATATAAGTATGAAGACAAAACTATCTATCCTATCAGTCCTTTCAACAGATGCGGAAATCTAGAGGAAATTGATTTGAGCTACAATGAAGTAGTAGATTTTCCAGAAGACTTGATGCTTTTGACTTCCATGAAATCTATCAATATCAGTTTCAATAATATCAGGTCTTTGAGGGTGAGTATGCATTTTCATGTTAATTGAAAATATACTGTATTTTCAATCTTTTCTCACGCCTTTTTTCAACCTGCAATGTTCGTTCAATGTATGTGAATACATATATGTTTGGATCAAACATTGCATGTGAATTTTGACCCACTTCCCACTTAAAGTATACAGGGTGATTTTTTAAGTGTTTCATTAGAAATTTTCGAGGAAGGAATTGCGATACAAATTCAAAATTTTGTATTTAGGTTTGAGAGTACATGAACTCCATTCGTAAAATATTTTCGAGCGGAATATACTTCCGGTTCTACCGGAAATGGATGTGAACTTCGTTATTTCAAATATAATACGCTGTATATTCATACTTATTTCTTCGTTTAATTCTGCAATGATTTGGGGTAAGATATGCGCAACCACATCAAGCGATTGTTGAGTTATTGCCTGATTCTCAAATTTTTCGACAGAAAGATTGTCACAAATTATTGTTCAAATCTTCAAAATTTCTCATTGTGAAATTTTTTTTTCTGCAACAGTGCAACAAAAAAAAGTACGCTAATACTGCTTTTTGTATAAATTATGGAGAAATATTATACAGGGTGCCTGAAACAGGGCTTCAAAGATAGCCTCAATAAAACTATGAAATCTCATTTTTTTTCAAATTGCAAAAAACATTTCTTACAATGAGGGATTTTGAAGATATGAACACTAGTTTGTGACAATCTTTCTGTCAAAAAATTTGAGGATGTATTCTAATGAAACACTTAAAAAATCACCCTGTATGTGGTTGATAGTCTGAATGAATGTACAAGGTGGGCAAAATTGGTGCTACATGAACAAAAACATATGATACATTTCTGAAACGGGAAGAAAATGGCGATTCTTTCTAAGTAATTTCAAACCACTGTTTCCATAAGAAAAAATACAACTTCATGTTATAACTTAGCAAATAAACCTCTTAGAAAAAATCAGTACGCCATTGGATTGCTATCAGAAAAGTGCCTGTATATCTAATGTTTTTATTTCAACATCCTAGCATTGAAAGAAACGAAGATAATGACCAAAGTTGAAATCGCCCAAATTTCAATTTAACTTGTACTCGGAAACGAAAGAAGATAGAGGAATGCAGTTGATGGCATAATCAGTTTCTCGAAAAAAGAGGGCTATGAGGTGCCATTCATTTTCTCTATCTCCTCGGGTTAAAAAGTTTTAGTTCACTTGATGAATTACATCACTCGCCTCACGGCTCGTGCTGCAAAATTCATCTGCGTGTGTTATGACTTACTTACATTACCGCTCGTTGAATAATATTCTATTAAATGATCATTTGATGGTAACCTGAGTAGCCTCTATACTTGGCAGGAATATGTGATGTTAAGATCCACCCAGTATAGTTTTTGAAGTCGGAGATTATGATTTCGATCGAAGGTCAATAAAAGACGGCTAGTTTTAAAATCACGTATTTTCGTTATTTTCACGAATTTCCATAATCAGAAAAAAATATGCTCATGGTAATGAGGACTTGATGTTTTTGAAGTACTCCACACGGTTATTGTGGAAATTGGATCTGAGTCGGATTGGGTGAAAATTTAGTATAATATCTAAGTCAAATGTGCAGATGAAATAGACAGAACGACAGATACATGCAATTAAACGGAGGCCGGGTTATTACTTACCCTGAGGAGAATTTTTTTTTCAATAAAATAATGTATCAATATCGAAGAAATATCTATATTGAAAGAATTCTTTTTTCGGCAACCGTCCGGGATGTACCCACTTCCCGGAATATTTTTTCCGCCTCTATATTTCTCTGGCAATAATTCTAATGAAGCAGTATTCACTTCCTCAACCAGCTCTGGGAGAGTCCCAGAAATGGAAAATTCATCATCACATTTCATTTTACACCAGCAATTAAATAATTAATATTCGTCAAGTTTGAAAATTCAACATTAAAGCGTGTCCATAGTAACGCAACCAATTCCATTCCGAATTTCAAAGCTACATTTATTTATGAATGGAATAATTCACGATTTCTCATAAAATTGATTGAAATCTGTCGAATTTCAAACGATTTGCGGAAAAATAGTATGTTTACCTCGTAGAAAAAGCCACATTCCAGGACTCTGTGTCTCGGCTTACGCCTCGACTTATCAAACTTCACAATCGTCCAGGAATGTAAGGCTTTTCCTACCCGGTAAACAATGTACCATTTTTCCCCTCCCTGTATTGTAAGCAACATATTTTAACACTGCTTCGACAAACGTAAGTGATTTTTTTGCCCCCCCCCCCTAGCTCGAAGGCTGGCGACGCCCTTGTTGCCATGTGTCTAAGCTTGGTTCACGACTTTTTGTATAGGTATGTCAAAATCGACCATCACTCACTGCTGAAGCCATCTATTGACAAAAGCGGAAACTTAATTGCGCACCTAATATTAATCTTTCGTAACAGAATATTCGCCACATTCTGGATTTTCTGAATGTGAGTAATAACCATGTCCCAAAATGTTCAACATCATGTATCTCAAACACAGTCCAAGTGATCGAGTGTCTCAACACTTGATCAGGACAAAATGAACTAAATTGCACTCAAATCAGCCAACATTGTTAATTGCTTAGCCTAGTTAGTGTTATGGCAAAGGTATTAAATCTAATCTAAGAAGAAAGTAAATCTTCACATTCTTCATTATCGAACAAACCCGACCAGAAAATCATGAAGTTTATCACTATCGATAATTATAATCGATAAATAGCCTGAAAAACCCAAAGTGCATAATCCTTATCACAGCAAGTTGAGTGAATTAGAATACTTTCAACTAATTAGTTCCTCCATGTTTCAGGTGAATTCCTTATGGAAAGTATCTATCAACGAACTCTCAATCGATTTGGGAAACAATAGGATTTCCCATTTGGATTTCGATAATGTCGAACTTACAGCCTACCAACAACCAGATCTAGATGCCTACCATAACACAGGCTCTCCAGCAACAATAAGGATATCGCAAAATCCCATCGTTTGTGATTGTTTCGCTATCGATTTCGTGAAATACATTCGAAATGAACTTTATCCAGGCGTGAAGGCTGCTATATATTTTGTCTTCGACAACCTTTTTTGTGAATCTCCGGAAGATTTTAAGGGTATTCCAATAGATAATATTTCACCACAAATGTTGAGTTGTCAGATAGAGGAAGTCATTGGAAACTTCAGTTGCACGAACTTCCCACAATGCGGATGTGCTTGGAGACCGTTCGATTACAGCCTTGTGATTGATTGTGATAACAAGAATTTAACATCATTCCCAGAGATAAATCACCCAAAGAACCTCATCTTCAATCAGACGGAAGTCAATTTGGAGAACAATCTTTTGGAAAGAGGTCCCTCTGTAGACGACGTTGGAAATTGGAATATCTCGAAACTGTTTTTAGGAGGTAACAAAATACGTTCCATAGATTGGATTCCCCCTAAATTGGAGGTGAGTTTATCATTATTCTTAGTTGAGAGATACAATTGAGCATATAGAACTGGGTCCCCTAAAGCACAGACGTGAAGCCAGGAGCTGTTGAGCGCTCGTTCATTCACCTCCCAGGCAACACAAAGATATCCCAGCGACTTCTTTTCAAGGAATCGTTACCCCTTTTGCGACTTCTTTGAGAGAGCCCTATATCTTCTCCAAATTTCCGCCACAAAAGAACTCCCAGAAAGCTCTTGGCGTGAATATTCTCAAACAAGTCACACTGTGAACTCGCTACACCTCCCGCGGCGAGGATTTTGAGAACTTCTCCTTTAGTGAGATCTATGAGAGCTCGCATTGCCGGATGTGTAATATTTTAGCGACCCGCCCCGGCTTCGCACGGATGCATTGCAATCCTTATAAACAACGGTAGTGCCAGCGCCGTACCGTCCCTGCATTTTAAATCTGTAACATCTTCGGAAATATTCATTTGAACTACATGCTGTACAGGGCCATATTGATCTATATTGAATGGACAATGTATTTAAGGTACTTAATTGGATGAGGATTAATGCTATATTCCTTAAAATTACTTCCTTTAGAAGCCATTTTTTCCCGTAAAATGTAAAGGATAAAAAATGGTTATTGTGGGTTATCCTTAAGAGATAGACATATACGTTTGCAATGTAAGCGCAAAAAAATGTGTTTATTTACGACATCACACAAGAAACCTGTAAATTCATCAGTGTTTCTTTACAATATTATGCATGTATCATACCTACATATAGACCTTCCTTGTTCCTTCTATCTATTAAAAAAAAGCGTTTCAAAATCCGTTGCATAGTTTTGAAGATTTAAGCATACATAGGGACAGACAGCGAAAGCTACTTTGTTTTATACTATGTAATGATTCTCAAATATAGGTCACATTGCCAGATGTATAAGAAGTTCCTATACAGGTCGTACTGCACAGGTTTATACAGGTCGCATTGCGAAACTTTTCGTAATTCATTAAAAAAATCATACATTAATTTATCTCGAACGGTTTTCAATGGTTTGAACCATAATATTCATGAAATTTCTCCAAGAAAATGACCTACGTCAAAGGGTTACACAGATAAATGATGACAGAAGGGGAATTTCCAAATCAGAATCTCATGGAGATTAGGTATGATATAAAAATCAGGCATTATTCATTTGAAACAACAAAGTGATTTCGTGTTTCACCACTGTCTATTCCTTCCAAAGTATTGAATCATTCTCGTAGCCCAAAATTTTCAAGAGTTATTGAGCACAACTGACTCATCCTGTTTACAGGGTGATTTTTTTCAGTGTTTCATTAGACGTTTTCGAGGAAGGAATCTCGAAACAGAATTCAAGATTCTGTATTCTTGTTTTAGAGTACATGAACTTGAATTGTAAAAAATTTTCAAGTGGAATCTACTTCCGGTTCTACCGGAAACGAATGTTAACTTCGTTATTTCAAATGCAACTACCCTGTATATTTATAAATATTTGAATTTTTCGTTCAATTCTGCTCTGATTTGATGTATGATATGCGCAACCACTTCCAGCGATTGTTGAGTTGTAGTCTGATTGTCAAATTTGTTGACAGAAATAGTGTCACAAACTAGTGTTGATATCTCCAAAATCCCTCATTGTAAGAATTTTTTTTCGCCACAATGGAACAAGAGAAATTACGCTGGTACTGCTTCTTGTATAAATTATGAGGAAATATTATACAGGGTGTCTGAAAAAGAGCTTCAAAGTGAGCCTCAATAAAACTATGAAATCTCACTTATTTCAAATGGGGACCATATAATTTTGTAATTCTGATCGATTGCTCCTCAAAAACTAGTTAGAGTGATCCAAACATTTCATATATTTGAAATCAGTAGTTTTCCCCTTATTGAATAAAATTCAAATGTCACAATTAAAGTCAGGTTTCTTTGTCCGAACATCAGGTTTATTAAGATAATTTTCAAGTAGGCTATGTCAATAGTAAGAATATGTCAGTTTTAAACTACTATTTTTCCATTTAGTCCTCATTTATTATCTTCTTTGTTTATTTGTCATATTCGCCGCAAATAAAGAACAGACTTTTGATATATCATTCTAGTGTACCTTTTCATTATTGCTTGTTTTGCATAGTGCTTGATCCATAAAAATAAGTAAGAACCAGAGTTATAGAAGCAGCCAAACCTTTTATAAGGTATTATATTTGTATGGACAACACTTTTTTAACTGTTGAAATATTTTATGTCATTCTTGAAGAATTGTTTTTCATTGCAGGTCCTCGATCTGCATAACAACAGTATTGAAAAAATCGATTACTCAGTTTTGGATTTCATGAACTCAACTCCGATAAGGAAAATATTCCTGCATCGAAATCCATGGAAATGCGATTGTTCGGCAGCTAATCTCACTAACTACTTGAGACAGCATGTTCATCAGGTAAGGATGGATCTTTATGCACCAGGGGCATAAAGTAGATGTTTATGGCCTGAGGTTTTGTAAGTAACCTAGGGGCATCAACATCTCTTTATACGCGCGGTGCATATGATATAAACTTTTATATCATACCACTTATTGCTAAATCAACAAATTTCGTAATTGAATCCAAGTTCTTCATAATGCATTCGAGATATTAACTTTCTGAGTTTGGCTATCGTTGGTGTCAATTCGAATGAAAAACGAATCAAATTGGGAAATTTTCCTAAGCGGGTCCTGTAAACGGTGATATTTTGACATTTGAAGAAAAATGCCATTTTTTTAGATAAAAATCAGATCTTTATTTCATTATAGAGGAAGGTATGCCGTTTATAATGGAAAATAAGTTCAGCCATATGTCCGATCATGACTACAGCACCGTATCATTCTCATGAAATTTTCCATGACCAAATCCCAAAGTGGCTGACACATGCCTCAAGAATTCCATCTTCGAGGTCTTGAATTGACTGGTCAAATTCGAATATCAAAAAATTTAAGCTTCATTGAAGTGGCATCTACCTAAATAGCGGGCTCTTCAAAATAACACCTCTTATTGGAAATTTATAAATGTTGATTTCAGTTTGGAGTTAACAAACCAGACAATATCGAAGGAAAAACAAACGGGGCAAGCCAAGCAATTTCTAGTACATCTTGTCTGTTGTCTCAAGTTTCTTTCTGCATTGCTCTTTACAGTTGAATAATCTCAATAATATTTTTTTTTCAGATTGACACGAGCAACATTTTCTGTGAGGGCAGTTCCGAACTACTCATTAACCTCAACGACAAAGATCTTTGTCCCACTAATCCAATTGTTCTGGCACTGTCAGCAATTTTCATTCTTTGTTTGTGCTTAACGAGTTCTATCGCAGCATTTTACTATAAATTCCAACAAGAAATCAAAGTTTGGATGTACGCTCACAATATATGTCTATTCCTCATTGAAGAAGAAGAGTTGGATAAGGACAAAATCTATGACGCATTCGTGAGCTACTCGCATAAGGACGAGGATTTTGTGATCGAAAATTTGATCACGATCTTAGAGGGTGGTCCTCAGCCTTATAAGCTTTGTTTGCATTTCAGAAACTGGATTCCAGGAGAATTTATTGCCAAGCAAGTGACGACATCAGTCAAGGATTCCAGGAGAACCCTAGTTGTTTTGTCACCCAACTTCCTGGAAAGTGTTTGGGGTAAAATGGAATTCAGGACTGCCCACACAGAAGCGATGAAGGAAGGAAGAGCTAGGGTGATAATCG
This sequence comes from Adalia bipunctata, assembly GCA_910592335.1. NCBI lineage: Eukaryota > Metazoa > Arthropoda > Insecta > Coleoptera > Coccinellidae > Adalia > Adalia bipunctata. Next base: position 627,545 of record OU342954.1, read on the forward strand.
TTCTTTATGGTGATGTTGACATTGAATCGCTCGATGACGAATTGAAGGCGTACATGAAAACCAACACCTACATAAAGTGGGGTGACCCCTGGTTTTGGAATAAATTGAAATATGCTTTACCTCACTCAAGAGTTAAAGGATTCAATGGCAAATCTCAGAAGCATGCGAACATGATGAAATATATCGATGATAAATTTTCGCTCATCGAAAATAAGAATTGTTCGGAAACGGATAAAGATGGTACGATATCTATTCCAGATGCAGGTGGAAAAGCGATTATCGATGTTGAACATGGCTTCGATGAACACCGAATTCTGAAAAGAGAAATGGTTTGACCGGAACAGTCAAGAAACCAAAATGTGATGAAATTATGCAGCATTTACCCTTCAGTTGATAGAAAGAAGTTTAAGACTGAATTAGAAAAACACAATTTGGGTGACACTACGATGAACAACTAGTTTTATGAAAAGTTCCTTGAATTCGAGTGATGATCCTGAGAAGAATCCGTTCTTCTTTTCGAATTGTAATTAATACTTTTTATTATTCTCGCATCTCCTGGGGTTTTTGAGGAGTAAGATAACAAAAATGCTCAAGATAATTTTTATCGATAGCGCAGCTATAATAAATATGTACGTATTTATATCATTGCATTATTAAATGCATGTGGAGAATATACATCAAAGAAATTAGAAATTTAAAGTTATACGAGATAGTCTAGTTATAAGTGCTAACCCAGCAGTAAACCAGAAAACTTTACAGGGACCTACCTCTTCGGAAACTTTCATGTATGTTAATTTAATATGTTATACATTGTTTTCAACTGATTTATAGAACTGGAAAATGCGAATCTACGTAGCAGGTGGATGAACGATCGCCCCAAAATAGTTCAAAGCTTTACCGATAATCCTAAAGTCACTGGAATTACCAATTCAATTTTAGAATTATTAACATCGAAGAGATCCAGTTATCCAAACTCTTTTCGACCTTCTAAGTGCATTTCAGAGACCTGAGTTACTTGTAGAATAAACTCTGAAAAATTCGTTACCTACCTGTATATTTTCACTGTTGAAAACTATCGAGATATAGCAGATTGATAAAGTGCAAAAATTAACAAGTTCATTTATACTACAATGATATGGAATTAAAAGAACAGTATTAATTGTATTATTCACGAAATTATCATCATCATTTTTTTTTAAACTAGATGTTATATTTTGTTCTCTGAACCATATGTCTAATAATATCAATTTATGTATAATGATCCAATAAAAAGTGGAGCTGGGCTTTGATCTAAACCATGTGCAGAAATATTTAAAATTAACATTACTAATTGATTCTGTCTCGCTCTGACAAATGATTATGTCGTGGAAAAGATGTCTTTCATCAATTCATATAAATATCTTACATCATAGCCTAACAATATCATGCGATATTTTTCAATCGATTCTTGAAGTTTTTTTTTCATTTTGAGCATGCGTACAACTCAATTATTAGGAAAGATTCGGCTTGACTTTTTAGTAGCAGGCGTATGATCCATATTGGTTGATATTATTAGATATATGATCTGAAGTCTGAATATCTCAACTAATTCTGTAAATATCTGTGATTTTTTTGTATGAATATAAGTATGTTGCTGAAACACTGGCTTTGATTCGATTTAGGAAATTGCACAATGGATCAAATTGAACTGAAATGAAAATTCGAAATGGAAATTTTTAAAAATGAAAAAAACAGTTGGTAACTCTGCCAGTAGGCGGAATGCTACGTGCATGTCAAGTCAGTGTCCCATGGGGAACTTTACAGACCCAATATCTCAAGAGAAAAAGAATGAAAACTCAATTTCAGTCACCACCTTTTAAGGGTGATATCTCGGAAAGGGGTGGGCTGCGGAAATTTTGTTACAGGAAAGACCCATCTTTATTTCATACGAGCAATCACCTGAATTTTGTCGCATCAATCTAGAAACACCCTGTGTACTCCGTTCTCGAAGCCTAAGCGAGATACAGGGTGTTCAATGTCAACCTCGATTGTGATAACTGTGGTAAGTTATGCGTGACCTTTGGAATAACTGTTCCTGGTCATATATTATCGTAATATACTTTTCAGAGCTGAAATAAATTGTGGTGTAGAATTCTGGAAAAAAAATTCAAAATGGGGGAAAACCTGCAAATTTGGAATTTTTATTCTCGATTGCCGAATTGGATAGCATACGTTCATAGTACTCGATATTCAAGGTTTTCCGTACAAAAATAAGCTCACCCAAAATTGTTGGAATCTTTCAAGGTGAACCATCTTTTATCCTAAACACTAATGAGGAAGCAGAATGAAAAATTATCTTTCGGTGTTTGCCTCCCAAAGATTGGAGTATTTTCATAATTTTTGTGTCTTATTCCTTATTGTTTTATCGGAAGTCTGAAAAGTCGTCATCGAACCTATAACCTATGAATATACTCCTAGCTATAACTTCATAACAGAAATTATTCATCGTGGGATTATCTGTTAGGGCAAATGCTATTAATTTTTCAATTGAACATGGAGCTCTGCTGAAACATAGGTAACGTACAAAGTTTTGCATTAGAAATTTGTCTCCTTGCAGTCTTCTTATACAAAAGACAGCAGATAGAGCAAATCAAGGAAGAAGAAGATAACACAGAGTAACATCAATGGTGACAGTTCAGTATTCAAGCATCATAAAATATAATATGAAGACACGTGAAGCGACAGATAAAAAGAAAAATTGGATTGAAACTCGAAGAGGTAACAGATGTCTTTTTGATATGTATTCTATGTTCATAGATTTAATTTTTAGATTGAAAAGGGGCTCGTACCCGAAACGTTTCATAGTTGTGACAGTGAATTAAATTAGGTTAGAATTCCAAAATTATCAAGTACTTAATTCCTTTTATGAAACCAGTGGAATAAATAGATTAGCAAACAAGAATTAGTAATGGTTTCATTCAATCAATTTAAGTGATAATTTCCAATCGATCATATTCCTAATTTTTAATTTAATTTCGACAAACGCCCCACATACCTCAGATACTTCTTGGAAATATCTTGAAATATCTCAGATATTGTTCATTTAATCAGTCGCCTATTATTGCTGGACATGATGTTCCTGTGAAACCCAGTTTTCAATCATGACTGAGTTCCTTCTAATGTTTATATTTGTGTTGTTTTCAAATTGTATTTCAAAAACCTAATCATCTAAATTCAAATTTCCTATTATGGATTTTTTCATATGTTGAAGTACAAGAAGGATCAAGAAGATGTTCTGTGTTGTTTTCAAGATCATAGAATAAATAAGGTTGAAAAGTAGTATATAGAAATTGGCGGTAGAAAGTAGAAACGTAGACAGTGCGTAATGAGAAAGGTTAATGTTAGGAAGAAATAAATAATAAAAAGTATAAGTGAATTGTTTTAATGAATGATAAAATGGTCCACAAACATCAAAAGTGGTAGCAGAGCATGGTTATCCCAAAATATTCACGATGGCAAATTCAAGAGAGAGATTTCTAATTGTACCATTCGCCGAAGAGGACTTCAGCACTTCATGGTCTTTCAGGATAAAAAGTATACTCAAGGAAAATGGTTCAGGAAGCAATCGAAGAAGAAACTTATGGTAAGAATGAACAGAATTCCAATGCAGGAGCGAGAGCTCAAGCAATATTGATAGCAGGTTAGCAGATAGGCACATTGAATACTTAATGAGAGACACAGCATACATGATGTTCAAAAGCCCGAAAGAAAATTATTTTTTCGTGAAAAATTATGAGAAATTAAATATTCAGAGAACTCATTAGTTGATCGAACACATCGAATATGAAAAATATACACAGATTCGGGAGAAGGGTTCCTGATTATCGCTGAAGAAAAGGTCAAGATAAAGAGGTCATGAACGAGGAAGAGGCCAAGGATGTGAATGAGGGCATGAGTCATATACAACAGAGAACAGTGAGTCAGGTCTTCCCTTTTTATGTGAAAACAGATCAACTAGAGAGTCATTTAACATGGTGTATAGATTCTTGGTGTCCAGATCATATAGTAAATAATCAGTATGTTTTTCCTGATTCCACAGAACTCAAGTTTCCTTGAAATATTGCTGCGGCTGAAGAGGGGGTTATGTTGAAGGCATTAGCAGTCACTATCTGTACAATTGCAAACGTTTACTATATCACAGAAAAAAATTATTTTCATTACCAAAAATAGAATCTAATGGATTCAAAGTCACTTTCTATAGAGGTAGGGTTGAATTTACAGAGATGGTCATTTGGAATGGTAATGGTAGGTAGGGCAAACGGTAATTTATATAGTATTGAGGTGGAAGTAGGACGACAGTAGTTATAATGATTCAAAATAACAGTTATGCCATAAAAGCTTCAGGGATGAAAAATATTAATATTTGAGTACAAAAACAAATCTTGTCAACGATATACGTGAATTTAAAATGAATGAATTAGATAATAAATTGTGTAAATATCCTGGAAACTAACTTAACCTCAATTTATATCGTCCGATCATAGATCAATTAATATAGTAACCAATGAATAATACATTCTTCTTCATCACTCTCCGGACATTGTTAACGCAAAAATAAATTCAGACATACTGTAAACTTATACTAAATAAACTGCTGACTAATATTATACACTAATTCTTTTAAATTTTGCCTATTCTTCATATAGTAATCAGTACATGTGATGTAATATTGATTATTCGCTTGAGTCGGGTACCATCCATCAATGGTTCTCCGTTTAGTTATTCCTCCAGGAGGTCTTCGGGACTCGTTCTTAATATCAGTCTTTTCTCCAAGAGGGGTTGGGTTAAGAGATTACTCATCATTATATTTTCATGATTTCTGATTCGGCCCCTGTATTTGTTTATTCTTGGCTTTATTGTATCTTTTGAAGATTTTATTCCCAGATCATTTTGTAGGCTTTGGTTCGTTAATGCCATGGTGCTCCTGCTATCATATGAAGCTTTGTTTTCTCAGGGCCTAAAGGAACCGGACGAGTCGTTGGAAAAGTTAGAAACGACAGATATTTTTTTATTTAAATTACTATTTTTTAGGGACTTTTACTAGTCTTTGAGTTAGGTATATATTTTTTTTTAATTCACCTAGAGTTTTACTTTTCTGTTGTTATTATTTGATAAGAATTAAACATTGGTTATTTATTTTGTGGCTTATTCTTTTATGACGGAATAATACCGGTAAATACCAATAAACCGGTAATTTTTCAAATAATTTACCGAATTACCGGTAAATTCGAATTCGGTAAATTTGCAATCCCTAGTTGGACGGCTTATAACATCCCCGCAGTTCTATTCTGTATGTCCACAGGTTTGAGGACGCATTTAGAGATTTTCACTTTATTTTCAAGGGAAAGCTGCGATCGTTTGTTCAATAACTAGTACATTTTCTTCACTTTAATTTCGAGTTGACGCAGTTTCATTTCTATATGAATTCTCTATGTTAATTTTTCATCCAAATGTAGGTAGGTACTTGATGTCTGACTGAATTAGGTGTGGGTGCATTTTGCAGTTTAATTTTTATTGGTGAAATTGAGCTGGGCCGAATTGTTGGGGTTAATTTCTATCTTCCATTCTAGAAGTCACTCAGACAGTACATCCAAATGATATTGTAATTTTTGGGATGATGACAAAATGGTTCTGCATCTGAGGTTATAATTGCTGTGTCGTCTGCAAATGACTGGTCAATTTAAGAGAAAACCGAGGGGAATTTCAGGTAGAGTATCTATAGGTTCGAGTACGGTATCCTGTGGAACTCCAGATCTTATGGTCTTTTAATAATAACGAGTCCTTCATTTCAACCTACAAGTTGCGAACGTTCAGGTAAGACTTCAATATTCTATAGAATCTATCAGATCAAATAAGATTTTGTTTCAATTTGAGAAATAGTAGTTCCTCATGCTAGACACTGTCGAAGGCTTGTTTTACATCAAGAAACACCGAAGTGCAATACTCTCCTGGTTCACGGCAAGTTTGGATTCTCTTGATAATTCGAAGACATTGTTTAATGCTTGTCTCGTACCTAATCCAAATTGGTGATCTGGTACATGTTTTATCAATGATAGTCTTTTTAGTAGGAGTTTTTCGAGTAGCTTTGACATGATAGGTAATAGACTAATTGGGCGGTAGGATTCATAATAATAATAATAGTTCTTTATTTCAAATCTTATCCAAAATAACGAGTTATGTGGAGACGGAGTGAAATAGTTTGAAAACATTATTGATACATACAATCACAATTAATTCACATATTCCTCTAGACTGTAAGGCTCCAGTTCTAAAAGAAGTTCATATAATCTCTTTTCGAAAGATTTTTCATCTCTTATAGTTTCGATATTAGCTGGTAGGGAGTTATATATTTTAAGACATCTGAATTCAACCTGTTTCTAGGATGTTGTTAAATTCAACCTGGGATAGAGATACCTAGTCCTCATTTCTTGTCTCGTAAAAGGATTTCTGGTTCTGGTATTTTTCAAACAGTTTTTTATTGTACTTAATGAAGAGCACACACTCTTGTACATATATTGCATATATAGTTAAAATTACTGTCTTCTTGAATTCGTTTCTGCATGATTGGTCATATTTCAAATTATTTATTATTCTGACCGCCTTCTTCTGTGCAATAAAAAGTGAATCAATATTTCCTGCTCCATAAAATACGATACCAAACCTCAATTTGGATTCTATAGTTGCATGGTACACTATTTTCAAGTAAGTCTTACTGTTGGCTATTATACGAGAACCACAGATAGATGTCGTTAAACTTTCGCCTAGGTAGTTTATGTCTTTTCCAATTCAGATTTTTATTTATATAAACTCCCAAGAGTTTGGTGAATTCAGTAAGGTCATATTCTTTTTGTCTTAAAACTATGTGATCTATTTCTTCCGTCTTTGAGTTGGTGGGTGTGAAGAGTATTAATTGTGTTTTTTCTTTGTTGATTATCAGATTGTTCTGTTCAAACCATTCTACTGATTTTGCTAATGTGTTTTCACATAGTTGTTTCAGCTCCTGGAAGCATTTCTCAACTATGAGCTTATTAGTATCATTAACATAGTTTACAGTAGTCACTTTACTTTTATCTGCTTCAAATATTATTCCATAGTCATTGAGGTATATTATAAAGAATTAAAGAATAGGAGCCAGGAAATACCCTGTGGTATTCCCAACATTATATCTGGTAGGGTTGATCTGATTGTATGTATCATCATCTGATTCTATCATAGTTTGTTGGCGGTTTTAACAATGACAATAACAACTTCTTTATTTCAGATAATGTTGATCGCTACACAATCTCTATGCCTATACACACCATGAATAAATGGTCACAGCACAGTAACTATGTAATCCTTAGGGTCAACGAAATTGAACAAGAAAATTCGCCCATTCATCTATTTTTGTAATCAGCTAATCACAAGTCTTGGCTGCCATTTCAAAATCTTGAAAAAAAAAGACTTCTGTCGAAACGACATCCGTTCACCAGTAGGAATGGTTTGGTCCATGGAGTTGGTCCTTTAGGGCCAACAAAATTGAACGAAAAAAATTGTCTGAATTGTCCCTTCATTCATCTATGCAATCTTTTAATCATAAGTCTTGGCAGCCATCTTGAATGCTCTGAAAAAAAATAAGGACTTCTGTCGAAACGCCATCAATTCACCTCTATGAATGGTTTGATCCTTAGAAATTCAACGAAAAAAATCATCCGAGTAGTCCGTTTATCAATCTATCTATGCAATCAGGTTATCATATTTCTTGGCCGCCTTTTTATACTCTTGAAAAAAAAGATTTAGTCGAAACATCATGGAGTTGGCCCTTCAAATTGAATGAGATAATACTTCTGAATATTCCTTCCATCACTCTTCTCAATACACAAATCACAAATCTTCGCCGCTCTTCTGAACATTAGAAAAACATTACCAAATATTTGTTGGAACGGTATGGGTGCTCATGTTGATTTCGATTCATTGTGCTGGCCATTTCGAGCTATCGAAACGAAAAGAAAAAAATAATTTGAGTAGTCCTCTCATCCATGTATTCAATCAGCTTATCATAAGTCATGGCAGCCATCGTTGAGTGTAAAAATGAATAAAAATACCGGTCGAAACGAAATCAGTGTACCTACCTATATACAGGGTGATTTTTTTTAAGTGTTTCATTAGAAGTTTTCGAGGAAGGAATTGCGATGCAAATTCAAAATTCTGTAAATATGTTTTACAGTACATGAACTCAATTTGTAGAATATTTTCAAGCGGAATCTACTTCCGGTTCTACCGGAAACGGATGTGAACTTCGTTATTTCAAATGGAACACCCTGTATATTTATACATATTTGAATTCTTCGTTTAATTCTGCAATGATTTGATGTATGATATGCGCAACCACATCAAGCGATTGTTGAGTTATTGCCTGATTCTCAGATTTTCTGACAGAAAGATTGTCACAAATTAGTGTTTATATCTTCAAAATTCCTCACTGTAAGAAATTTTTTTTGAAACAGTGAGACAAAAGAAAGTACGCTGATACTGCTTCTTGTATAAATTATGAGGAAATATTATGCAGGATGCCTGAAACAGGGCTTCAAAGTGAGCCTCAATAAGACTACGAAATCTTATTTTTTTCAAATGGGAACCATATAATTTTATAATCCCGATCGATTGCTCATCAAAAACTAGTCAGAGCGTGCCAAACATTTCATGTCTTTAAAATAAGTATTTTCGCCGTTATCGAATAATATTTGAATTTCACTAGAATGATATAACGAAAGTCTTTTCTTTATTTTCGGCGAATGTGACAAATAAACCTAGCTGATAATGAATGATGACTAAATTAAAATATTTTAGTTTAAAACTGACATATTATTCCTATTTACATAGCCTACTTGAAAATTATCTTGATAAACCTGATGTTTAGACAGAGAAACCTGGCTTTAGTCGTGAAATTCGAATTTTATTCGATAACGGCGACACTACTCATTTTAAAGACATGAAATGTTTGGCACACTCCAACTAATTTTTGGCGAGCAATCGATCCGAATTATAAAATTATATGGTTCCCATTCGAAAAAAAATAGATTTCGTAGTTTTTTTGAGGCTCACTTTGAAGCCATGTTTCAGGCACCCTGTATAATATTTCCTCATGATTTATACAAGGAGCAGTATCAGCGTACTTTCTTTTGTCTCACTGTTTAAAAAAAAAATATTACAATGAGGGATTTTGAAGATATGAACACTAATTCGTGACAATCTTTCTGTCAAAAAATTTGAGAATCAAGCAATAACTCAACAATCGCTTGATGTGGTTGCGCATATCATACATCAAATCATCGCAGAATTAAACGAAGAATTTAAATACATATGTATAAATATACAGTGTTCCATTTGAAATAAAGAAGTTCACATCCGTTTCCCGTAGAACCGGAAGTAGATTCCGCTTGAAAATATTTTACAAATTGAGTTCATGTACTCTAAAACAGAAATACAAAATTTTGAATTCGTATCGCAATTCCTTCCTCGAAAACTTCTAATGAAACACTTAAAAAAATCACCCTGTATACAGCATGGATCGTGCGGTGTGCCCTTTAGAGCAATCGAAATTAAACAAAAAAATACATCTGATTATTCCCTCCATCAATCTATTCAATCAGCTCATTATAAGTGTTGGCCGCTCGTTTTCAACGTCGGAAAATAACGGCCGCAGTAGCATGATACTATTAATTGACCTGGTGGAATTGAGTCAGAGCTCAATGAAACTATGAGATATCATTTTCTTCAGATGGTTACCAAATAATTTTGAAATTCTGATCGATTGCTCGCCGAAAACTAGTTAGAGTGTGCCAAACATTTCCTGTCTTCAAAATCAGTAGGAAGGTGAGGTATAATGATCCCCTTATAGGCTTACCACACGCTCAAGCTTCACCACAGTTTCGCTTGCTCAAACCGGCTTGAACACTGAACACTGAGCATGTGGTTGGGAAAACTATATACCGCGCAAACCCCACGGCTTGGCTTGAGTTATTTTCGACCTGCTTGAAATTTTGCCTGTGCAAGCCCGGCTTGCGCAAGCCCGGCTGGTACGTGCGGTTGACGTACAGTGTTCAGACCTCATTCAAGATTAGTCTTTATCCAGAGAAGCACTCGTTTTGCCGTTTTTCCTGCGAAAATGTCCGAATCTTTACCATATCGACGAGTGAGGAAATGAGCGAGAGATGATAGTAATGACCTGAATGAGACCATCACGAATGTGGGAAAATGTATTTCGAAGTGGACACAGCCTCAACCTTTGGACAGGCATGATATTTTCGGCCAAAACGTGGCTCATAAGCTACGAAATATGACGAATTAAGAACGTATTCATGTAGAAAAATTAATCAATTAAGCAATTTTTGAGGGAGAATTAGAAAAATTTAAATAGAAACTGTTTCATTTTAATACCATCCCCGTCTCAAATTTCTCCAAATGTATCGCGAATGAACAATGTACCATGTACCACCATTACGGAATGACGCCCAAAATATGTTCAACTATGCATCGGACGCCGAGAAACAGCAGCCCATCATTCATGAGTCCAATTATATTTACGTGGGAATGAACGTTTCTCTTCATAAGCCATTTTTTCGTCCATTTAGAACGTTTTCTTGTTGAGTATTTATTTCCTTTTTTTTTTCATCAGCAAACACTGAAAAAATTGCAGCTGAAGAAGCTCTTCGTTCGGACGCATTGTCATCGTGTCGACGACTTTGTCAAGAATGAGGCTTGCACCTACTTAACTGTGCCGTGTGGTAGCAACTGTTGTGTTCAATCTTTATGAACGAGATACCTGCGCAAGCCAAACTGTCGTGAAGCTTGAGCGTGTGGTAGGCCCATTAAGGGAAAAGCTTAACTGTGGCTAAAGTTGAATCCAAAATCGCAAGATTTCTATTGATGAAGGTAGTGAATTTATTCAATTTTGTAATTGCATACTTATTTCTTATTATATGTATGTCGTTTTTTTGTATTAGGGGTCTTTCTCAAAGTTTTGTAAAGGATCATTTTATACACTCCTATGTTTAAAATGATCCCTGGGGTTGGGGTAAAATAATCCCAGGGATCATTTTATTCCATAAGTTCATGAATGTCATTGAAATGAAACACTCAACTGTTTATTTTAATCATAAGTATTGTTTATAACAATTTAAGTATGTGAGCTAGTTTCACAAAACTTTTGCAGCCTTCTAGTTTCATTTGATATCTTTTTCTGTAATTATCTATTGCTTAATCAACGAACTAAACATTAAACATTGCAATCAACTTTTAAAAGGTTTTCAAAATTAACAACATACCTAGTCAAGCATTTGGTAAACGAATAAACTCTTCTTCTAAATGAAAAAACTTAAATAATACTCATCCCTATTGAAGGTTTGTCATCGATGTCAAAATGCAATAAAAAAATCAACTCTTCGTTTGAAAAATAATAATTTTCTTGTCGGAAATAGACCTTAATTTTTTTTTCACACTATCAAATTGATTACTAGAAAGGCAAATATCACAAGTAGAGTCACCTTCATCGTCACTATCTACTCCTGCACAAGCCTCATGTCTCCATTTAGGACACACAACGCACCTAATCCACCTTTAAAGGATCCCCCACACCAACGCGGTACTGCGGGAGCGGGAGCGGTGGCGGGAACGACGCGGGATCAAAACATGTGGCGGGATATGGAAATACTCGCACTCACGCGTAGGGCGGGGCCTACGAACGCGGGACTGCAGCGTTCTATATTCGTAACGCTGCATGCAGTGTTTTTACCGCGTTCCCGCTCTTCCCGCAGTGTAAATTCATATACGTTCCAGCACGTACAATGTCGTTCACTGAAAGATTAATTGAAATTGTGAAAGCCCATCCAATTTCATATGATTTGGGAAAACCCGAATACAAAAATCTTCGAAAAAGAGATAAATTTACAAAATAGGCACCGAATTGAAAGAAAGTGCTAAGTAAACAAATTCATTGAAATTTGCTTAGATTGCTTCTTCAAAAAACGTAGTTCGTGAAAAAGCTTAATGATTTATCTGAACTTCATTTAAAATAACCATGAACGATTTGTTTTATTAGGTGACTTATAAAATTTGAAAAAAATTATAATAATTTAAGTTTATTATTATTACTAACGCTTGTCGTTCATTTTATGCTACAGCAATCGGTAGAAGGGCTTCTTCATCGGATGAGAAATCCATTTTTTTCGACCAGAAAACTCTCAGAAATCTTCACGTTACCGCGAACTTTACCGCGTACTTTACCGCTTTGGTGTGAGTACAAAAACTTCCCGCTTCCCGCAATACACCGCGTCGTTCCCGCCACCGCTCCCGCTCCCGCAGTACCGCGTTGGTGTGGGGGATCCTTTATTGTCTTTTGGAGTAGCTTTCAGTACAGACTACAGAAGAGGCATTGCCTTTTTTGCGTTTTCTGTTTCCGCCTCGTTTTCCTTTCTCACCACCTTTTCCTTTATCTTTCTGTTGTTGGTCACTGTTTCTTATTATTTTATTTCCTTACTTGAGGGCTTTCCTTTATTCTATATCTTTTTTTCCTGTTGGCTTCCTCTTCAAGATATTTTTTGTAGGGTGTGCTGGTTACTGGTCAGTGCTGATGTGTCTAATCTTATTTGTCCTGCACTCGATCTTTTTCCAACTATCTTTGTTGTAGGTCGTACTTCCTTGGGTGTAACAACATCAAAAGATGTGGATGGCAAACCAACAGCCAAAGCTGGAGGTAATCTTCCAGAAGATTCAGACGATGAGGTATTTTTTGGGAAGGAAGTATAATGGGGTAAAGTGATTCCAGGGATCATTTTAAACACACTGAGAGGGATCATTTCGGCCCAAACACCAAATTTCAAGATATCGATCAAAATATAACATTGAAACACCGCGTGCTGGGATCGAACATTGCTTAAATATTAGCTAACTGCTATTACTATACGCGAATAAAACAGAATTTAAAAAACATGAACATGTAAAAAGTAATGAAAATCCAAAAACAGGCTCACCTTAGATGAGAACCACACTTTATGATTGTTTTTTAATAAAATCACAAGCGGTCGCACTGGCAGGACACTTGGCAACTGGAAGGGGTGTGGGGAACATGTTTCATGCTCATTTGGATTGATGGCACTAGTTGTCTCTGATTAACGGTGGGGGATCATTTGACCCCCAGGGATCGTATTACCTCACCTTCCCTAGTTTTGCCGTTATCGAATAGAATTCGAATTTCACGACTAAATCCAGGTTTCTTTGTCTAGTCATAGGTTTATTGAGAGAATTTTCAGGTTGGCTATGGTAATAGTTAGAAGATGTCATCAATTCATATATGTATAATGCATTGTTGAGAACTACTACAGTGGACGGGGTTCGTAGAAGAATTAATAAATGTATGGAAGGGGGCCAACATTTTGAAAATTTATTGTAATACTTAGCTATCATTAAATTTCTGTCAAAGTTTTTTGTTGTTAAGGAAATTGTTGTGATAGTTTTAAACAATTTTTTTTAGCCATCATTCATTCATTATCTGCTTTGTTTATTCGTCACATTCGCCGCAGATAATGAACTGATTTAGATATATCACTCTAATGTACCTAATCATTTTTGAATGTTTTGCATAATTGCATAGTGTTTGATCAATAAAAATAAATAAGAATGACAATTCCTAACATAGCCTACTCAGGAAAAAGAACGTATCAATGAATTTGACAGAGCCAAATCTGTCTTTGGTCGTGAAATTCGAAAAACAGCAAAACTACTAATTTTGAAGACATGAAATGCAAACTCTATTTTTTGACGAACAATCGATCGGAATTATAAAATTATATAGTTACCATTGGAAAAAAAGAAATCTCAATGATCTCATAGTTTTATCGATGCTAACTTTGAAGCCCTGTTTAAGGCACCCCGTATAATATTTCCCCATAATTTATATAAGAAGCTTTATCAGCGTACTTTCTTTTGTTCCGCTGTTGCAAAAAGGAATTCTTACAATGAGGATTTTGGAGATATAAACACTAATTTGTGTCACTCTTTCTGTCAACAAATTGGACAATCAGGCTATAATTCAACAATCGCTTGAAGTGGTTGCGCATATTATACATCAAATCAGTGCATAATTGAACGAAGAATTTAAATATGTATTAGTTTCTGGTAAAACCGGAAGTAGATTCCGCTTGAAAATATTTTACAATGCAAGTTCATGTTCTCTTAAACAAAAACACAGAATCTTGAATTTGTATCAAAATTCCTTCCTCCAATACGTCTAATGCAACACTTAAAAAAATCACCCTGTATATACATTTTCAAAGCATTCAATTCTCATATCGAACTTTTGGGGGGGGGGGGGGGGGCTTCATGAATTTGTTTTACTCCGGTCAGAAAAAATCGTAGATCTGGGCCTGCAGTTTTCAATACTGCCCTGACTCTTCTTGAATTTTGTTTTCTTCTTTCTAAGCTGGATGCCATCTTTGTTCATTAATGCCAAGGTATTTATAAACATCGTGCTGTTCGGGTGCTTTGAGGGTTTTGTCCTGAGAGATTTCGATGTTTTTGCTCGATGTTATTCTGTCTTTTATGAATGTTGCTTAGGCACATTTATCCAGTCCAAATTCCATTTGGATATCATCACTGAATCCTTTTACTAGGTTTATTTGTTTCTTTAACTCTTCGTCGTCCGTTGCTACCAGCTCAACTCAAGTTCGTCTACATACAACAAATGGTTATTGATATTATTATTCTTCATCATCGGTCTCAGATTGAGCTGGTATTACTTCTATGAACCAGTGATAAAGCATTTCAGTTCCTCCCACTAATTCAGGAATTTCCACACGTTGTGACAGGTTTGCAATTCTACAGCCTGCTGTGCATATCCTGCAATCTTCTGGGGTGTTTCGACCTTTTAAAGATTTTTCTTGAATGATTTGGACATGACTCCCTCAGCCGAAATTACCAATGGTATAATATTGACTTTCGATACTTGCCATATTATTATTATTATTATTATTACTCCTCATCGGTCCCCCGGTTTTTGCACAAACATGGCGGATATTTGTTTGCATTTGAGTGTCGCGCTGCTCGACATTTGACTCGATTTCGAGCTTTATACACTATGACATGACAACAAATCAATGAAAGTCCGCCATTAGTGGTCGAAAACAGTCCGACCAATCAAAACGTGAACGTTTATTGTCGCCACTGTCCTGTATAAAGCCACTGTAATAATGAAGTGATTGAAGCGCCACAAATTGAGTACCTACTAAATAATGTTTTCGAAATGCGAAAATGTTGGTGCTAAAGTGAAGCTAGCGCCAAAAAATTTCAACTCGAATAACTCAATAACTGTAATGGTGCTTAAATTGACTCTAACGGCACAAATTTTGAGCACTTACTATTGTCCTTAGTTTCTCAATTCGTGTCCAAAATTTTTCGCTGTTATAATTTAAATCGAAATTCGATGATATTTTCTGAACAGGTTAGAAAGGTTGAACTGAATTCGATTGAGTTTAAATATACATATTCGAACTCAATGGTAGAACTCATTAGAGTGCATATTCTGTATCATAAACAAAGTTTTCAGCATCAACAGTGGTCAATGGCGTAGCTACCCAGGGGTCAGCAGATGCCGTCCAGCAAAACCACCGAACCCATCAGCGGGCCTCCAGACGCTAACCATCTCACTTGATGTTGGACTATCCATAAAAAAACAAAAGGTATATTTGAAAATATTACTTCTTTTCATCTTCATAATTTAGATCGCACTTCATCAGGTTTGGTTCTTGTAATTCTGAAATACTAGATATGCTGCCCACTGTCACCCTGCTGATTATTTGCTTCCCAAAAAGTAATACGTAACATTATATAGAAAACAAGCAGCCCGTCCCAGCTTCGCCCGAGTAGAAATGGTTGATCCACGCGGCTACTCTTTTATAGATATGCGTGTCCCCCTCTCACACTTCGGTGCTCTCTCCTACCCGCCTACCTAGCCAGAGACGCATTTAGGTCCGGTCGTGCGGTTTCATCTTCGTCACTTCAACCTGCCATATCTTTTGATGTACTCGTTGTAATTGTACAGGGTGCGGCACGGAGGATGGATGGTTTTAAAAAAATAATAAAAGCGTTAATTTTTACTCAAAAACACATTTATTGACGGAATCAGATTCTCAAGGAAATAGCATTTGAGACAGTCAAGTGTGGAAAATCACATCAGGCATGGGGTGGCCGAAATCGGTGATGCAGTGCTGGAGGCGCTCTTGGAAGTTCGCGTAGACTCTCTCCAACATCGCTCTCTCAACTTGGGCAACTTCCGCGCGAATAGCCCTTTTCAATTCGTCCAGAGTTCGGGGCTTGGTCTCGTATACTCTAGCCTTGAGGTGTCCCCATAAGAAAAAATCGCGACGGACTGCGAAGAATGGCTTGTCGAACGCGTTCAACATTTTCAGGCGTTCGAACTGTTCGCACAGGTCCTCTTGGTCTTCTGTTGATCAGTTCACCACGTCTGCGAAGTGATTCAACCCAACGAAGGATGGTGTTTCGAGAGGGAATAGCTCTATTCCGATGAATGTGGAAATGGCGACGAAACTCACGCTGCACGACCGTGACTGACTCATTATTTCGGACGAAACTATCATAGGCGAAAACACGATGCTCCACCGTCCAAGGCTCCATGACGACAACTGGTAAATAAATGCTAGGAACACACGAGTCTAACGGCACCTTCCCCACTTCTCTCGTCCTCAGTGGGGGAAAGTTATGCCCATCTGAAAAACGTCCGCCCTCCGTGCCGCACCCTGTATGATGTAAAGAGCAATTTCGTTCTAAATTAAATACTGGGGATAGATGACGTATTGAGTTGGATGAGGATCGATACCCTATTCAAAAAACGCACTCCCAAATAGTGCCTAATTTTAGAAAAAATCTGATTACCATAAACAGGTAATGTAGTGCCCGTGGCCCAGTGGTTAGGGTGATTGACTCTGGCGCGGGAAGTCGCAGTTCAATCCCGGGGTTAGGAAGAAATTTTCTAGTCTCGGTGGGGGCCACCATTTCACTGTTGGGTCTTGATTCAACAGTGCTGTGCCTAAGGTGGCGTAAGGACACAGGAACAAAGCCTACATAGAACACAACTGCCAACTGCTTCTCCGATCTGGTACAGGTAAAAAGCTTCGAAGCTCGT
Source organism: Adalia bipunctata (assembly GCA_910592335.1). Taxonomy (NCBI): domain Eukaryota; kingdom Metazoa; phylum Arthropoda; class Insecta; order Coleoptera; family Coccinellidae; genus Adalia; species Adalia bipunctata. The sequence continues at coordinate 644,760 of OU342954.1, forward strand.
AGTTTCAGAGGGGTCTCCTCAGGAGACCTAGGAGTAATCAATCAACACAGCAAGTCAATCTTGAGAGATAGATATATGCTATCGCGGACTTTTTTGTAGAACTATTTAAGAGGTGCATTTCCGTCATACATTGTATCCACGTAAGTCTTAAGGTAGCATTCGGATCTGGGCAGTCGCTTCCCGGCAGCCGCTTCCCGGCAGTCACGACCGTGGTCGCCTTGCACCGCTCCAATGCAATTCAATGCAACGCTTTCCGATCCAAGCGACTCGGCGGCGCTGCCGGGAGGCGTGGCCAGAGCGCGACTTCGGAAGCGCCGCCGAACCGCTCTGGGAGCAGTATGGTCGCGCTGCCTTGATTGTTTACCGAAGAAAATGACGAGTTCCTAGTAGAACTAATTTCCCAGAATCCACCGCTTTACGATTCTCGACTCAAAACATATAAAGATAATGTTATTCGAGATAATATATGGGAGGATATTGGAAAAAAACTCAATAGAACGCTTTCGTTTGTTTAAATTGTCAGACATAGTTAAAATTAATTAATTGAAGTTGATTCATGAAAATTTTGCTATTCAAACAGGACCGAAATGCACAATTGTTCGCACTGGTTTCTTGCTGACACTGTGGCAGTCGCCGCCGGGTCGCTGGTATCCGTAAGCTTGTGGCAGCGCCGCCCAGCAGTGGCTGCCGGGAAGCGCTGCCGGGAAGCGCTGCCGGGTCGCGACTGCCCAGATCCGAATGCTACCTTTACGATTGCAGCGCACGTGGAAGTTGCTGATAATGGCTGATTTTTTTGTAATTATCGGAGTTATAGTAGGTATCCTTAATGTTTTCGGGTGAAAAGTATAGCCTATGTCACTCGGGGATAATGTAGCTTTCTAAGGGTGAAAGAATTTCTGAAGTCGGTCAAGTAGTTTTTGAGGGCGTTTCCAAATTAGACGTGAATCTTTAGGGAGGTGTAAGTACCTCACATTTGCTGCCGTTGGAATCATATGAAGAGTACACAGGAATAACGATCAGGGTCCACTTTTGGTCGAAGCTAAGCTGTCAGTACCATCTGGTAGAATTTTTCAATAGCTTTCGTTTGGTTTTTACCAATTTATGAAATAATACTCAGTGTCCAAGTTCTAAACGTTTCAATAATCACTGGTTTACACAAAAACGATCATATTCCACCCGCAACTTCACAAAAATGGTATCAGAGTCCAACCTGGTTTTTGCTTAACAATATCTTAGCCAAATACATAACACATGAATGCATAAATCCACGCTTTCATCGTATTTTGAATGCAAGTTTTTGAGTGTGCGAATCTTAAAAGGACATCGCACTTTTTATATTGTGACAAGTACGGCCCTGTGCGCTACGGACCGATCGAGAAGTTTCTGGAAACGCGTGGACGACCTAGCGCCATGAATTATTCGCGAAGTTTCTAGACGGGTCCGGACTTAGCGAGAAACAATCGGCGTTATGCATATAAGGGGCCCATCGACGATGAGAGATTCATTCAGTTAGAGACGAGCGACCAGTGAAAATAAATAGTGCCGAATAAATCAGTAGAAATAAATTGTACAGACTTTTGTTAGAATAAGTTCATTAGTTATTAATTATTAGTGTTATAAGTAGTGTAAATATAGCTATTATTACAACAAGAAAAAAACTATTGATTACAACACGGGAAATATGAATATATTTCCTCGGTTGTCTATACATCCCTCGGGCTTCGCCCTCGGGATGTATCTTTGACAACCTCGGAAATATACTATTCATATTTCCCGTGTTGTAATCAATAGTTTTTTTCTGATTGAAACGCATTATTGTTCTGAAAATGGAAAAATTAATATTAGATTGCAAATTTTTGAATTCATTGGATTTTAAACGTTGCTATGGGCAGTGTTTGTGAAAATCATAGTTGACTGTTTCGATTTTCATGTCTTGTCAAAAATGAAATTGCTGAAATAATGTCGAAATACGTGGAAGCTCAAGCGGCAAAAGCCCGTGAAGGTTTGGTTCCGGAGAAATCTAACACTGCCTACGTACAATAAAGCGTATGAAGACTTTCAGGAGTGGAGAAGAAAAAATTTGGTGGACGGTGTCAACGAAAATATTTTGTTAGCATATTTTGAAGATTTGGTATGTTGCTCTGATTCTTGATATTTTTGATGTAATACTAATTTGTTCGATCCCTACTTGCAGAAATATTCACCAAACACGTTATGGCCAAAATTATCGATATTAAGGTCAATGTTACATTTGAAGGAAAAAACTGAAGTCAAAATATTCGATGAAGTGGAAGCATTTGTTGAAAACAAAAATAAGGGATACTTTCCCAAACAATCAGCAGTGTTGGCTCGGGAGGAGATCAAGAAATTCTTGAGAGAAGCTCCAAATGACGAATTGCGAACAAGATATTTCATCTTTTGCATCTGGTTACAATACCTTTAGCTGAAATTTTATGAATTGCACTTTTCTTTTTCCAATAAATAAATGAAAGATTTTTTATAGTAAAATATAAATATATCATATTGTCCCAAGGGAAATATGACTTGACGTTTCATATTTCCCTTGGGAAATATTGGTGTGTTATGACATATGGTAACTAAGGCGATATTGCTCAATATTCTTCCGATCAGAAAAAAAATAGTTTATTGAACCCGGACGTTTTAATAACGAAGAAAACGTTACATTGGTGTCAGGTGTGGGGTGGTTTTGAATGCCGATAACCAGATCGCAAAAAGAGAAAATGGACCAGGCGAGTATGGAATTTTTCAAGCAAGCTTTTGAAAAAATGAGCTTGAAAATGGAAGAGAATTCTCGAGAAATGAGCTTGAAATTGGAAGAGAACTCTCGAGAAATGAGCTTGAAATTGGAAGAGAACTCTCGAGAAATGAGCTCGAAATTGGAAGAAAATTCTCAGGAAATGAGCTCCATGAGTTTAAAAATGGATAAAATGGAAAATAAGGTTGATGAAAAAAATGAACAATTGGTGAGTCAAATTGCAAGTACATTGGACGAGAGAATGGAAGCTATCAAGGAAGTAATAATAGATGAAGTTAATGAGAAATTTGATAAGGTTGACGAAAAAATTGAAGAAGTAGTTGATGAGGTTAACGGAAAATTTGAAGAAATATCAGGAATAATCGAACAGCATGCCAAAATGATAGAGATTCTGAAAAGAACTTCAAATGGAAAAGAAACTTCAGCTTCACCATCTTATAGCTTCGTGAAATCGGAAAACAACACAGAAAGTGGCAAAATGAAAATCAAGCCACCAACATTTGATGGAAAAGTTCCTTGGTCGACATATCAGAAACAATTTGAAGCTGCTGCGTTGGCAAACAGTTGGAGCGATAACGAAAAAGCCACAGCATTAATAATAGCTCTACGAGGAGATGCACTTAACATTCTGCAGACAATACCGGAGAGTCAACAGGCATGTTATGAAGTTTTAACATCCAAACTTCAGATGAGATATGGCGATGCTCACCTACAGCAAGTTTACCATGCTCAAATAAAGAACCGGGTGCAGAAAACAGGAGAAAATCTCCAGGAGTTCGAGGCCGATGTCGCCAGATTAGTGAGGCTGGCTTATCCATCAGCTCCAGAGAGCTTCCTCGAACAGCTATCAATCCAGACGTTTGTCGACGGGATCAAGGACAGCGAAACTCAACAAGCCTTGAGACTTGCACGCCCTAAGACCATTGATGATGCCTTGGCTCAAGCTCTAGAATTTGAGGCAGCGAAACAGGCGTCGCATAGAGGACAATTTCGTGTGAGACGAGTCCAAGAAATAGACCGACCTGTGGAGGAAATCATCCGAGAAGAGGTTAGCAAATTATTGAATGCTAAGGAAAAGGATGCTGTGTGCTGGTATTGCAACAAGAGTGGGCATTTTAAGAGAAATGGCCCAAGGATTGGAAAAAGAGACACAGCAGATAAACTAAAAAGGGTTGGTGATGAGGTGCATGAATCGACCCAGGTTAAAAATGCCTCTGACGTGATAATCCGTAGAATCACGTCCGAAGATTTGACAAGAAGTCCTTGCCCCGATAATGGTAGCCACTGCTCTCGTGTGGAAGATAAGGCCAATTTGAGGCGGACCACTGTGATCGAAGATGACTGGCTACCATCAGAAATTCGACGAGAACAGGAGGAGGATCCAGATCTGAGAGTAATCCTAAGTTGGAAGAAGAGTGGCAGACGACCTTCTTGGGAAGAAGTATCCAGACTGAGCCAAAATGTCAAGTCGTATTGGGCCCAATGGGAAACGTTGAAGATTGATGAAGGCCTTCTGAAACGTTGTTGGGAAAATTAAGATGGATCTCAGCAGAGGCTTCAGTTAATTGTGCCCAAAAGTAGGGTAACGGACATTTTGACCAGACTTCATAATGGAACTTCGGGTGGCCATTTTGGGATTACTAAGACTCTGGAGAAGGTTAGGCAGCGATTTTATTGGATCAACTGTAAGAACGACGTTAAAGATTGGTGTAGAAAATGTAAGGTTTGTGCTGCGGCCAACGGACCCTACGGTAAAGGAAAGGCACCAATGAAGCAATATAACGTCGGATCACCCATGGAACGAGTTGCTATCGACATCGCAGGTCCTTTTCCAGAAACAGCAAGTGGAAACAAGTACATTTTGGTAGCGATGGACTACTTTACCAAATGGGTGGAAGCGTACGGTATTCCTAATCAAGAGGCAAGCACGGTAGCTGAAAAATTGGTCAAAGAGTTCTTCTGCAGATTTGGAATACCCCTAGAGCTGCATTGTGATCAAGGCCGAAACTTCGAGTCAAAATTATTCCAAGAAGTTTGCAAAACATTGGGGATACGTAAGACTAGAACTACACCTCTGCATCCTCAGTCAGACGGCATGGTAGAACGAATGAACCGGACTATGGGAAAACACTTGGCCAAAGTTGTCTCTGACCATCAAAGGGACTGGGATGAATACTTGCACTTATTCACGATGGCCTATAGATCTTCGGTTCAAGAATCTACCAAGGAGACTCCATCCAATATAATGTTCGGCCGAGAAATAAGATTACCTTGCGACCTCGAGTTTGGGTGTAAGCCTGGAGAGGATGTAGCTGGGGAGGACTACGTTAGTAATCTCAGAAGCAAGCTAGACTACATCCATGATAAGGTGCGTAATCAAATGCAGCAAGCAAGTGACCGGATGAAAATGCGCTATGACATCAAGGCCATTGAAGGTGGGTTTATCGCAGGAGATCTGGTATGGTTGTATAACCCCCAAAGAAGAAAAGGTTTCTCGCCGAAGCTGCAGAGACATTGGGAAGGACCGTACGAAGTTGTGAAGAGAATAAATGATGTAGTTTACCGAATACGGAAGCTCCCCAGAGGAAAACCGAAAGTCGTCCATTTCAACCGATTGGCTCCGTATGCGTCCACGCAGGATGAAGAAGAAGTACGTCTCGTCGAGGTTCCGGCAAGGGAAAGCTGCGAATTCCAGGAATTTATGAACACCTATGGGGGAACACGCATTGCAAGGTTTGGCGTCACACAGGAAGTTCATCAGGACCTGTTCACAGTCCCCGAGGAATACTCGCTTGCTCATTGTGTAGCAGCCGATTTACGTATGAGTAAGGGAATAGCAAGAGTATTCAAAAACAAATTTGGTCGGCAAGAGGAACTAATGGGACAGCAGCCCAGAATCGGGAAATGTTTGAGATTGAAGTCGGGAGTTCGGTTTATTTACTATTTGGTTACCAAGCAGCACTCTTTCCAGAAGCCCACCTACCAGAACTTATGGACCTCGCTGCATGGCTTGAAAGAAGATCTTCAGCGTTCCGGCGTTAGGAAACTAGCAGTTCCCAAGCTTGGTTGTGGACTGGATCTACTGAATTGGAGGGTAGTACGAAGCATGCTTGAAGTAATTTTCCAGACGGCAGGTATACAGATCCTAGTATGCAGTTTCTACCCAAATCGTGTCAAGCTCCCCGGCAAAACTATAGAATGCTATTTTCCATCAAAGGGGCTACTGTAGAGAAGGAGCCGACTGCAGATTTCGCCACGGTCCTCTGAAGAATCCATGCGATCTGTTCTGGGACAGAACAGGCTTAAGGAGGGGACAGTGTGACAAGTACGGCCCTGTGCGCTACGGAACGATCGAGAAGTTTCTGGAAACGCGTGGACGACCTAGCGCCATGAATTATTCGCGAAGTTTCTAGACGGGTCCGGACTTAGCGAGAAACAATCGGCGTTATGCATATAAGGGGCCCATCGACGATGAGAGATTCATTCAGTTAGAGACGAGCGACCAGTGAAAATAAATAGTGCCGAATAAATCAGTAGAAATAAATTGTACAGACTTTTGTTAGAATAAGTTCATTAGTTATTAATTATTAGTGTTATAAGTAGTGTAAATAAATAGTTTATTGAACCCGGACGTTTTAATAACGAAGAAAACGTTACAATATGTAAAGTGGCGACCGGTCGAATTTCTGAAAGTTTGGTATGTTGTTACCGACTCAGTGACGAAAAGTGTCAATGGGCCCAACCCAATCTTATGTCTAGTTTTCTAAATACGGGGAGTTGAAGTTGAAAATTGCCCAGATTTCCAGATTTAGTTTTTAATCATTAAAAGTTTGATTGGATTCCTGTTGCATACACACGTTCACATCATGTTCTAGTGATGAAATTAGTGGATACGTATAATCAAAAATATTTATATTTACAGGGTGATTCACGAATGTATGACGGTAGTTTTTTGCAAAAATTCACTTTTTCTACTGTGACGTCAGGAAGGCATATTTTTGAAATGTTCTTTTCGATTTGATATTATGACGACAAAATATTGCACGTTGCATATTTTTTATACAGGGTGTTTTACACAGAGAACCTCTAGACATAATAATTTTTTTTTCAGATTAATGCGAAACCCTGTCTTTTTGAATTGATTTTTGGGAAAAGTAATACCACAAACATATGTGTGTCTCTAATCTCCAAAATATTCATGGTGGTTTTTTCATAGAAAGGTATTCTATTTTGGGAAAAGTACAAAAAACATGAACACCCTGTATTCGAAAATTGCCTCGGTTAAATGCAACTATTTTCTCACTATATATTGATTCCCTCAACATCTCCAGAGGTATGAATTCTAAATCCGATACTATGACCAGTTCTCGAGATACAGGGCGTTAAAGTGAAGAATAACTTGTTTCATCAGTTTTTTTTCTCAAATTGAAAAGCCGGATTGGTTTTATGTTGCCCATGAGTAAAGATCAGATGCGCATGAAATGGTTCAGCTAAAATATTTACTGTTAGGTATAGGGTGATTCATGAATAAATCACAATAGCTTTTGCAAACACTTGATAATTCTACAGTTTCGTCACAGAGAAATTATTCCATGAAGTTAATACCTAGTCGTTCACAATTTTCAGTTTGAAATACTTCATTATAATCACTTTTCATATAGGCTGAGCCATAAATAATAAGCTTTGAAATGATTGAAAGGAGAATTTTGAATAACTGTCTAACATTAAATCAGGTAAGCATAACCGTAAGAATTTTCAAATACCTACTTAAATATACAAGATGATCTAGAAATAATCACATACCAAAAATATACATTTCTTGCATGCCTAGATCATCCTAAATAAACATTTTTTTTTGCTGAAAAAAGTATATTTATAAAGTAATAACCGAGGTTATGGTTATAATAATATTGAAACTTTTCAATATATTAATAATAATAATAATAACCCTCAGGGGCTCCGGATGGTTTTCTGGAGTACGGGTTTAGCACACCCGAGGTACCCTAGCTACCTGGCAGTAGGTATAAAATGCACTAGCAATGGAATGTACAATTTACGGAGCAAACGGGTGAATCGGCATTGTACCACCAGAACCTCCTGTCGCGTTCAAGATTTAGGAAGAGGGTCTTGTTCGAAAAATGAGTCACAGTCTCCCTCGGATAACGACGGAAGCAGCGTGATACCGAGTAGGGCTACTGCAACACCCCACCAAGAGGAAACTGCTATCCACAGTCCTCAACCCACTCTTGATGCTTCAACGGCGACGCAAGTCACTATGCCCGCGACCACGAGAGCTGGACTCCCTAGGAAACGCATGAAGTGGACCCAAGAAATGAACTCCTTCATTATGCGCTCCTACTACAAGATCACACACTTGGAATCGAACATGACAGCATACCGATATGGATTGCATCAAGAATTCATAGAGAGATATCCAGAACTCCACCACATTTCTGAACAAAGGATATCAGATCAACGACGAACTATTGTGAAAAACAACCTACTCTCTACGGACACATTGAGGAGTATACGAGATGAAGTCCTCATGGAACTGAGAAACGACACTGGAGCTAACATCGAAACACATCCAGAACAGAACCAGAATGAGATCCAGAATATGGAATCTAATGATAATGGGGAAGTACCGTCTGATTCAAATGGATCAGGGGAATATGCGCACTCTGCAAGATCACTGCTCAACATGGCCATGGTTGAGTTCCAGGGAGCCAATCCAACAAAACGCCCGAAGCTGCCTAAATTAAAAACTAACAAGAGCACCAATATTATTCTGGCCAGTGTAAATGCAGCTTTCGATGACCATCTTGAGGACTTCAACAGCCTGGAAGGAATACACAGGCCACAGGGAAAGTTGCTCATTGCATTCGGGAGATCATTAATATAAATGATGAATAGCAAAGGTCCTAAGATACTTCCTTGAGGAACACTTATATATGAGGATCTACTTATAACTCGCTCTACACGAATATTGTAGCCTGTGGAGTACCTACCTATAAAAATAGGTTCGTATTCTACCTACACAAGAAGATTATGATAGGGTGATAGCGCAGTTAGTGAGCGCGCTCATAAAGATACTCAAAATTCACTAAAAAGTTCTTATTTCAATCAATTCAAAGCATATAAGTATTTTTGGTATGGTTAGCTGTATGGCTCACCCTGTATGAAAAGTAATCATAATGTAATTATTTCAGACTGAAAAATGTGAACGACTAGGAATCAACTTCATAGAATAATTTCTCTGTGACGAAACTGTAGAATTATCGAGTGTTTGCAAAAGCTATTGTGATTCATTCCTGAATCACCCTGTAATAGTGAATGTTTTAGCTGAACCTTTCCATGCACATCTGATCTGTACTCATACTGAATTCATGGTCGCAACATAAAATTAATCCGGCTTTTCAATTTGAAAAAAAAACTGATGAAATAAGTTATTCTCCACTTTAACGCCCTGTATCTCGAAAACTGATCATAGTATCGAATTTATAATTCATACCTCTGGAGATGTTGTGGAAATCAATATATAGGGAGAAAATAGTTGCAGTTGACCGAGGAAATTTTCGAATACCGTTCATGTTTTTTGTACTTCTCCCAAAATAGAATACCTTCCTATGAATAAACCACCATGAATATTTTGGAGATTAGAGACACACATATGTTTGTGGTATTACCTTTCCCAAAAATCAATTCAAAAAGACAGGGTTTGGAATAAATCCTAAAAAAAATGATTATGTCTAGTGGTTCTCTCTGTGAAACACCTTGTATAAAAAATATTCACTGTGCAATATTTTGTCGTCATAATACTAAATCGAAAAGAACATTTCAAAAATATGGCTTCCTGACGTCACAGTAGAATAAGTGAGTTTTGGCAAAAAACTATCGTCATATATTCGTGAATCACCCTGTAAATATGAATTTTTTTAATCAAACGTATCCACTAATTCCATAACTAGAACATGTAGTAAACGTGTGTATGCAACAGAAATCCAATCTAACTCTTAATAATTAAAAAATAAATCCGAAAATTTTCAACATTAACACCCCGTATTTAGAAAACTAGCCATAGGATTGGGTTGAACCCATCGGCCGCGTGAAGTTAGCGAAAAGTTGGTGGAACAAATTCTGAAACCAAGCTCAATATTTAGTACTGAATTTGTTCTAATTTGTTCTGTATCAATCATCCCCAGCACCCTTATGGTTTTCGAGTTATTCGCATGTCTTTGATTTGGTGCTGACTTCACGCTCAGCACCAACATGTTCAAATTTGGAAAAAAATTTTATGCCAATAATTAGTCCCGAATTTGTTCCAATTTGTTCTGAAGAAAATTCTCCGATATCATTTTTCGTTAACGAGTTATTCACATTCGTAACATTCGATGGTAACGTCACACCCAGCTCCAAAGCTTTTTGTTCTCCAAGAAATTCGAAGAAATTTTGATGCAAATATTTAGTACCCAATTTGTTCTAATCAGTAAAAGTTGTTTTGTTGAAATACCATTGTTGGTTTTCGAGTTATATGAACAATTGTTTTGAGCGAGGGACGCGAGCGTGAAGTTAGCGATAAAGTTTTAAATTATCACTTTTTTTTTTCAACATATATTAGTACTCAATTTGTTCCAATTTGTTCTAAAAAGAACGAATCAATTTCATTATTAGTTTTCCAGATATTAAGACTTTACCATTTGATGACGTCACAGTAGGTGAAGCTCTGAATCTCCATTCGCGACCGTACCACTGTCGGCAGTTTTGGCTCATACAAAGCTATCTGTAATTGGTCATAAATCAAACATGAAAAGAGCCGTTGTCTCTCTGATCATGCGCCGCACGCAGCCGCTCTTATCACGTTTGAATGCAGGTTTGGATTCAGGACCAATTCGTTTCTTATTCTCGCTTATCAAATGGATAGGAAATAATTATTTATATCAACGACTTCTTACGGAAGCAATTTTTCAGATTGAAGCAAATCATTCAGTTAGATAAATCGTCTGTTATACAGGGCGAGTCTTCGACCTGAACATATATAGGTTGTTTCAAATTGCGTGGTTTTTTCAAGAATAAATAAAATATAGATGGCGCATTGAATTCGTCTGGGTATTGTGGCATTCAAAAAGTGTGATTTATGACATTTATAAAAATGGCTCCGTACACTATATAACAACGCGTTGTAATTGTTGAATTATTTTATGGAAATCAGCGTTCTGTGAAGAGTGTTTTCGAAAAATTACGTGAATTTTATGGTTTACATAATCGTCCATCTGAAAGCACTGTTGGTCGAATTATATGGAAGAATTTCAAGAGACCGGTTCGATGGAAGATCAAAAAGTTGTCACGGCAAGAATAAATCGGACATTCACGGCTTCCCGAATTACCAGTGTCTTTAGACAAGCAACTGGAAGAATAATTAGTGGACAAACTGTTGAGTAGAAGAAGATTGCATGCTGTAAATTTGAGTATGGAGGGAAAAAAGTCAACGATACAATGAGAGTTGTATACTTGAAAGCACGTCTTTTGGAACAAGATCAGTTTGTGTTTGTGGAGGAAAATGTTTTGATGGCCGCAATGACTTATTAATTCTCATAAATGATAACATTGATAACGCTCGTCCGCATCGAGCGAGAATTGTAAATGACCGCATAGAATATCATGGGATCACAAGAATGGATTGGCCACCTTATTCACCAGACATGAATTGTATTGAATATGTTTGGCCGAAATGTCGAGGCGGTTAAACCAAATCTCTCGCCCTCACCAAAAATTAGAAAATTCAGCTAATGAATTGCGGGCAATTTGATTAGCTAAACCACAAGATTTTTGGAACAATTTAACAAAAAGTCTGTCTAATAGAGTAAATACTTTGCGAAGAACCAGAGTAAGTATTTCAACATAGAATTCATTTCGTAAAGAAATTCTCTGAATTAATGTTATGTTGCGAACGTGAAATAAATTTTTTTGGACACTTCAACAAAATTTTATTTTTTCTCCTACTACATTCTACAGAACAGCCTTCAAAAGTAAGTTTATAAAAAAAGTAATAATACAATTTGTTTATTATTCAAAATTAAAAAAAAAATACATTCATCTGGAAAAAACAATAATCAAAATCACACCGTATATAGAATCATATGGGGATTAACCACTATATCACTTCTTATATTCTTGAAGTCTCTCCAAGTCATTATACTCTTCCCACTGTCCATCATTTCTCCTACAGTAGGAAGTATAATGACCTATCCCTGCGCTCTCCATGGGGCTTATAAAATTTGCCAACCCTATGAGAAAATATCTATTGTTTTCAATTATCAATTCTAGTGGTACTCCCTCCAGAATTGCTGTTTCTCCCACATCACATTCGATCAATAAATATTGTGAATATTATTTCTCAATAATTAATTCATTCGCACATTTTTTGCATTTCGAATGTGATGGGGGAGCTATATAGATGCATTCTTGCAGGCAACTAAATCCTTCTTCTTTCAAACGATCCATAAAGACCGCCATGAAATAGATATGCTTTATTTTCAAAGAATTATTACATTTGTTACAATTTGATTTCTCAACTGTGCACGGAAAATTTTCCAACATCCATGAATATTGCAATGGACATCTATAATGGTCACGCCATTGACAATTGCCCGTTCATGAAATGATCAAATCAAATCAAAAAAGTGAAAAGTAAGAGATACTGCGGAATTCTCACCCCAGAAATTCAATACATCGGTAACGGAAAGAATATTGAAATTCCACTTCTAAAAAATGGCAAAATGTTGAACTTGGTTCATATTGTCAACAGAAACAGATATCGTGTCACGAATATCTGTCAGTTCGATACACTCGTTCGAAGCCTTCTTTATAAATGTCATACATCATACTTCTTGAATGCCAAAATACCCCGAAGAATTCAATGCGCCATATGTATTTTATTTATTCTTGAAAAAAAGCACGCAATTTGAAACACCCTTTATATGTTCAGGTCGAAGACTCGCCCTGTATGGCTCTATAACAGACGATTTATCTAACTGAATTCAACTGCTTCAATTTGAAAAATTACCTCCGTATAAAAAGGATTTCACGGAGTCCAAATAACGGAAACTACAAATTCAGAAGTTGTTGATATATAAATAATTATTTCCTAACAATTTAATAAACGAGAATAAGAAACGAATTGGTCCTGAATCCAAATCTGCATTCAAACGTGATAAGAGCGGCTGCCGACAGTGGTATGGTCGGGAATGGAGATTCAGAGCTACACCTACTGTGACGTCATCAAATCGTAAAGTCTTAATATCTGGAAAACTAATAATGAAATTGATTCGCTCTTTTTAGAACAAATTGGAACAAATTGAGTACTAATATATGTTGAAAAAAAAAAATTATAATTTAAAACTTTATCGCTAACTTCACGCTCGCGTCCCTCGCTCAAAACAATTGTTCATATAACTCGAAAACCAACAATGGTATTTCAACAAAACAACTTTTACTGATTGGAACAAATTGGGTACTAAATATTTGCATCAAAATTTCTTCGAATTTCTTGGAGAACAAAAAGCTTTGGAGCTGGGTGTGACGTCACCATCGAATGTTACGAATGTGAATAACTCGTTAACGAAAAATGATATCGGAGAATTTTCTTCAGAACAAATTGGAACAAATTCGGGACTAATTATTGGCATAAAATTTTTTTCCAAATTCGAACATGTTGGTGCTGAGCGTGAAGTCAGCACCAAATCAAAGACATGCGAATAACTCGAAAACCATAAGGGTGCTGGGGATGATTGATACAGAACAAATTAGAACAAATTCAGTACTAAATATTGAGCTTGGTTTCAGAATTTGTTCCACCAACTTTTCGCTAACTTCACGCGGCCGAACCCATCGATACTTTTGGTCACTGAGTCGGGTACGACAACATAACAAACTTTCAGAAAATTTGACTGGTCGCCACTTTACATACAAAAAGTGCGGGGTCCTTTGTCCTTTCAAATCCTGCGAATTGTAGGTTTTGTGACTCTGATCGTTATTCCCGTGTACTCTTCATATTTATTGATAACGGAAAATGAACTGCTTCCGAGATATTTGAGTTCTTTCTTCGTCAATTTTCTACAAGGACTAAGTTTGATAATGATCTTTGGATTATTTTCATCAGAAAAGGATATGTATGAAAAAAGCAAAAATATGCTGTAATAGATGGTAAAAAAGAATTAGTATTTTTTAAAAGTTGGTACATAAAGAAAAGAATAGTCAATTTTTAATATCAATTTGCCTGCAACTTTTGAGTTCCTCAATTCATGTATGCCAAAATCCCAAAATTATTTCAAAAACTTGCCAAATTCTCAAACAAGTTTTCGTTAGAATGCAGGTATTAGTTTCGTTTCATCAGATTTCGATTCGAAAGGGGATAGAAGCAAAGAAACAAAAGTAACGAATTGAGTATTTTTTATTGCAATTAATTCCTGATTACAAGCACGTGTTCTGTTTCTAATTTCTGTAGTTGTAAGACTTAACACCTGAAACTTACTCTCAATCTTCTCGCTGCTTCGTCTATTCTCTCCACTAGTTATGGACGTGTCACGTGTATGTATTTCTTTTTGAGCATCTAATATGTACAGGATAGTTTTGCGTTTTTGAAATACGGGTGTCCAACTAAAGCCGCAGCGGACAATATGAGCGTAACGGTCTGAGTTTGGCAAAATTTTTTGATGATAACTTGATATATTCCAAGAATAGCACAACCTAAAAATATTTTCGAATATATCGGGTGTCCCACAAAAGAGGAAAAAAGGGTGACTTTGATTTTTCAAATGGGACACCCTATATTCAATAGTCTTTTTCAATTCTCTGAAACTTCCTGCATGCTTTCGTATACTTTTCACATATTTTTATTCGGCAGTTTTCGAAAGATTTGTCAATTCGACAAAAAAATGATACTTGCAGATGCTTTGTCATCTAATTGTATTTCACGAACCCTTGCACATACCAATAACAGCTCTATATGGATTGAAAGGCAAGACTTCAAAGTATCCTAGCCAGCTATAATAACGCATATCCATCAGCATATAAAGTGAGGAGTTTCTTAAATTATGAATTTCCTGATAAATGGATCGGTAAAGGAGGCCCCAACCAGTGGCCAGCCAGATCCCCAGACCTGACAAAGTTAGACTTCTTCTTGTGGGGATATGTGAAGCAAAAAGTTTACAATATTTTAGCCACAAGGTTAGAAGATATGAAAGAAAGAATACGAATAGCATTCAGGGAAGTGACAGTGCAACAGTGGCGCAACACTAGTCGATCGTTCAAAAATCGTTCGAGAATTTGTATTCGGAAAAACGGTGGACAATTTGAAAACTTAATTAGATTTTTCCTTTTTTCTTTGTTTATTTATTATTAATATTTCCTTCAGTTTTTAAGGATTGGATAAATACTCATACAATGAAATAAAAATTCAAAAAATACAAATAAGTTTGCATGTAAAAGTAATGAATGCTACAAAAAAACGAGTTTCGAAACTTTAGGATACAAAAATGTGCCCGCTCTTCGAAAAAATGAAATTCATAAGTTCCACAGGCACGCATGAATTGATAGAAATTTTTAAACCAACATTTAAAGGAGTTGAAGACTTAAAATGAAATTTTATGGCCAAGGGGGCCATAGCCCCCTCCCCATGTATCCGCCAGTGCCCAAGGTTCACGTCTAATTTGTATACAGGTTGACCCATTTTGAAAGATCCACTGAAATTACTCCCTGGGAATAGCATGGATCCAAAAATGTTTCGAATGAAAGTTTCTTTCATCGAATGCTGGCGTTCAATTTGACCTTGGTGTTTGATTTCGAGGTCATTTCGAGATCATTTCGAGGTCAAGTATATTTTTTTGAATAGTGAATATACTTTTTTATTGCACAATACTAATCTACATGAGAAACTAAAACATTATGTCTCTTTTGTTTTTCCATAAATATAATTTATCTGGAGATAAGCCCGCTCCACACTCATGGCAAGAACCTCGGCCAATACCGCGAACGCGAGTGTGGATAACTTTCTTGTGTCACGTTCGCGCTTCGCGGCGTTCTCCGTTTCGTTGCGGTCTCCTGTCCCGCGACAAAGGCTTCGCGCCTAAGCACAAATGTTCCATCCACACTCACAGGCGTTCGCGGCACCAGCGCTGTAATGATTTAATGCTTGCTCACTGACTTTATTCGCTTTTGAAATGAATGTTTTTCTTGTAGCAATGTAGTGAAATTAGATCAGATTTAGAGGTGATAAGTGAAATTGAAATTTCTTGATTATTATCAGAATGAACCTTTTTTATAGGGTGGAAAGTCTTCGCAGACAACGGGGATGCCGTGAACCAAAGTGCGAATATTTGTGTGAGTGTGGATGACTTATTTGGACGCGTGGCCAGGTTCACGGCAAGAATTCTTGGCAAGATTCGCGCCATGAGTGTGGAGCGGGCTATAGAATCATTTGGTTTTGTATTGTATTGCTTATGAACATATAATTACGTAGCCGCACCCCATATTGATAGGATGAACCTCCTTATCTTCTCCATAAGCTCCACATATGACCATGTTGCAGCTTGCTAAGTCAGCATCGGACACCTGCGATGATGAGTCTCATTGAAGATAAGCCGTTCCTTTATAAACGGCTTCACCCATGTTATTCATTAAGAATTAGATTTGCTTTCAAAGAATTAGATTTGCTTTCTTAAGAATTAGATGTACTCTATTAAGTAGTAGATTTGTTTTACTCTTGAGTGTAACTAGTCTTTCACCATAAGTTGTATTCAGTAAATAAATTGTTTTTAAAAACAAGGTCTTCAACTCAAAATTTATAATTGTCGACGAGGTCTGGGATTGTGCAAGTGCTAGAATTCTGCGTGTGTGCCCCTGAAGAAAAGAAGAGGTCCATCCAGAGAGTCCAGCCACTTTCAGTTTCAACTGTTGAGCGCAATCGAACTACGAGAAGAAGACGAGAAGCCCGATCACCTGAGTAGCGCCCCGTGACGACTTCAGAGAATACACTTTGGGTGAGCATTTCCTAGTTCTTCCCAGTTTCCCTTATTCTGGTTAAAAAAATAGTGTAAATTTGTATAAGTTTTTCCTAGGTTTCTTCATAAAACCGATTTTAAAGTTTTCTCTAGGTTTTTCTTTTCTAAAAACCGACATAAAGTTTTCCCTAGGTTTCCCTTAATTAAAAAACCGAACTTAAGAGTATTTACTTATATTGTATACTCAATTATCGGATATATATTAAGATAATAAGGACCAGAGAATTTAAGAGGTTTTTTTTGTCGAAAGGCGAGCGCCGAAGGCGCGAGGGCCGTCGCGTGCGACGGCCTACGGGCAAGGGGAGGAGGGCGTCGGAAAGTTGAAGAACGGGAGCACGCGTGGGTGTTTTCGGATTTTTTCTAGGACCCCGGGAAGTATTTTAAAAAAATTCGCGAAAAACGGTAAAATTCGCCCTTAAATAGCGAATTTCATGCAAATAAGGCTTTTTTCCGGAGGCACCTGGACGTTCGGAGATTTTTTTAAACAAAGAC
Organism: Adalia bipunctata; assembly: GCA_910592335.1. Taxonomy (NCBI): domain Eukaryota; kingdom Metazoa; phylum Arthropoda; class Insecta; order Coleoptera; family Coccinellidae; genus Adalia; species Adalia bipunctata. Next base: position 662,085 of record OU342954.1, read on the forward strand.
CCATATCCCCGTTACCACAGGTACGCAAAGGGTTTTTCGACACGTTCTTCCGGGTCTCCGAAATAAATTCGAAAAGTTTCGACATTTCGTGAAAATGGTAAAAATTTCCGACTCGACCAGAAAATATCGATAAAACCAGAGAGTTTCAGTTATTGCGATGACTTTCGACGTTAGAATTAGGTTAGGGTTCTTGACAACGGCATTCAAAGTTTGACGCGACGCACAGATTAGGCATTCTAATGACCTGTCAAAACAAATTCTCAATATGGCGGCTGAGGGCAAACCATAGAACTCATAATACATGTACCTTAGAATATAGAATCATTATTTTATATTCTATGACATGTACTATAAGTTCTATGGGGCAAACAACGACTTATGCTTATGACACTTCAGAAAGTTGTTTGTCTATGGTTTGCCCTCAGCAGACGCCATTTTAGGTCACGTGATTTAGAATGCCTAATTACCGTTTCGAGGTTGGATTTTTTCGACATTTCGAGACGTCACATTACATATAGGTTAGGGTTCTTGACAACGGCAGTCAAAGTTTGAGCGAAGCACAGATGACCGTTTGAAGGTTGGATTTTTTCGACATTTCGAGACGTCAAGGGTGAAGTTACATAGGAGGTTAGGGTTCTTGACAACGGCAGTCAAAGTTTGACGCGACGCATAGATGACCGTTTGGAGGTTGGATTTTTTCGACATTTCGAGACGTCACATTACATATAGGTTAGGGTTCTTGACAACGGCAGTCAAAGTTTGAGCGAAGCACAGATGACCGTTTGAAGGTTGGATTTTTTCGACATTTCGAGACGTCAAGGGTGAAGTTACATAGAGGTTATGGTTCTTGACAACGGCAGTCAAAGTTTGACGCGACGCATAGATGACCGTTTCGAGGTTGGATTTTTTCGACATTTCGAGACGTCACATTACATATAGGTTAGGGTTCTTGACAACGGCAGTCAAAGTTTGAGCGAAGCACAGATGACCGTTTGAAGGTTGGATTTTTTCGACATTTCGAGACGTCAAGGGTGAAGTTACATAGGAGGTTAGGGTTCTTGACAACGGCAGTCAAAGTTTGACGCGACGCATAGATGACTGTTTGGAGGTTGGATTATTTCGACATTTCGAGACGTCACATTACATATAGGTTAGGGTTCTTGACAACGGCAGTCAAAGTTTGAGCGAAGCACAGATGACCGTTTGAAGGTTGGATTTTTTCGACATTTCGAGACGTCAAGGGTGAAGTTACATAGAGGTTAGGGTTCTTGACAACGGCAGTCAAAGTTTGACGCGACGCATAGATGACCGTTTGGAGGTTGGATTTTTTCGACATTTCGAGACGTCACATTACATATAGGTTAGGGTTCTTGACAACGGCAGTCAAAGTTTGAGCGAAGCACAGATGACCGTTTGAAGGTTGGATTTTTTCGACATTTCGAGACGTCAAGGGTGAAGTTACATAGAGGTTATGGTTCTTGACAACGGCAGTCGAAGTTTGACGCGACGCATAGATGACCGTTTGGAGGTTGGATTTTTTCGACATTTCGAGACGTCACATTACATATAGGTTAGGGTTCTTGACAACGGCAGTCAAAGTTTGAGCGAAGCACAGATGACCGTTTGAAGGTTGGATTTTTTCGACATTTCGAGACGTCAAGGGTGAAGTTACATAGGAGGTTATGGTTCTTGACAACGGCAGTCAAAGTTTGACGCGACGCATAGATGACTGTTTGGAGGTTGGATTATTTCGACATTTCGAGACGTCACATTACATATAGGTTAGGGTTCTTGACAACGGCAGTCAAAGTTTGAGCGAAGCACAGATGACCGTTTGAAGGTTGGATTTTTTCGACATTTCGAGACGTCAAGGGTGAAGTTACATAGAGGTTAGGGTTCTTGACAACGGCAGTCAAAGTTTGACGCGACGCATAGATGACCGTTTGGAGGTTGGATTTTTTCGACATTTCGAGACGTCACATTACATATAGGTTAGGGTTCTTGACAACGGCAGTCAAAGTTTGAGCGAAGCACAGATGACCGTTTGAAGGTTGGATTTTTTCGACATTTTGAGACGTCAAGGGTGAAGTTACATAGAGGTTATGGTTCTTGACAACGGCAGTCAAAGTTTGACGCGACGCATAGATGACCGTTTCGAGGTTGGATTTTTTCGACATTTCGAGACGTCACATTACATATAGGTTAGGGTTCTTGACAACGGCAGTCAAAGTTTGAGCGAAGCACAGATGACCGTTTGAAGGTTGGATTTTTTCGACATTTCGAGACGTCAAGGGTGAAGTTACATAGGAGGTTAGGGTTCTTGACAACGGCAGTCAAAGTTTGACGCGACGCATAGATGACTGTTTGGAGGTTGGATTATTTCGACATTTCGAGACGTCACATTACATATAGGTTAGGGTTCTTGACAACGGCAGTCAAAGTTTGACGCGACGCATAGATGACTGTTTGGAGGTTGGATTATTTCGACATTTCGAGACGTCACATTACATATAGGTTAGGGTTCTTGACAACGGCAGTCAAAGTTTGAGCGAAGCACAGATGACCGTTTGAAGGTTGGATTTTTTCGACATTTCGAGACGTCAAGGGTGAAGTTACATAGAGGTTAGGGTTCTTGACAACGGCAGTCAAAGTTTGACGCGACGCATAGATGACTGTTTGGAGGTTGGATTATTTCGACATTTCGAGACGTCACATTACATATAGGTTAGGGTTCTTGACAACGGCAGTCAAAGTTTGAGCGAAGCACAGATGACCGTTTGAAGGTTGGATTTTTTCGACATTTCGAGACGTCAAGGGTGAAGTTACATAGAGGTTAGGGTTCTTGACAACGGCAGTCAAAGTTTGACGCGACGCATAGATGACCGTTTGGAGGTTGGATTTTTTCGACATTTCGAGACGTCACATTACATATAGGTTAGGGTTCTTGACAACGGCAGTCAAAGTTTGAGCGAAGCACAGATGACCGTTTGAAGGTTGGATTTTTTCGACATTTTGAGACGTCAAGGGTGAAGTTACATAGAGGTTATGGTTCTTGACAACGGCAGTCAAAGTTTGACGCGACGCATAGATGACCGTTTCGAGGTTGGATTTTTTCGACATTTCGAGACGTCACATTACATATAGGTTAGGGTTCTTGACAACGGCAGTCAAAGTTTGAGCGAAGCACAGATGACCGTTTGAAGGTTGGATTTTTTCGACATTTCGAGACGTCAAGGGTGAAGTTACATAGGAGGTTAGGGTTCTTGACAACGGCAGTCAAAGTTTGACGCGACGCATAGATGACTGTTTGGAGGTTGGATTATTTCGACATTTCTAGACGTCACATTACATATAGGTTAGGGTTCTTGACAACGGCAGTCAAAGTTTGAGCGAAGCACAGATGACCGTTTGAAGGTTGGATTTTTTCGACATTTCGAGACGTCAAGGGTGAAGTTACATAGAGGTTAGGGTTCTTGACAACGGCAGTCAAAGTTTGACGCGACGCATAGATGACTGTTTGGAGGTTGGATTATTTCGACATTTCGAGACGTCACATTACATATAGGTTAGGGTTCTTGACAACGGCAGTCAAAGTTTGAGCGAAGCACAGATGACCGTTTGAAGGTTGGATTTTTTCGACATTTCGAGACGTCAAGGGTGAAGTTACATAGAGGTTAGGGTTCTTGACAACGGCAGTCAAAGTTTGACGCGACGCATAGATGACCGTTTGGAGGTTGGATTTTTTCGACATTTCGAGACGTCACATTACATATAGGTTAGGGTTCTTGACAACGGCAGTCAAAGTTTGAGCGAAGCACAGATGACCGTTTGAAGGTTGGATTTTTTCGACATTTCGAGACGTCAAGGGTGAAGTTACATAGAGGTTATGGTTCTTGACAACGGCAGTCAAAGTTTGACGCGACGCATAGATGACCGTTTCGAGGTTGGATTTTTTCGACATTTCGAGACGTCACATTACATATAGGTTAGGGTTCTTGACAACGGCAGTCAAAGTTTGAGCGAAGCACAGATGACCGTTTGAAGGTTGGATTTTTTCGACATTTCGAGACGTCAAGGGTGAAGTTACATAGGAGGTTAGGGTTCTTGACAACGGCAGTCAAAGTTTGACGCGACGCATAGATGACTGTTTGGAGGTTGGATTTTTTCGACATTTCGAGACGTCACATTACATATAGGTTAGGGTTCTTGACAACGGCAGTCAAAGTTTGAGCGAAGCACAGATGACCGTTTGAAGGTTGGATTTTTTCGACATTTCGAGACGTCAAGGGTGAAGTTACATAGAGGTTAGGGTTCTTGACAACGGCAGTCAAAGTTTGACGCGACGCATAGATGACCGTTTGGAGGTTGGATTTTTTCGACATTTCGAGACGTCACATTACATATAGGTTAGGGTTCTTGACAACGGCAGTCAAAGTTTGAGCGAAGCACAGATGACCGTTTGAAGGTTGGATTTTTTCGACATTTCGAGACGTCAAGGGTGAAGTTACATAGAGGTTATGGTTCTTGACAACGGCAGTCGAAGTTTGACGCGACGCATAGATGACCGTTTGGAGGTTGGATTTTTTCGACATTTCGAGACGTCACATTACATATAGGTTAGGGTTCTTGACAACGGCAGTCAAAGTTTGAGCGAAGCACAGATGACCGTTTGAAGGTTGGATTTTTTCGACATTTCGAGACGTCAAGGGTGAAGTTACATAGGAGGTTAGGGTTCTTGACAACGGCAGTCAAAGTTTGACGCGACGCATAGATGACTGTTTGGAGGTTGGATTATTTCGACATTTCGAGACGTCACATTACATATAGGTTAGGGTTCTTGACAACGGCAGTCAAAGTTTGAGCGAAGCACAGATGACCGTTTGAAGGTTGGATTTTTTCGACATTTCGAGACGTCAAGGGTGAAGTTACATAGAGGTTAGGGTTCTTGACAACGGCAGTCAAAGTTTGACGCGACGCATAGATGACCGTTTGGAGGTTGGATTTTTTCGACATTTCGAGACGTCACATTACATATAGGTTAGGGTTCTTGACAACGGCAGTCAAAGTTTGAGCGAAGCACAGATGACCGTTTGAAGGTTGGATTTTTTCGACATTTTGAGACGTCAAGGGTGAAGTTACATAGAGGTTATGGTTCTTGACAACGGCAGTCAAAGTTTGACGCGACGCATAGATGACCGTTTCGAGGTTGGATTTTTTCGACATTTCGAGACGTCACATTACATATAGGTTAGGGTTCTTGACAACGGCAGTCAAAGTTTGAGCGAAGCACAGATGACCGTTTGAAGGTTGGATTTTTTCGACATTTCGAGACGTCAAGGGTGAAGTTACATAGGAGGTTAGGGTTCTTGACAACGGCAGTCAAAGTTTGACGCGACGCATAGATGACTGTTTGGAGGTTGGATTATTTCGACATTTCGAGACGTCACATTACATATAGGTTAGGGTTCTTGACAACGGCAGTCAAAGTTTGACGCGACGCATAGATGACTGTTTGGAGGTTGGATTATTTCGACATTTCGAGACGTCACATTACATATAGGTTAGGGTTCTTGACAACGGCAGTCAAAGTTTGAGCGAAGCACAGATGACCGTTTGAAGGTTGGATTTTTTCGACATTTCGAGACGTCAAGGGTGAAGTTACATAGAGGTTAGGGTTCTTGACAACGGCAGTCAAAGTTTGACGCGACGCATAGATGACTGTTTGGAGGTTGGATTATTTCGACATTTCGAGACGTCACATTACATATAGGTTAGGGTTCTTGACAACGGCAGTCAAAGTTTGAGCGAAGCACAGATGACCGTTTGAAGGTTGGATTTTTTCGACATTTCGAGACGTCAAGGGTGAAGTTACATAGAGGTTAGGGTTCTTGACAACGGCAGTCAAAGTTTGACGCGACGCATAGATGACCGTTTGGAGGTTGGATTTTTTCGACATTTCGAGACGTCACATTACATATAGGTTAGGGTTCTTGACAACGGCAGTCAAAGTTTGAGCGAAGCACAGATGACCGTTTGAAGGTTGGATTTTTTCGACATTTCGAGACGTCAAGGGTGAAGTTACATAGAGGTTATGGTTCTTGACAACGGCAGTCAAAGTTTGACGCGACGCATAGATGACCGTTTCGAGGTTGGATTTTTTCGACATTTCGAGACGTCACATTACATATAGGTTAGGGTTCTTGACAACGGCAGTCAAAGTTTGAGCGAAGCACAGATGACCGTTTGAAGGTTGGATTTTTTCGACATTTCGAGACGTCAAGGGTGAAGTTACATAGGAGGTTAGGGTTCTTGACAACGGCAGTCAAAGTTTGACGCGACGCATAGATGACTGTTTGGAGGTTGGATTATTTCGACATTTCGAGACGTCACATTACATATAGGTTAGGGTTCTTGACAACGGCAGTCAAAGTTTGAGCGAAGCACAGATGACCGTTTGAAGGTTGGATTTTTTCGACATTTCGAGACGTCAAGGGTGAAGTTACATAGAGGTTAGGGTTCTTGACAACGGCAGTCAAAGTTTGACGCGACGCATAGATGACTGTTTGGAGGTTGGATTTTTTCGACATTTCGAGACGTCACATTACATATAGGTTAGGGTTCTTGACAACGGCAGTCAAAGTTTGAGCGAAGCACAGATGACCGTTTGAAGGTTGGATTTTTTCGACATTTCGAGACGTCAAGGGTGAAGTTACATAGAGGTTATGGTTCTTGACAACGGCAGTCGAAGTTTGACGCGACGCATAGATGACCGTTTGGAGGTTGGATTTTTTCGACATTTCGAGACGTCACATTACATATAGGTTAGGGTTCTTGACAACGGCAGTCAAAGTTTGAGCGAAGCACAGATGACCGTTTGAAGGTTGGATTTTTTCGACATTTCGAGACGTCAAGGGTGAAGTTACATATAGGTTAGGGTTCTTGACAACGGCAATCAAATTTTAACTCGACGCATAGATGACCGTTTGGAGGTTGCGTTTTTGCTTTTGATTTTTCAAAATGCGAATCTGTCTTCAAAGGGAGATCTACTAACAAGGTGAATCTACTTAAAAGGTAGATGGCTGGGCCCAAACTAGTTAAAATTACTTCGATTAAACACTTTCGTAATAAAAGAGGCAAAAGGCCCATTCAATCAGAAACAATAATGGCAAACGAAAGAATTGATTTATCTATCGCTGAAAAGTTCGGGATGCTTTTACCCCGCTTTTCCGGCATTGAGAATGAGTTACATTCATTCATCAAGAGTGCGGAAAATTACCTTTTGATGTTCGCTAATGAACAACAAATTATTAAAAATTATTGCTACGCTGTTGTCAAATCGAAATTAGTTGACAGAGCCCTAGCTGAAGTTTCGACTTCTGATATACCCGATAATTGGGAGATATTGAAGAATTTCCTTTACAATAAATTTGGTGATCAGATCAATTTAGATGTTCTGATACATAATCTACAATTTTTAACAAAAAGACCAAATGAAGATTTATTGTCCTTCATCGAAAAAATTATTTCTATGAAAATTAGAATCAATTATAGGATCGATGCTGATCTAATGCCTGATCCTGAAAAACAACTTTACAAAACAAATATTCTCAAGATTTGTAAAACAGTATTAATTTCAAATGCCCCTGTAGAATTGCGAACGTACTTAATCACAAACAATGGTCTTTCATTCGATGAAACTGTTAACGCCGTGAAAGATTATGTTAGCAATATGGCACAGTATGAATTACTAGATAGAAGCCGTCGAAATAAAAATTCGCAACCTTTCTTAAAGAACAATTCGTTGATTCAACCCACATACAGAAATAATTTCAATCATTTTAATCATCAACCGGTGCAACGAAATATTAATTACAATCAGAGATTTCAGTCGAATCAAAATTTTCCTTCGCAACCAATTCAATTTCAACAAAGGAATGTGAAACCGCATTATCCTACGTATCGTGAAGTTTTTGAGAGACCCTCTAATAATCAAAATACTAATGTTTTTAAACCCAATCCAAATTATAGAAATCATAATCCTCCAGAGAAAATGTCTATACAAACAAGAAATTATCCTCAGAAAAGGAATAACTATTCTACGCAATGGAATCCAAATCCGCAAAGAAAATTTTTCGATAATAATCAAAGTCCCCATTACACTTTCGAAGAATTGACTCATTTAGAGCAACCTTCAACTTCTAAAGCTCAAGCAAGTACGAGTTACGACCCTAAGAGAAATTTTCGAGGAAACGCCTCAAACGAAAAATTGACTTAAATTCTACCCTTGATAATACTAATCAATTGCCTTTTATTCAATTTCAAAATCCTAAATGTAAACTTTTAATAGATAGTGGATGTTCAGTATGCCTGATAGATCCCAAATTTGCTTATAATAATTTTCAAAAGAATATTTTTAATGAATCCACGACATTAACTGCGTGTATGAAACAAGAAACTTCTGATGAGAATAATTTTGATACCTTTATTTTCCGAATTTAATATTGATGATTTTCATCCATTTATTCTTTACAAATTTCATAAAAATTATGACGGAATAATAGGAGCAGATTTCCTAAATAAATATTGTTTATCCTTGGATTTCAAAAACCAAGTAATATTTAATGAATATTGTAGAATCCCTTTCAATTTTCAACAAGTATGCCAGAAGAATACGGTTATACCTGTCGAATTAGGACATTTAGAACCCAAAATAAGCAATCAATTAATGAAAATTTTGATCACAAACGAAGATGCTTTACAATTACCTGGTCAACCATTAAATTTTTCTAATAAAATTAAACATAAAATTCGTACTAATGATGAAAATCCTGTTCATTGTAAGATATATCGATATCCAGAAATACATCAGGAAGAAGTTCAAAGACAAGTTCAAGATATGCTTGAAAAGAAAATTATTAGACCTAGTATTTCTCCTTGGTCATTTCCAGTTGTTGTTGTTCCAAAGAAACAAGATTTATCCGAAAAGAAAAAATGGCGAATCGCGATTGATTATAGAAAATTAAATGATAAAACAATTGATGATAAGTATCCACTTCCCCAAATTGATGCTATTCTTGATAAATTAGGAAATAAAAAGTATTTCACTACTCTTGACCTTGCGTCCGGTTTTCACCAAATTGAATTAGATGAAAGTTCTATTGAAAAAACCGCTTTTACGGTAGATAATGGACATTATGAGTTTTTACGTATGCCCTTTGGTTTAAAAAACGCACCAGCGACTTTCCAAAGATTAATGAATGAAGTTTTGAAAGATTATATTGGAAAAATTTGTTATGTTTACATGGACGATGTTGTAATTTTCTCAGAAACAATCGAGCAACACTTAGCCGATATTCATAATATTTTAGAAACATTTAAAAATGATAATTTGAAAATTCAGTTGGACAAATGTCACTTTTTTAAAACTGAGATAGAATTTTTAGGTCATATTATTACTCGAGAAGGAATTAAGCCAAATCCTAATAAACTTCGAGCAGTTAAAAGTTTTCCAATTCCTAAAACTCAAAAAGAAATTAAATCTTTTCTTGGTCTAGTTGGATATTACCGGAAATTTATTCCGAACTTTGCAAAAATTACTAAACCATTAACTATGTGTTTGAAAAAAGACGCGAAAATTAATATTCATGATCCTAAATACATCGAAGCTTTCGAAATTTGTAAAAGAAATTTGATAAATCACCCTGTATTAAGATATCCGAATTTCAATGAACCTTTTATTCTTACTACAGACGCATCAGGATTTGCGGTAGGTTCTGTATTATCGCAAGGTGATTGTCCGAACGATCTTCCCATTGCTTTCGCTAGTAGAACGCTGAATGAAGCAGAAACTAGATATAGCACGATTGAAAAGGAACTTTTGGCAATCGTTTGGTCTTGTAAACATTTTAGGCCTTACCTGTATGGAAGAAAATTTATTATCTATACGGATCATAAACCCCTAATTTGGCTATTCTCATTAAAGGAACCAAATTCTCGACTTATGAGATGGAGAATCAAACTCGAGGAATTCAATTACGAAATTAAATATCGTAAAGGTTCAATGAATAATGCTGATGCACTCAGCAGAATAAATTTAGATTCAACGGAAGACTTGAATTATGAAAATTTTATGAAACTTTATGAAAACGATCATATTCCTAATTCTTTAAAATTAATAGAAAAACAAGGTGACTTATTCCAAGCACCTAAGAACTATTCATTCGCACATTGTGTTTCTAAAGACTTGAAGATGAGTCAAGGTATTGCTTTAGAATTTAAAAATAAATATGGTAAAGTTGATGAACTTAAATCACAAAATAAATCTATCGGTGAAGTAGCATTCCTTAAAACCGATGAAAGAAATGTTTATTATTTAATTACAAAAGAATCATTTTATGATAAACCGAAATATGAAACGGTATTTAAAACATTATTGAATTTGAGAAAAATATGTGAATTTAATGGAGATAAATATTTAGCTCTCCCTAGAATTGCTTGTGGGTTAGACCAATTAAAATGGTCAATAATTTTAAGTATGATTAAATACATATTCGCAGAATCGAATATGAAGATTCTTATTTACTTTTTATCAGATGATCATAATAATCATAATTTTGATTTTAACGCTAAGATGATAGAATATCATTAGTAAATCACATTTCCGATGATGAATTAGATGAATGTGTTAATTTACTTGTTGACCCGAATAATGAATTACCTGTTCTTGATAACGAAAATTTAAATGAATTGAAAAATGTTATAATTCATAGTGATATTACAATTCACAGTAGTATCGAAAATCCCATTTTGGAGATTCCCTATACAGAAAGAAGTTTGAATTCAGCTTCTCTTCAAGTTATATTTAAAACAGCTTCGAATTTCAATGTAACGAAAACAAAACCTTTTGGAGAAAAACTCAGATTTCGAGTTTTAATTAATTCAATAGAAAATGATTTGTTCACATTCGTTAAAGAATATATCCAGCCTAAAAAGTCATATACCTTTTATTTTGTATCTCAAGAGTTAGAGAAGCCATTGATTAAAATATTACAAGAAAAGTTTGATTATAAATCCTTTGATTTAAAAATATCAAAAACCTTTTTAGAGGATGTCGAAGACAAAGAAGAACAAATTCTCAGAATTCAACAGTACCATGAAACGAAAACGATACATCGCGGTCTGAAAGAAAATTTAATAAGTTTGAAACGGAAATTTTACTGGCCGAATATGAATAAAGACGTACTAAATTTCATTAATTCATGTGAAATATGTCAAAAGAGTAAATATGAGAGAACTCCTATTCAACACAATTTCAAACCTAACCCTCTTGGTTCTAAACCATTTAGTCATGTTTATTGTGATACGATAAGATTCAATCAAACATATTGTTTAACTATTGTCGATTCGTTTTCCAGATTCGGACAATGTTATCCCCTTCTTCAGAAAACGGGTACTGAAATTTTAGATAAACTATTGGTCTATTTTAGTCATTATGGCATTCCTTCTAAAATTACTTGTGATAACGGATTAGAATTTAAAAATCATGTTATTCAAGATTTTTGTAAAATACATAAAATAGAAATTCACTATATTACTAATTATAATCCGAATTCAAATGCAATCGCGGAAAGATTTCATTCTACGTTGATTGAACAATTAAGAACCATTGATAGTAAAAATTCTACTTTCCAAAATCGATTAGCACAAGCTCTTTTAAGTTATAATAATTCATTTCATTCTAGTCTTGATATGACTCCAATGCAAATAATTAAAGCCGATTTAAATTATTCTTTACCTATTGAAAAAACGCATAATGAACAAATTCAAGATTATGTCGGAAATTACATGAAAAATTTAGGTGAAATTTCAAATGAATTAGAAAAGAAACAACAGAAAAATGTTGAGCGTTTGGAAAAATTGAATCAGAAAAGGTCTGCTAAACAAGACCATCCTTTAAATAAAAATCCCACATATCTGAAAACTCCAATTGTACGTAAACTAGATCCGGTCTACAAAAAGGTAGATGCGCGAGAAATTGACACTCATCGTGTTCAAGATTTGAAAAATAAACACATTTATCATAAGAAAATTTTGAAACAACGAAAAAAATAGTCGAATATTTTGTTTCAGATTTAAAGATGCGAATCATCACATCTCTTCTCATTATACTCGAAGTAGTTGCTGAAATAATCCCTTTAAAAATTATACCATTGGAAAACAATGTACTTCCAATTCTATTAGGCAAAGCCTATATTACTAAAAGGCATATTCAATTGATATATCATATTGACCTGAACCAAATTGAGAATCTAATTGGTAAATATCAGAAGGAGATTGATAATTTTAAAAATCAACAACTAGGGTTTTCTCAAACTGCATATTACAAATATTTAGAACATTCAAACTCTATAAATGTCAGAACGCTAGAAGAGCTTTTAAATGAAAAAATTAGACAAAAACGAGGTTTGATCAATGTTGGAGGCAAAATATCTAAAATACTATTTGGAACACTTGATTCTGATGATGAAGCACTTTACAAAAGCTATTTTGATAGTATAAACAAGAATGAGGAATCACTCATGAGAAATCAGAAACAGATTGCCACTATTGTTAATGATTTGAAAAATAAGTATATTGATAAATTTAAGCAATTAATGAATAATTTCAAATTACTTCAAATCGTACCGGCATTACAACATGTTGAACAAATGCATCTCATGACTTTTGAACTCAAAGATACAAAAAACGTTCTTGATGAAATCCAAACAGCAGTAAGCTTTGCAAGACTTCACATTTTGCATGAATCTATTTTACTCTATACAAAATTCGCAGAAATAGTTAAAAATGATACTATTATTCCAATGCACCATTTGAAGGATTATTTTCAATTGTGTCATACTAAAGTCCTATTTAAAGATAAAAAATTACTTTTTCTCATATCTATCCCTACGGTCTATGAAGAAAGCTATAATCTTTACAAGTTTTACTATTAACCCCAGAGAAATCTTACCCTTTCTTTCACCAATCCTTTCATGCTCACTCGAGATGAAGAATTGAAATGGTCCACGAAACAGTGCCATCCAGTTGAAGAAGATTATCTATGTGATCAAGATTCTCTAGACAACCCTCCAGAATGTATGAAGAATACATTGAAAACTCATTTGGAAAATTGCCCTAGAAAAGAATTCTCCTCTATGCCCAATTTGAAGACATTGGAAGATGGAAGCATTTTGTCCATCAATAACTTGGAAATACAAGAAAAATGCCCTCAACAAACGAAATATCATATCACTCCGCCAATGGCGATAATCCAGTCAAAATGTATAATTAGCAACTACCAGAAAGAAATTTACCCCATTCAAATAAGGAATGAAGAAAAATATGTCATTCTACCCAAACTACCATTTTCAACGTTAGACAACCGATCCAAATCCAAAGAAGAAGAAGAAGAAGACTTCCCAGATGAAGAAATTCCCAATATTCTACTAGAAGAACTTGAAGAATGGAAATGGAATTCACCATTATCCACATTCATGATTGTTTTAATTGTTTTGATAATTTTTATAATATTTTGTACAATTTTAAGAATTTTACAGCTTAAAGCTACACCTCATTTAGGTGATACCTTTATCCAAAGGGGGGAGGAATTACGTAGCCGCACCCCATATTGATAGGATGAACCTCCTTATCTTCTCCATAAGCTCCACATATGACCATGTTGCAGCTTGCTAAGTCAGCATCGGACACCTGCGATGATGAGTCTCATTGAATATAAGCCGTTCCTTTATAAACGGCTTCACCCATGTTATTCATTAAGAATTAGATTTGCTTTCAAAGAATTAGATTTGCTTTCTTAAGAATTAGATGTACTCTATTAAGTAGTAGATTTGTTTTACTCTTGAGTGTAACTAGTCTTTCACCATAAGTTGTATTCAGTAAATAAATTGTTTTTAAAAACAAGGTCTTCAACTCAAAATTTATAATTATATGTATTCAAAAAGGAAAGACTGGTATGTTTTCTGCATTTTTATCCAACCCCACACATGAGTTGACACAGCGATAAAAAATCTCATCGCATTCGCCATTCTGAGCATAAAACACTCCATATTTCCACAACGATCCATATGGCGGCAGAAACAAAAAAGGGCAGAATGTTTTTCACTAAGATGATTATTCTACAACGAAAAATGCATATTTCCTATACAAAAAATCTACTTGACCGTGAAATCAAACTCCAAGGTTAAATTGAGTGTCTGCTTTCGATGTCCCTAAAAACTAAGAAACTCTCATTTGAAACAGGCTCTTCCCATTCAGTGATTTCAGGCAATATAATATTAATTTAAATTACAATAGAAGAACGAACCGTCTAATAAATATTCCGATATTTCCAATATACTTTCTTGTTTTATTGCTCTTTTGTTGTTTAGTTCAAGAATTAAACAACAAGACAGCAATATGAGGGTAATATGGAATCATTTCATTCATTTCTGGTGCTCAGTTATACATTTAAAATGTATCCTCCAAAAGCATATTAAAAAAAATCAGAACTTAGTAAAAGTTTTGTCCTACCTACTTAGTAAACTGCAGAAGGTTTTCGGGGCAACCCTATGCTTCGGAGCCCTAAGTGCGCGCCTAATTGTCTTATTCTATCTATGCTTCGCCCACGGAATGATCAGCCACTGCACACAGTATTTTTATGTCAATTTTGGCAATCCATACAGGGTGATTTTGTTAAGTGTGTCATTAGACTTATTCGAGGAAGGAATTTTGATACAAATTCAAGATTCTGTATTTTTGTTTGAGAGTGGGTACATGTACAGGGTATCCCATTTTGGGCACTTTTACGGGATATCTCCGTTATTTTTAACGTTAGCGGGATGCGGTTTTCGCGACAGTTTGCTACTTTTTTGTGAAACTAAAGATGGCGCAATCAGTTTTCGCATAGCCCTCTTAGTTTTTGCTACACAGGGTGGAAATGAAAAGTATCACTTTTTAATCACCTCCCGTATCTCAGTTGTGCTTGAACTTGGAGAAATGGTTGGAACGCATTCCTACAGATTTTTTTCCGTAGAATCCAGTGGCGTAGTCAGTTTTTCAATTAAACTTTCCGTTTTTGAGTTATTGAGCAAACATATGTTTTTTTGAATTGGACACCCTGTATATTATTTTTTATTCTTATTAAGCACAGTCTCAGCTTTTCAAAAACATATTATTTTATGCATTTTCAAAAAATTGCAAATTAAATTAAGTTAAATATTTATTAGATCATGTAATGTAGATATTATGTTGACATTATTTTCGATGTCTAACGAAATCTTGACATTTATTTTTTGTTTTTAATGAACAGTCATAGCCTACTACTTAGTTATTGACAATTGAAACAAGAATAACTTCGAGGTTTTTGGATGGAAAATTTTCATTTTTGGGATTTTTCGAGATGTAAGATTGATGTATCCACTTTAAGAATCGAAATCGCGATTCATGATACAGGGGGTGAAAAAATCGCTTTCAAAGTTAGGGATGACAAAATCGTGAAAAATCAATTTTTTCAAATTAGAACCCCATATTTTTATGGCAGATATTGAATCTACGTTAAAAAATAAAGTGTATGCATCACACCCTTGCCCTAAAATGGATATTTTCTGAGTTAATACAAAAATTTTTCACGATTTTGTCATCCCTAACTTTGAAAGCGATTTTTTCACCCCCTGTATCATTAATCGCGATTTTTAAAGTGGATACATCAATCTTACATCTTGAAAAATCCCAAAAATGAAAATTTTCCATCCAAAAACCTCGAAGTTATTCTTGTTTCAGCGGAGCTCTATTTTCGATTTTTTTTCGAATTTTCCCGCTCAGAGAGAATTTTCTAACCAAAACTGAAAAATGTTACATCAAAATAACTTGAAATTTTCTAAGGAATCTATTTCTGCAATAAAAAAATGGTGTTCTAATTTGAAAAACGGAAGTTGACGTCATTTCCGGAAAAACCGGAGGTGCTCATGCCTTGAAAATATTTTAGATTTCATCAGCATCGTGAAATACTTATAAGTGCTGAATTTCATGAAAATACGTTCAGTAGTTTCCCGTATAAATATGGGTGAGGTTCCTCGTGAAAGATCCTGTATGGTTTCCATTTGAAAACAATGAGATCTCGTAGTTTTACTGAGGCTCACTTCGAAGCCCTGTTTCAGACACACGTATAACATTTCCTCATTATCTATACAAAAAGCAGTATCAGCGTACTGTTGCGGACAGAGCCCGATCAACCGTTAGACAGAGTAGGCAGTCGCCTACTAGGGCTGGGGCTTTTGGCCCCACATTAGCTAGAGCCCCCTAGCGCACGAAAAAAATTTAATGTTTTATACGGGGGAGATTGCACGCCTAGGCACCCCCCCATAGTTAATCCGGCCCTGGTTGCAGAAAGAAATTGTAACAATGAGGGAATTTGTGACACTCTTTCTGTCAACAAATTGGACAATCAGGCTATCCCTCAACAATTGCCTGAAGTGGTTTCGCATACCATACATCAAATCAGTGCAGAATCAAACGAGGAATTCAAATATGTATCTATAAATATACAGGGTGTTGCATTCGAAATTTACATACGTTTCCGGTAGAACCGGAAGTAGATTCCGCTCGAAGATATTTTACAATTTGAGTTCATGTACAGGGTGGGCAAAATTGGTGCTACATGAACTAAAACTTTTTAACCCGAGGAGATAGAGAAGAATGAATGGCACCTTATAGTCTTTTTTTTTTCGAGAAACTGATAATGACATCAACTGCATTTCTCTATCTTCTTTCGTTTCCGAGTGATAGGCCAAAATTGAAATTTGGGCGATTTCAACTTTGGTCATAATCTCCGTTTCTCTGTTTATGCTAGGATGTTGAAATAAAAACATTATACAGGCACTTTTCTGATAGCAACCCAGTGGCGTACTCTGATTTTTTTCTAAGAGGTCCAGATCAATGCTGTTAAGCCAGACCTACTTCTGCTGGACAAGGAGCTGAAGGAGTTATTTGTCGTGTAATTCTCCTCCCCTGCTGAAAATAATGTTGTGATGAAAGAAGAACAAAAGAGGCAGAAATACAAAGAACTTTTGTTCGAAATTGGAACTTTATACCCAGGTCATAAAGTTAGGATGGTCGTACTAATCATAGGATGTCTCGGTGGAATGAGAGCTAACTATGTAGATAAACTGAAGATTATCCCGCTCTGTAGACCACTGGCCCAGGTATTGGCGCACAGAATGCAGAAAGCAGTGTTGCTCGGGACACTGCATATCATCAGGTCTCACGAACTCTATAAAATCCACTTGCAGCTCATCTCTTTTGTTAAGGGACGCTACGAGGGTAGGATGAAGAACTCCTCCATTTAAGTGTGAGGGGTTTTTAGTGAGTAGCCAAACAAGATCTTGGATTCTCACACTACCGAGAGTGCGGACCCTCCCGGCGCCCATAAAGGGTTTTCCCCTCACACGGACGTTTAAAAAAAATAATAATTTTTATTGATCCCTTAAGACAATTACGTCTATAGGAAAAGTCAAAAATACATACATTTCAACTTTCATTCACCTACAATTTGAGGACAATCCCTGTGAAATTCTGCTACAGAATAATAACATTTTGATAACAATAATATTCTTACTTTGTTCTTAAATGCTAATATGTTGAGAGATCTCATCAATTTAGGAAGGTTATTATCTTAGACCATAGTCTCAGGTTATTATACATTTTAATACTCTGGTACATAGGAAATTTCTCAAACTTGTGAGTTCTGTGTTTGGGCACAAGTAAAACATCTTGATTCCTTGTTCTATGTTCGTGATTATTAGATAACTTGGTCCATTTCTTTTCATTTTCTTTAGCATAATAGCAAACGTTTAAATATGTATATACATTATACATCACAGTGATAGTAAATCATTCGCAATAAAAGTTGGTCTACAAGATGTACCTACGAAAACTAAGGTTGAAAATTCGACGAATGATAGTTCATAGTTGCTCTTCTGCGCTATGAAGGCTCTGTTGAAGTCAGATACAAAAGACCTTGGCAAAAAAGTACCACATTATCCACTTTCCTTATTCAAAAAATTTAGAGGGTTGATTGGGATGGCACAGGGCGCAACAAAAATCCTTCAAAAATGCATAAAAATTTGGTAAAAGTGAAACAAAAATTGACCTGTTTCAGGATTTTGTTGCCAAATATTTTTCTTCTGAGAAAATGAATTTGTTCCATAATTTTGACGCGCACTGTATACAGGGTGATTTTTTAATTGTTTCATTTGACGTATTCGAGGAATGAATTTTGATCAGTGTCGGATTTAGGGGGGGGGGGGGGGGAAGGTGGAATTCAAATTATTGAGTATAAAGTAGGCTGAATCATAGAATTATGTGTCTCTACGCATGGTGTAATTAATATTTCACGATTGAATACTTGATGTTGTGATCTCTGATCTCTGTTTGAAACAACTGTCAGTTATTAAAATTTGAAGTCATCGTTAGCGGCATACCTAATGGAGATATTCCAAAATTACGAAAATATGTTAAAATGTTTCATTTTAGCGAATGAGAATAGTGGGGCAGCAAGTGATTCATATTTTCAAAACTTCCCCGAACTTCATTAACCAAATATTAGATATTTTAAACATTTGGCAGATACTTTGGCTGTGTTTGGCTCTCTTAAGAAGCCACGTTCGAAGAAATATTCAAAAAAGAACCAGGATGAGCAGACCGAAGAAATTATAGGGGCTTTGACCATAAATCCGAATATGTCAAATTTTAATAACTGACAGTTGTTTCAAACAGAGATCAGAGATCACACCATCAAGTATCCAACCATAAAATAATAATTACACCATTCGTAGAGACACATAATTCTATGATTCAGCCTACTTAATACTCAATAATTTGAATTCCATATACAAACCATATTTTTCATAATATCTTAACGAATCTGAGGCCGATGTATGACATATGATACATTTTTGAAACGGAAAAAAAATGGCGATTCTTTCTAAGTAATTTCAAACTACTGTTTCCATAAGAAAAAACACAACTTCATGTTATAACTCAGCAAATAAACCTCTTAGAAAAAATCAGAGTACGCCACTGGATTGCTATTAGAAAAGTGCCTGTATAATGTTTTTATTTCAACATCCTAGCATAAACAGAGAAACGGAGATAATGACCAAAGTTGAAATCGCCCAAATTTCAATTTTGGCCTATAACTCGGAAACAAAAGAAGATAGAGGAATGCAGTTGATGGCATTATCAGTTTCTCGAAAAAAGAGGACTATAAGGTGCCATTCATTTTTCTCTATCTCCTCGGGTTAAAAAGTTTTAGTTCAAGTAGCACCAATTTTGCCCACCCTGTACAGGGTGGCCAGATTTCGATGAATTAGTAGGTACTACAACTCCTAAACTATAAGAAATAGAGAAAAAGTAATATACATGTCATGTTCTCTTTTTTCGAGAAACCGAAATTGCTGAAAACCCGAAGTTGCTACGGCGTCTAGTTTCCGAGCTACAGAGCGATTCTGGTATTTGGCCAATTATTATAATTGACTATAACTTCCGTATTACAGAATCTACGCTCTCGAAATTAACACATCTTTAGGGCACTTTTTTTACTGCTTTCCAGCGGTTCTA
This sequence comes from Adalia bipunctata, assembly GCA_910592335.1. NCBI lineage: Eukaryota > Metazoa > Arthropoda > Insecta > Coleoptera > Coccinellidae > Adalia > Adalia bipunctata. The sequence goes on from OU342954.1 coordinate 681,738, forward strand.
TTGGATTTTTTATATCTGCTCAAATTTCGGAGCTATAACAAACATTTTTTTTTCAAATGGAAAATGATATTTCCGAATAGATCTTTCTTCAACAATTTCAAAAATATATATCACTACTTCCGAGTTCACTATATATCGAAAATTTCGAAAAAACACTTCTCGTTCAACAAAATCCAAGCAGGCTTTGATTCACTTTCTTCAAAACTTGGACGGTCATAGAATTTCATGTCTTATTTATTGTCACTTGCCGAATTCAATTCAGTTTCATCATTATCGTCTGGCGCTTCTAAAGTTCTTATTTATATCACATCATGCAATTTATGTATTTCCTCCAATGGCTCGCTCCAATGGACAACGATTTGAACATTTGTTCTGAATATACTTTTTTTCAAATAAATCTATATTTTTTCTTGAAGGAGCTTTTTTTGCCCCTCATGGAAACATTTATTATTGCTATAAACGGGTTACATGAGTATTCAAATGCTTTTCATTTTTCAATTTAGTAGAGAAATCATACTAGAATCAACAAGTTTCGCGAAGCCCCTCTATTGGTCTGAGTAAAAATAAAGCTAATATTTCCTGAATCAATTTGGCAGCTTACAATAAATGTGAGATATCGAATTCTATGACCTTATAAGAATTTTAGAAGCTCCAGACGATACAACAATGATGAATTTGACAAGTGAAAATAAATAAGACATGAAATTCTATGACCGCCCCAGTTTTGAAGGAAGTGAATCAAAGCCTGCTTGGATTTTGTCGAACTCGGAAGTATAACATGATATATATTATTGAAATCGTTCAAGAAAGATCTAATCGGAAATATCATTTCTCATTATGGTTTCCATTCGAAAAAAAAAATTTTTGTTTTAGCTCCGAAATTTGAGCAGATACAGAAAATCCAATAGCACCGCTGAAAAGCAGTAAAAAAGTGTCCTAAAGATGTGTTAATTTCGAGAGCGTAGATCCTGTAATACGGAAGTTATAGTCAATTATAATAATTGGCCAAATACCAAAATCGCCCTAAGCTCCTAAACGAGACGCCGTAGCAACTTCGGGTTTTCAGCAATTTCGGTTTCTCGAAAAAAGAGAAAATGACATGTATATTACTTTTTCTCTATCTCTTATAGTTTAGGAGTTGTAGTACTAAATCATCGAGATCTGGCCACCCTGTACATGAACTCAAATTGTAAAATATCTTCGAGCGGAATCTACTTCCGGTTCTACCGGAAACGTATGTAAATTTCGAATGCAACACCCTGTATATTTATAGATACATATTTGAATTCCTCGTTTGATTCTGCACTGATTTGATGTATGGTATGCGCAACCACTTCAGGCAATTGTTGAGGAATAGCCTGATTGTCCAATTTGTTGACAGAAAGAGTGTCACAAATTCCCTCATTGTTACAATTTCTTTCTGCAACCAGGGCCGGATTAACCATAATTGGCCTGGCAAGTTTTCAAATTGTCACCCACTGTAACTAGTTCAAGGACTCAATAAAAATTTGCAAATCATAGTATTCATGTAAAGGGATAATTGATCTTTCAATTGATCACCCCCTATTCTCTATTAAGAATTTAGGCCTGGCAAGTTTTTAAATTGTCACCCTGTATATGCATTCATTAAGAAATTCAAATGAATATTAAAGAAATATTCGATGTTCTAGTAATCTAGTGAATCCTCATCTGCGGCTTCATCACCAAAATTATGGATACCATCATGGAATTACTTGTGTCTGCTTCGACTAAGGAATATGGTAAGCTTCTAGACTGATTAATTAATTAAAAAATCCAATTTCTTGTTCTTACTTATTTTGGGAAATCTCGTATTCATAATGATTTCATCATGTAACAAAAGCATGGTTCATTCTCCAATTTGGAATCATCCTACTTACTAAGAATACTTACCCAAAATATATTGTAAGGTTAAAGTATTTTTTGAGGAATATAAGTCTCTGGACATGCTCGAATATAAAACAATTGGTAAACAGTTATATATTACATTTATTGACCTATGAATTATTAAACAGAACATTGTTTAGAAATTTCTCCAAATAAAATTGATTTCAATGATCTTGATCAGATTTCAGAAATTCCTTATACTGTTCTTCTGTCATAAGTTTCTTCAGTTCCCCCTCATCTGATAACTCAACTTTAAATAACCAACCTTTTTCATAGCATGATGTATTGATAAGGGAGGGTGTCTCTTCTACATCAGTGTTTTTTGCTACTATTTTACCAGAAATAGGGCTAAAGATTTCACTAGCTGCCTTCACACTTTCCAGTGCCCCACATTCATCTTTTTGTTTAACAACAGTATTAATATCAGGTAACTGTGCGTAAACTACATCTCCAAGGGCTTCCTGAGCATATTTGGATATTCCAATAGTTCCCACCTTTCCTTCTACCTCCACCCACTCGTGCTTATCGGTAAATTTCCGCTCTCCTAGTAAAACGGCCGATGAATGTAATAATTTTTTTCTAGTTTTGTCGATTCGATTGAATACTTTGATATTATTGAATCCATTGAAAGATTTTGCTAAAACTCGTGGAACAAACATACTGCTAATTAACGAAACTATGTACTATTTTCTTATCGTATTGTATTCATGAACCGGTGACTTGTTTTCTGAATTCTTATCAGAATCATTACAAAATCAGCTGAAGATTTGATCCCTCTTGCTTCATACTTCCAAACAATTCACATATCTTTTATTATGACATATTAGATAATTAGAGGTTAACCAATTTCAACGTGTTGTGAACATAGAGTCATAGACATCCCACAAATGCAAAACCATAGATGCAGATAACATTTGCACTCGGGAATGGTGGAACAAAAAAGAAGTGTAATGAAATAGCTTCATTCTATCGGATAATATTCATTTCTCAATAAGTGATTAAACGCTCTCAATATTATATCTACATTTATGGAATATTTTTCTCGAATATATTTTGATGGAATTGATCAATGAAATAACAGTTTCGCGACCAATAGAACTTTCGCACAAATTAATCAGTTCAAATCATATTATATCTACTAAGGGCCGATTGCATCGTAGACAAAACTTTAGATTCAATCCAAAACCTCGATTAGTGTCTATTGATTATCATTGACAAAAATCGAGGTTTGAGATTTAATCTACATCACCAGTTTTGTCTACGGTGGAATACTAATTATTAGATATATGGTTCAAATATATGGTATCAAGCCAATTATAATATCTATGGGCATTTCCAAAGAGGAACGCCTAGACGTCAGTAGCGAAAAGTAAACAAAACTGGTGCCCAATCGTTAGTTCATTCTTTAACGATAGGGGGCATACTGCTCCCTTGGTTTCGCCTATTGGAATAAAGTGAGATCACAGACCAGTGAGATCATCTCACTGAGATAGTGAGATGTCTAGACACATGGTGTTTGTACTGATTGGATTTTGTTTCGACCAAATAGAGCAAAGTTTCGTTTTTTTCACTTCAGGTGACGCTTTCAAAATTTTATGACAGATTGTTTCAGTTATTTCAAATATTTGAATTTATTCTGGTGAACAAGCAATAATTTGTGTATATATTCTTGGCATTTTGATTCATATTAGCTTATTAGCATTGTTCAAACAATGATATTAGTATGAAGGAAAGGTATAAGCATTCTCTTTAAACAATGCGGTATAATGGTCGATTCACAATGAACGTAAACGTAACAATGACGTAAAGGGCACGTAAACGTAATCCGCCCATGAACGGCATAAACGTAATGAAATATGTAATAGAATCCTTTATTTTCATCATATTTTGGGCTCTTGTGCGGTGCACGCCTTGCACGCCAGCTTACAGCGGGCCTGGGCCCGTATTCTTGACAAATGTTCTTACGTTTTCTGTGGATTACGTCCACATTACGTTCATTGTGAATCGACCATTAGACTTTAAAAATGTCATTCTGTGGTCATGTCATATTGACCATGGCAGATCAGCCGTTGATTAATCAATCAAATCAATCAAGGGAAAAATGTCCGAAATGATAAGACTTCGAAATTTTTTATTTTGTCCCGAAAGGGGTCGCGTTATTTTCCATTGCTGTAATAGCGCCACGACCGATAAAATTTTGCGGATTATTCCGGGAAGTAGCACAAAAACTCAAATCTAGAGTGCCGTTTTGATCTACAAATTTTGGTCACGATTTTTAATAAGTCGTTCCACCAGGTATTCAATGCATCTATGTTTTACCATATACACTGTGTCCGTAAAGTATGGAACAAATTAATTTTTAGCTAAACAGGTCATTTTAAAAAATAATCCTGAAACACGTCGATTTTTGATGTAAATTTACCGTATTTTAAAATAATAATCTAATATACAGGATGAATTATACGTTCGAGTAATGACGTCATCGTCATTTTTTTTTAAATGGAACACCCCCATTTTGTCTCGATTTTCGGATTACTCTAGCTGAGCTGATTCCAAAAATGTATCACATGTTGATTCCAATTGGTACAGGGTGCACAAAAATACAATAGTTTTGTGTGTGCTCACAAAGTAACGCGTAACATTCTTTATTTGGTAAATTAATAATATAGTATCAAAAATACTTATTGTCTAGCGTCAAATGTTAATGTAACACCCCGTAGTTTGCTACATGTTTAGAGTAATAAAAATGAGCTGTTTCCAAACGTGTTTGGTATTCGTGGTCAGCAGACTATTGTATTTTTGTCCACTCTGTACCAATTGGAATCAACATGTGATACATTTTTGCTTTTGGAATCAGCTGAGCTAGAGTAATCCGAAAATTGAGACAAAATGGGGGTGTTCCATTTAAAAAAAAATGACGGTGTCGTCATTACTCGAACGTAATTCTAATTCACCCTGTATATAAGATTATTATTTTAAAATACGGTAAAGTAACATCAAAAATCGACGTGTTTCAGGATTATTTCTTAAAATGACCTGTCTAGCTAAAAATGAATTTGTTCCATACTTTACGGACACAGTGTATAGCACAGAACATCTAATAAAAGAAATGCTACCTCCCTACTAAACTATGGCAACACCAATGACAGTTCAAACCACAGAAATGGCTGAGCCGCCATTTAAAAGTGGAGAATTGAAGATATTACAGAAACCTTCTTTACCGACCCAAAAAGTTTCGGCTTTTGAGCTTTATTTAAATTATAATTTTGTCCTGTAAATTTTCACTTCCAATGTTTTTCGTTGACTTCAAAAGTAACGAAAAATCTTGGGAAGTGAAATATTCTTTGTTATTTCAAATAAAACTGAGTTACCATAAAATTCATTTATTTAGCTTCACAATATAGTAAATACATTCAAATATATTCATTAGAATGGTCGGAATATATCTTCTCTGATATTATTATTTATCACAATTATCCCTTTCACGATCACAATGAATCATCACAATTGTTCAGGGATCACATTCACATTGGTTTCTATACAAGAAGTCATCGTCAGGTGAATTTGTTTTTGCTCAAAAAGCAGACAGATATATTTGCTCTTTATTGAAAACAGGTAACGTTCATTGATGTCACTAAAAAGCAAACAAAAGTTTTAGAGAAACTAACATCTGAGAGATGCTTTCAATCAGGTAATGTTATAATCGGTAACACTCATCATTAAAACATGATTGGAGACCTGATTACTTGATATGCCAGTTTTATTTTAAATGAGAATGGTTTTAAGTAGTCAGTTATTATCTTTGAACATTTGTAAATATCTGGATAAGATACAAGCTTGAAATGAACAGAATTTGCAGATCATTATAGTTCCAATCGGTTAACTTATAAGTGCTTGAATCAATAAAATTTCAAACAGGGACTTTGCATCAAAAGTAACCAAATTAACTTCTTAATAAGAAAATATTAGATCGACAACTCACCTTTTAAATAGAATTCTCTATAATTAATGTATGTTCTGTAGGTTCTAGAGAAAAATTTTCAAGACAATTATTCATCCAAAATAAAAATTCCGACCTATAATATTGTTAAGAGTCGCGAGAAGAAAATAAACCTGAAAAAGAATAGTTCTATTATATCCTCTTAATCCTTAAATCACAATTTATGTAATTTTTGTCCATTTAATTCTCCACTCCACTTGTTTACATCACTCCACTTATTTTATTCATACGTCAAAATTGTCATTTCAATCCACTTCGACGTATGTCGTAGCTGAATCGTACGATTATGGCAGCCATTTAAAAGTGGAGAGGACGTAAGTGTATTATGAATCGTGTGTTGCCTAGTTTAGTTCTGGCGCTTCACCCCCCTGGTATAGTATACTACTATCATTGTTTAAGGAGAAGATAGTTAGTTACTCCAGTGTAAATTTTGTTGGAGGACGATGGGCATCATCAATAGATGGCGTTAGCCCGAGGCGCCCAAACGTATTTCAATTATTAATTCATACGTACGTCGTTTCTCAATTCGGCGAAGTATTCATTGAGTTGAATCTGATTGTATTCAACAGATGTCTCTCATAAACAACACGTTTTGTTTATTTTGTCATCACGTAATACATATTGAAATCGTAAACACATCTATCCTTTTTTACCATAAAAAACGTTAGAAGACGTCTTTGGAAGGCCGTGCTTTATCCAAAGTCTTTGCTCTATCTATATAAAACAAAAAATGTTAAGTTGACAATTTTTAAAATTACCTGATTTTTTGGATTAAAGGATAAAAATCAATTTCAAATGTCGTTTGATTTATTCTTGATTTAATTTTCCTCTACATTAGTTGTCAGTGTCTGAATAAAATTAAAGTGTTCCATCAGAGACAGAGAGGTTGTCTCTGGTTCTATACTTGATCATGTCCATTATTTTCCTTGAGCATTTCAGATAAATTAATGTCATTCATTAGCATTAACACTTTTATCACTTAACAAAGGAATAGATGGAAATAGAAGCTTGGTCAAAATAACTTCCTTTTTTTTTAATCAACATAAAAATCTCATTTCTTGTATAATATAGAATAACTACATTTTTTCGAACTTAAAACCGCTATAACGTAGACGTTTTGACCGACACCAACTAATATAGATTCTAAATTACACTGTGTGTTAACATTGAGGAAATATGCGGCGACAATTATAGCATTGTTCAAATTTAATCAACGTTAAAAACTTAGTCTGAGGTTAAAAACCATATTATTCTTAGTAAATTCGTCATTGGTCGGAATCCATACTCCCAACAATTACGAATTTACTACCCACTGAAATCGAAAAATTGTCGATTACGTAAGATGAAAGATAAGTGGATTCCCAAGTCGAAGTTTGACGATGATACGTCTCTCTATAAACTCTCTCACATATCGGTGAATTCTAGTCTTCGAATTATACGCGCTGATGGCATAGGTGATAAGAAGGTTGCCTAGCAAGCAACCGGTGTAGGTTCGAATCCTGGTCGTGATGTAACTTTTACCGGAATTTAAAAAATTTGCATGCCGATGATTCTCTTCCTATTTTCGTAAAAGACGTTGAAAACCATAATTATCTCCGTATCCTTATGTTTACGCTCGGCTTAACAAAATCGTCCGAAATAAAAGTACCTGCATCGTCCCTAAACGTGAGATCGTTGGTGAAACCGGGACTCATGAGTCACGTAATTACCAGCCCAAGCAACAGTCAAACAAAACGATGGAGCAAAAAAACATTTGGGATCAGTCTTTCTGCTCTAGACGCTAGACCAGGGGTCGGCAACCTGCGGCTCTTTGGACGTGAAGCTGCGGCATTCGCCAGTATTATTTATTTTATCATTATCAAATAATACCATGTACAGGGTGTACAATTGGAGTACAAACAAAGAGGGGAGATTCCTTGCATATTTCAAGAAAAGAATTTCCATAAACATGGGACGACAAATGTTTTGTTTTTGAGATACATGGAGTTAAAATTTAAAATTTTTTCAATTTTTTTTCTCATACTATCTGCATATTACAATTTAGAGTTCACACCATGTGATATGCCAATTTTGATTGCAAATCTACAGAGTGATATTTTTGCAACACCATCCTATTTTCCTCCAGAACTTTTTTTGGGTGAGCCACTGCAAGTTTGAAATTGTGAAAAGAAGCTCTGTTGTTAGACTTAATTTCATGGTCTCTTATAGTTTCGTCGTATCTGCTACCGATTTAGAGAAAAACGATTCTCTCGAAAACCTGACATTGTCTTAGCCCGCCAGATCCCCAGACTTAAATAGTTCTGATTTCTTTCTATACTAACTGGATTTTTATGATCATGATCATATTGATCTTTCTGAGTAATCGACTGGAATTTTTATTCGAAATCGGTAGCAGATACGACAAAACTACAAGAGATCATTAAGTTAGTATAACAGCCGAGCATCTTTCTACTATTTCATGCATCAAACTAATAGTGACTCCAAAAAGAAAGGTTCTGGAGGAAACCAGGGGACAGTATCCCAGAAAAAATATCACCTAGTAGGTTTGCAATCGAAATTGGCATGCCACATGATGGTGTAAACTCTAAATTGTGAAATCTATGCCGAATTTCAGTCGAATATCTTGTGACATGCAGATAATATGAGAAAAACACCATGTATCTCGAAAAGGAAACGTTTGCGGACACATTTTTATCGGACTATTTTACTTGAAATTATTCATGTAATCTCCCCTCCTCATTTGAATCTTCAATTAAGAAACACTCTGTATATTCCAATACTGTTTATTGGCGAGAAAAAAGATTGTGGCTCTTGAAAAATTTGGAAATATTGTAAATTGTGATTTTTGCCTCTTCCGACTCAAAAGGTTGCCGACCCCTGCGCTAGACGGTTACTTTCTTAGACACCTCCTTTGTCTGAGGTTACTTTAATTAAATACTATCATGCAAATTTTTTATCAGCAATTAATAAAAATTACATATGAACCGTCTTCTATTCTGAAACGTATTTCAATTCGCTAACTTCAATGTATCCCTACATTCACTATTTATTTTGATTTGCGTTTACAAACATCTCAATAAAAATTTCGTTTCACACAAGGGATGTACTCGATGAATTCTGTTACATATCTTAATAAAAATTTGAATTAGTATTTTAAGCAATTTTTGAATATAGGAAAATGCAATTCCAAATTACAGAATGTAAAATAATGTATTATTTATATATACAGGTGTTCCTTGATTGAACTTAGAATTGGACCATTCAAAATCGAAAAAAAAAATTTCCAACAATCTACAGAATCAATACAGGTCACAAAAAATTAGAGTCAAACCATTTTCATATTTCAAAATTAACTCCAGTACCACAGTTTGAAGAAAACGACTGATCTATACATAAAAATATTCTGCGAATATTATTTTCTTCTCCAGCAGGGGTGATGTAAAAGAAAAATACCTATTTTCCTTTAAGAAATCGCGTTACTCTGTTGTAAGTTGCTATAGTATTCGTTTATTGTTTGTCAATTACATATTATTTCAAGAGATTGTCAGATAAACTTATTTTTGGAATTGGAAGATAATTGTAATTAATAGCTCAATTATCCAAACCGGGTGGCTAAAAAACGATGGGGTTTATTGTATTTCATTCTTTCGACATTCAAGAAACACATATTCGAATATGATTGTGGAACACTTTCATTTCGTTGTGATATTAATTTTCTCATCATTTTGCATAAACAACCCCCCAAATCTCCCAATCAGGGGGCTTACAAACTATGGGATTTATTGTATTTCATTCCTTCGGCATTCAAGAAACACATATTCGAATCAGATCATGGAACACTCTCATTTTTTCAAGATATGAATTTTCTTCACCATTTTTCATAAACAACCCTCCAAATCTCCGAACCTGTGGGCAAACAAACTATGAGGTCTTTTGTATTTCATTCTTTCGGCATTCAAGAAACACATAATCTAATCTGATCGTGGAACAATCTCAGTACACTGAGATATGATATGATATATTGCAATATTGTTTATACTGATTACTCCTAGGTCATTTTTCATAAACAACCCCCCGAATGTAAAAACCTGGGGGCTAACAAACGATGGCGTTTATTGTATTTCATTTTTTCGTCATTCAAGAAACGCATATTAGAATCAATCAATTTTTTCATCATTTTTCATTAAAAAAACCCCAAATCTTCGAACCTGGGAGCTAACAAACTAGGGTTTATTGTATTTCATTCTTTCGGCATCCAAGAATCACATATGATCGCATATTCGAATTTGAACGAAGAACACTTCCATTTTTCATAAACAACCCCCCAAATCTCCAAACCTGGGGGCTAACAAACTATGAGGGGCATTGCATTTTATTCTTTCGGCTTCCAAGAAACACATATTATTACCATCACATTTCACTGAGTTATGAATTTTTTTCCATTAGCCATTTTTTGTCTTTAAGTATATGTGTGGATGTGGTTAACTTCTCATCGATATGTATGGAATAAATATTTGTAACACTGTAACATACACAACCATACATGATAAAATAAGGAAGGGTCGGGGGGTCGTGAAACAATGATTATATATATTTATTTATACATAAAAAAGTTTGTATACGTACATTGAAGAAAAGACAAATGTACAATTTGAAGACGTTTTAATTTAGAATACAAAACTCACAAATATCAGGTAACTCCAACCGTAATAAAATGTTTCTAACATACAATATTATTTTTCAATTTCTTCTCGGTTAAATAAGCTCTTCAAGCTGATAACTATCTCCTCAACTTGCAGGCCATTTGGTAGTTTTTAATGGATGTTATTGATGTAACAGGAATCCTATAGAATTTCTCAATGCAGGAGTTTTCTTACTTCCTCAATTAACCACACAACAAAATAAGAAATGTACAATTTGAAGACGTTTTAATTTAGAATACAAAACTCACAAATATCAGGTAACTCCAACCGTAATAAAATGTTTCTAACATACAATATTATTTTTCAATTTCTTCTCGGTTAAATAAGCTCTTCAAGCTGATAACTATCTCCTCAACTTGCAGGCCATTTGGTAGTTTTTAATGGATGTTATTGATGTAACAGGAATCCTATAGAATTTCTCAATGCAGGAGTTTTCTTACTTCCTCAATTAACCACACAACAAAATAAGAGCATACTTATTCAAGACAAAAATGAAGCAATTGCATTAAAAACACATAGCAAACGTCGGTTTGTTTATTGTTTGTTCGCCATTTTAACAGCTGATCGTGACAGATCGTTGGACTTCTATATTTTTTCCCCACGTCATTGCAGAAATGCCCACAGAAGTAGAAAACTTTTTAACGTTTAGTGGCAATACCATTATTAGTGAAGAGGGCGCATTTGCATGGGGCTCGATTTTGTAAGATGTTGTAGTGTTCTAACAGATGTCGCGGTTGACGCACGTCCAACAGCTTTTGTATGGGGAGTAACTAACTATCTTCTCCTTAAACAATGCTACTATGGTTTTACCATAGATGCATAGAAATACCTAAATAAGAAATACTAAAAATCGTGACCAAAATTTGTAGAACACAACGGCATTCTAGATTTGAGTTCTCGTTTTACTTCCGCAATATTTTATCGGTCGTGGCGCTACTGCGGCAATGGAAAATAGCGCGAATCCTTTCGGGAGAAATGAAAAGTAGTTCAAGAACTCTACTCAGATTTTCGATCGACAACGACAAGAAGGTCTAAACTAAACAAAATCTAATCAGTGCCAACACCAGGAAGGCTATGCATCTATGTTTTACCTATCCGATGATGCATAGAATACCTGGTGTTGGCACTGATTAGATTTTGTTTGTTTAGGACTTTCATGTCGATCGAAAACCTGAGATTTTGTGCTGCTTTTCTTTTCTCCCGAAAGGGGTCGCGCTATTTTCCATTACCGCAGTAGCGCTGGGACTGTGAATTATTGCGGATTATTCCGGAACTAAAACGAGAACTCAAATCTAGAGTGCTGTTTTGATCTACAAATTTTGGTCACGATTTTTAGTAAGAAGTCGTTACACCAGGTATTCTATGCATCTCTATCCATAACCATAACATGAAAAATTGAAAACTGCTACGACAGAAATCTCCCGTCTCATATTGGTCTTGAATCAACTCTTTTGTTACTCACTGAGGAAAGATTTCAACATCAAATTGGGATCTATCAAAATCAAATTGAGAATTAACATATTCAAATTAGGAATAATCAAAATCAGATTGGGAATAATCAATTTCATATTGAAACGGCGGCATTCGTGGCTATGTAAATCATGATCAGACATGATCAGATCTTTATATTGATGAAACATGAAGAAAAATCTAATAATATATAGGTATTTAAACTTATCTAACATTCAAAAATTGTAAGAAGTACTTAAAAAAATTCATGTTTGTGCTCAAACTCATATCCAAAAAATTCAAAACATCAGGTATGGTATGAACCTCTGGAAATGAGCCACATATCTTGTACAGATACCTACTAACTGTAATGGTTGATATATTTCTTATCAAATTTTCCATTCTTTGAAGACGAAATTCTCTCTGTGTTATGTTTCCATTGCATACCACAATAACCTGCTTTTCATTGAATTTTCTTCTTTGCATAAGGCATGATTATGAAAAAAAAAATTGTAAACTTATCGTTCGTTACTTACTTTTGACAAATTTGAGAGTAAATTACATATCGAGTAATTAAAACTATTAAAAGAAAGATCTGATTCACAAAGATGTCATTCCAATATGAAATTGATTATTCCCAATTTGAATATGTTAGTTCCCAATTTGAAGTTGAAAAGGTATAGATAACTTTTATAAAGAAATCAATAATGCATTTTTGGGATTCAAGCACTAATTGAACTATTTTTTCATGGAACAATGAAATGAATGAAGTAATTCTGGTTGAATCGAAAATACCCTCAACGTTTTTTATTTAAATGGAACATGGTGTATTTTCTCGCAGATTCTAAAGGAACCGTTAATGCGAATTCGTTCATGGATTTAGTGAAAACAATCTGGGGTTTGTTAAAATTATTATTTTCATAATTCTGAGATATAAGAAATGAAATTATTTCCTGAGTAAAAAATATCAAACTGCTTTGTTTGGTTTCTCGTTTTCACAGATTATTTCCACTGAACCATTATTATACGAATTCGAAATATCAGTCGGCAAATATAAAGGCGTTCTATTAAAATTTAAATAATTGAGGGTGTTTTACTGAAACAAAAACAGAAGCACTTTGCCCCATAGCCCTTACGAGCACAGTTTTGACATATTATCCATTTTGTTTTGTAGATATTCACTTAGTTCAATACTTCATCCCAACCCTATACTTCTATGAATTACAAATACAGGGTCAGGATAGGGTATCGAACCAAGAGAATATCCATAAAACAATAAGGACGATATTCAAGATAAGTACAATGAGGCAAAATGCATCTAACATCCTGAATTGAATATCCATCATTTGTTCACCATTATTCCATATTACGACACATACATTTGATGAAACAATGAATCTTTGGCAGTTCTGAAACTGTTGAAATAGTTCAAATTTCAATTTGGACCTATACCACAGGAAGAGACAATCTTATTAAAATTATATGATGCTCCTTTTCTTAGAAAGAAGTCAAAAAGGTTGCATTCTGAGAGGTTTCTGATTTCTTTCCAAACAATAAAATAGAAAACTTCACTTGCAGTGATTGAGAGTTTTTGAACATATAAAATTATGCATGGAGTTTGAAATGATTTGATGGATATTTGTGATATTGCAGTTTTTTTTTGGTTTCTAGTAGGCCCTGGTGTCAGTAATGTATTGCTTGCTGTTCAAGGCTCAGCCATAAAGATAATCATATCAGGTGACAGTAAAATTGATTAAGAAGTTCTATAAAAATATTTTATTGTTATTTACAAATAAATTCCCTCTGAAAACCTAAGCACGAAGGTTATCAGAGATTCACATATACAATACTTGTGAATTGATCAATGTCAATAAAGTAAAATCCTGGAATTTCAAAAGAAAACAGCTTAATCTGTATTTTTCAATAGCAAAGGAGTAAGGAAAGCAGAAGATCTTGTGCATAAAAATTAATTACTCATACAAAAGTATTAGTTCTTATCACCGGAAAAATCCCAAATACAAAGATCTCTAGGTAATTTGTACTGAATAATATAATCAATTTTTATAAGTTCAATCCAGTGATATTAAATTATAGTGACTAGAATTTCAATTACGAAAGGAATGCTCTCACTGTGGCCTGAATGTTTTTACGACACACTGCACATTCTTTCAAGGCAGATGCACAATCAATGCAAGCTACCATATGTCCACAAGGCAAGAAAACAACACCCAATTCGTTTTTGAAACAGATTTTGCACAACGTAGAGCTTTCCTCGGATTTTCTTTCTTCGGTATTCGCACTCAGATTGCTAGAAGTTTCTTTGGTGTCACTATTAGTGCTACAACATGCTTCAATTTCAGTTTCTTCTCTTTTACTTGACAATAAAGCATTATGTTTCTTATGAACAGCCTCGACAAAAGCAGGCGTTTTCTTCAATAAAAGGAAATTACATTTGGGAAACCACAATGCATGTTGCTCCCATGGGTCGTCTTCCTCGTCCCAATCTTTCAGACCACCACCACAATAGAAACAGAGAGTCTGGTCACCAACACCAAGATAATAGAATCCTGCATTCGCCAATTCTGGGGGCTTCTGTTTCATAGACTTGGGCCAATTTTGAAAAGTTGCTAACCTGGTGTCGTAAATAATTTGATCTGGGTGGCTGGGACCTTTGGCTTTCTGTATGCCTAATTTTTCCAGACTGGTCTCTGATTCGGTGACGTCTTCGGGTCTGGAATTTGGCAGGATTTCTACGCCCAAATTTCCGCAAATGTCTTGGCCCTGTCTGACCCGTACGTTGTCGTGTTCGGTCGTGTTTTCTCTCACGAACGGGCAATCTTTGTTCCACCTCAAATGATCTTCCATTGGTTTATCATTCTCCACCCAGTTGTGGCCTTTTATTCCGCACTTGAAGCACTCGACGATGTCCGCTCTTCCGCAATAGAAGAATCCTGCGTCTGCGAGTTTTTTAGGTTCGATGCGCTTGTTTGGCCAATTTTTGAAGGTTTTGAGACGATCTTTCGCCGTGTGGACTGGTAGTTTTGCGTGGAGGATTGTGATCCCGTTGTCCAATACGTCTTTTCCCAATATGTAATTGTTGTACTGCAGAAGTGACGTCATATTTTTTGAATCTTCCTTCTTACCTAGAAAGAAGGACAGACTTAAATATACAGTAATAAACTATCCTTGCAGCAAATATGAAGTAACAACGAGTCATTTGAGAACCAACCCTTGACGTCATAAATCAAAGATTAGCATGCTTTTTGAATGAATTTTCAGAAATGCGGTACCAGAGATATCGTCATCGAAGGTACTTTTTCTTTAGTGTTATATTTCCTCACAACTGTGGTGACAACCACTTGAAAATTTTCAGACAGTTGTGAATTGTTCAATATTTAATACGTTTATTCCATCAAAATATAATATTAACAGTACACAGTCTACAGTCAATTAACATAAAAGATGAAAAAACGATTCAATTCACCACAATTTCTGAATTATTTGAAGAGAATTAAAAAGAGTCTTCTACAAAACAAATTCCTTATCATTTACTGTTCGAAGAACGGTTTTTCAAATCTACATATTGAAGTAGGACTCCCTTCGAAATAGATATGTTGTTTAATTTCGACTATTTCCCTCGTCTTAATTTCCACCAATCAGAAACTTGAGAAACTCGCAATTTTGAATCACAAATGGTTTCTGGATGGAAAAACTGTATGGCAGTAGCTGTCAGCAGTTTTTTCGTGTTCACCCGCGGCAAAACTTGACGGTTGTTGTCAACGAAAATTAATAATACAAACATAATGCATCCAGAATAATCTGTTACTCATGAAATAGTCTTGTCAAATACCATTCGGGCATCTAATTTTTCCTGTGAAAAAAATCAAATGCCCTTATGATATTACTTACGAAAATATCACAGACTTCAATTCGAAATCCAATGATTCAGATAATTAAAAATATACGTACATGCGGTCAAAATCTTGGATCATAATGAATTGTAATGAAAATATGATTAATTTTATTCACAACTAATCCAGAACCTTACTTTTGATGCACGAGTTGAAGACTAGTGGACATATTTTAAAATTTCCGTTTTATTGTTCACGATAGAGAGCTTATCCTGATTTTTTTCGATAAATATACACTATTATTAATACCTCAAACTAAAATTCAGATAACGAGTCAATACTAACTGCACTATCTAATTGTTTCCCGAATTCTAGGAAAATGAGACTTCTAATTTTCCTATTTGAATTTATATACGTCATGGCTATTAATTCAGTGTATTATATTTATATGTAATTTCCGGGAATGCAATTTATTTTCATCCGAAACCACATTTTGCTTCACCTCTTTGGGATTAACTACCACAAAAAACTACAACCAAATTTACAGGGTGTTCCTAAATAAGTGTCAACGGTCAACTGTAGATTTCTCACGAAAAAATTACATTTTTTTTTTCACTTCCATTTTTTCCTTGGGGTATCCGTTTCAAAGATGGTGCCAAAAATTCATGTTTTTTCTCAGTTTTTTGCTAATATCTCAGGAACCGTTTGAATTGAAGAATTGAATTTCTGTACACACTATAATCGAATTCAAGCGAATGACCAGTAAAGACCGCGGTCATTGTCTTTTCTTGTCTAACCCGCTTATCACATATCTTTCATCGCACTCGATTTGACCAGTTGGTGATGTTGGTCAAGGACCAATTATGACCAGGTCAATCGCTTGAATTCGATTATTGTCACTAATCATAGCTACTTTCTTGTACTTTACTGGGTTTTATTAGACGTGCCAGTGGCGGAGATATTGAATTTTCACAAAGGTTTCACCCCCAAACTTTTACACCACTGGACAAATTTGCATTTGCACAGCAAAGCGCCAATGTGTTTCACCTTAAACAGGTTCTCTTGGTTCAATGCTCTACACTGAACCGTTTTCGAGAAAACTGGCATTTTATGATCAAGAATTAAATTGAAGCAGTGCGACAATCAACGTAATTTCGAGCAATTCTTGCAATCTTGTTAACTATGGTCGTTAAAAATAAGGAAAAATAACTTTGAAATTGAAACTTAAAAACCTAGTTGTCAAATTTTGTTGGAATTAGAAAAATTGTTAATTATCACTATTCACTAGTAAAGAACCTTTTTTATGTAAAACACATTGGCACACCAGAAGTCAGTGGCGTATATAGAAAATATTTTCGGGGGGGGCCCGAGATGCTTACACCATCAAATGATCCAATGGTTAGATTAGGTTAGAGGAATATTATTAGATTTCGGGGGGCCCGGGCCCCCTGGGCCCCCCCCCTATATACGCCAGTGCCAGAAGTTAATAGTTTCAACAAAATTTGACAACTAGGTTTTGAAGTTGAAATTGCGAAGTTATTTTTCCTTTTTTTCAGCGACCATAGTAGACAAGACTGCAAGAATTGCTCGAAATTAAATTTATTCTCATACTGCTTTAATTCAATTCTTGATCATAAAATGCCAGTTTTCTCAAAAACGGTTCACTGTAAAGCAATGAACCAAGAGTACCTTTTTAAGGTAAAACACATTGGCGCTTTGCTGTGCAAATGCAAATTTGTCCAGTGGTGTAAAAGTTTGGGGGTAAAACCTTTGTGGAAATTCAATATCGCCGCCACTGGCACGTCTAATAAAACCCAGTAAAGTACAAGAGAGTAGCTATGATTAGTGACAATATGTGTACAGAAACTCAATTCTTTAATTCAAACGGTTCCTGAGATATTAGCAAAAATCTGAGAAAAAACATGAATTTTTGACACCCTGTATCTCCGAAACGAAGACCCGGAGGAAAAATGGAAAAGAAAAATTTTTTTATGAGAAATCTACAGTTGACCGTTAAAACATTTATTTAGGAAGACCCTGTATAAGAATAGATTACTTCATCGGTAGAAATATCGAATACTGATTATATTTGGAATTCTAGTCGAATTAGGTGGTACGGATTGTGAAATCAATTAGGGAACCAACACCTGTTTGGTTTGTATTATCATAATTGTTTTCAAAAGGTGGCCCCAAATCATGAAAAACTCAAGGACGAATTCTTGCCTTGATAAGTGAGGTTAAAAAACAGAACTATAAATCAACTAGTCCACTTCGTTTCATTTGTATAAAAATTCCTTATATTTGAACGCGCTTGTTCTACTTACACGAGGTCTACATGATTTCGTCACGATGTCATCGAGTTTTGAGCCGGAGACTCACTGATGAATGCGAGGTCGAAATCATTTCTGTCCGTCTGTATGAAAGATTTGGACTCCTCCAAGTAACAACTATACAAAGGTATGACTAATGACTAAAGAGTCATTTCCTGCGAAAGTTATCGTGTTTACGGTAGGACGGACAGAATTGAATTTGACCACGGTATCGACCTGATAGTTCAAGACCAGTTTCCCAAAATTCCACAACTACAGACATTTGACCACAATGAATACGCGCAGACTGTGTAATATGACAGGAGACAAACAAAGACCAATTGGACGTTGAATCTCATAAATAAGGGATTCTTTCAAAAAGGTAGGATTTGTTCAACAATGAATCATACATATTAACATTTATTGTATATACAAATGGTTTCAATAGAGACAAGTTCACCGCCGAGAAATGATTCAGCAAAATAATTATTTTGCTGAATTACAAATGGTTTCTATCGTCATCTAATTAGTACTTTTTATGAATTCGCCATGGAGAATTGAAATAGATCAGGTTATGTTATGATCTAAATCATAGAATTCCTGCAAAAGTTATGTACAGGGTGCCTCATTATAAATTAGTAGATGGCTATTTCCTTTATTTTTGATCACCCTGTGTAGTTCAAATTAGCAAAGTTGTAGTATTTGGCCTGAATCGTCAAAATCTGATGACGAAATTGATATAAGTCAATCGCTTGTCAGATTTCTGACATATGTCTTGCTTATTTTAAATGGGACACCCTGTATATTTTGCAGTATATCGATTCTCCTTGAAAATACAATTTATTTTATGTATCACAGGCTTACGTTCAACTTTTTTTAAGATATTAATTATGTGATATTGTTATTTTTGTTATAATTAGTAAGTAATATTGCAAATAAATGAAAATATATTTAACTAAAAATGTCATAATGATTACCTATTACACAATAGCCAATCATACGACAAATACACTCTTTTGTTGATATAACAGTACAAGTAAAACCTCGATTTTCAAATGTTGATATCTTAAAAACAGTTGAACATACCTGTCATACATCAAATTAATTTCATTTTTAAGAAGATTGGATATACTGCAAAATATACAGGTTGCCCCATTCAAAATAAGCCAGACATATGTCAAAAATCTGACAAGGGGGGACACCCTGTACGTGTACATAAAAGTTATCGCAATTCAAAACTTCATGGAATTTCAATCAAATTTGAACCATGGAAAAGTCCCCGTTCTGATTATAGGTTCTAGTCAATATAGTATGTAGGTAATGTACCAATAATGTTTGCATGAATTCAATACTGATAACGTATAACGTGGGTTTCTCTATAGTTTCAACATTCTCTTGGGAAAGAGACCACGAGTAGGGATATTGGAAACGGATAAGCTTTCTCTTGCCAGTCAATTCAACCTACAGCAGAGAATTCCTTTTTTCAGTCCAACGCCGCTTCTTAGGAGGTTCACACACCAATATTCATTAAAACATCGTGGCAACTACGCTGGGATAGTAGTCCATTCACTATTCCCAGCATTCCGATCTTCCTCTTTCCTCTTGATCCCCTGAAACTTTATAGAACCCAGCCCTACCACATTCCACCGAGATCACATCAATGACCGAGCGCCGGATAAACGAAAAAAAAATATACCGTAGGAGTAAGAACAGAGAGATGTTCGACAGAGATGGAAAGAATCTTAAGACAGCATTCCAGACGGTTCTCAGAATCGCCAATCCGGCCTTTCCGTCTCTCTCAGACTAAGCCGGGAGATCACGTTTTCGAAATTCCAAGCGCTCAAATCCCTAAAATATGCACTACGTCAGGTAAACTAAGCTAAATAATACTGTATTCCCACAGTACGAAAAGCACTGAAGTAGAACAAGACTAACTGATCTATAATTTGACATATGGCTAACAATCGCCCACATTTCGCCTTTTTCTACCGCAACCATGCATTTGAAATATAGAATAGTGGTAAATTATGCTTTTACTAACCTGTAGTATTGATCAGAATTAGGTTTGGAAGTGTTGCAGCCTATTTTTGAGGGATTTTTCGACGTTTAACCGAAACTAATATGACAACGCAACCCGCGCAAGAACACACAACACGATCGTCTATGGCCAAGAATACATCGACAAAGTCTGAAGGCTACAACGTTGCCTGCTTCATCGCATATTTTTCTTGCTGGCGATAGCGGCTGGAGTGAGAAACGGAACTCCGGTCGCGATTACTTACGTACATAGATGCATAGAATATTTCTATGCATCTATGGACGTACCTACATATTGTGAGATGGATACACTTGTGGAATCAAAATTCTTGAGAATAAATACATTAATCTTCTGAAATATAAGATTTTCGATATGATTTTGATGAATCCCTGAAAACCATTTCTTGAGAACCTGATGTGTAAATTTCGAGGCTTTCAAGTTCATAGTTCATACCGAAAACATTTTTCAATGAAATTTTACTCCTAAATTTTTTTTCAGCCATTTGTAAATTAATGTTTCACGTTTCCAGACGACAAGACTACAGGCCCAGCAATACTTTCTGAAATCGTCAGCCTGCTGAATCTGGAATTTTCCTCATGGCTTCATCAAAACCAAAGAACAATTAAGAATCTATCAAAGAACCATTAACAATGTGTGGAATGAAAGGTACTTTTTCTGAATCTTCTACTTAGAATAATCAATAAATATTTTTTGGGATGGAAAAGTACTGCTGGAGAAAATGAATATTCACGAAATATTCGGGATGAATCTATTTTTTCTTTCAGATATTCTTATATCAGCTCAATCCATATTGGCGAATAAAACAGCCCCGTTCCAAGGGAATAAATAATATTACTGGCAACGTTGACGAGGAAATGGCGCAGACGTAGCAAGGTTGCCATGTCATATAGAAAGGCAGGGAACGAGTATCAGGTTTTTGTTGCAGACGAACGACGAACGAGAAGGCCGCGAATGGCAATGCAATGTAAAATGAGATATAAATATTCTGGTGGTATATAATATTTAAAAATAACATGCGAACTTTGTTTCTTTGTGTAGATAGAACAACGGGGGGTTCTGCAGATTAAAAATGTGACTGAATTAATTTTATTTTTATATTTAGCAGTTGATGAACATCTAAGAACGAAAATTCTATTCTGTGAAAAATATCATGAGAAGGCGACCATGATCCACACTTGGATCCCTCAAGTAAAATGGGAACAGACATTTTCGTATATTTGCAGAATTGAAAATGGCAAAACGCTCAAGATTCGCTCTAGCCAAAACGAAATAATGTTTTCGTCGGAAAATATGAATCAGTATGAGTTGACGAGTGGGGACCAGATTAACTTCCAATTTGAAACTTAGTATTCGATAAGTTCTATCTTTTGCGATTATTTTCAAGTTCTTGACATTTCCGGTTAGAACGGAAGTGAATTTCAAATTGAATATGTAATTTTGTAGCCATTTGCCAGCTGAAACCTTTCCACATTATCATAAAGAAGCATTCGGTTGTTTCCTTTGGCGTACCAGGGTGGACCAAATTGGTGAGACCTGAACTGCAACTTTATCACCCTATGAGATAGAAAAAAATGAATGAGAAAATTGCTGTTAGTTTATATTCAAGAAACACTTAATGTCCTCAACTGCATTCTCCATATTCTTTTGTTTTCGAGGGAGAATCAAAATTGACATTTGGATTGTTTGAACTTATTTTTGACTCTACAGGCTGGTCCGAAAGTGATAAATCCCGATACCACCCTGTTTTTCAAATATGACTAACCAATTTTTGTATCAGACTCATATTCTCCACGAAAGTCTGATTTAGAAATTTCCTACCTGTCATCATTTATTCTTGTTACTTTTCGACGTAAGCCACTTTTTTCGCCAAATTTCATGATGGATAGAACTAGAGGTCATATTATCTTGAAAACCGTTCGAGATGATTGTATCATTTTTTTATTGAATTTCCAAAAAGTTTTCAAGTCTTCTGCAAATTTACGGATCACTCTACAGGTGGTCCGAAAGACACTGCGATTTTCATGAAATAGGCCTTAAAAATGTCAATAAGTTCATTTATTCAAATGCAAGCACTGATTTTTTTTTTGTCCGACAGACCCTAGTGCGTAATCTTCATTTTTGTGAAGTAATGTAATGTCTAAAATCAATAGTTTTGTGAATAATTCGCATTTTAAATTTTTTGTCGAAAGAATAGAAAATTACTCAATTAGTCATTCTAACTTGACATTATACCAGAAACTATGTTACCTGCATGAAGTTAGAAATTTCGTGCATTTCGAGTAGGATAGAACGTTTTTATGCAGTTCATATCCAAATATTCTGATGATTTATTTGATTCCGAATTGATGTAATGAGCAGGTATTAAGGAGAGTTGAGTAATATTTTTTTTTAACTGTGCGCGGAAAGTATATTGCCAGCCTCCGTATAAATCATGAATACTACCCACTAGAGTATCCGACAGATAAAAAAATTCAAGGCTGGCCATTTAAATAAATGGACATATGACATATTTTAAGGTAATTTTCTAAGAATCGCAGTGACTTTCGGACAACCTGTGAAGTGATCCGTGAATTTGCAGAAAACTTTTCGGGAATTCAATAAAAAAATCATACAATTAACTCGAACAGTTTTCGAGATATGACCTCTAGTTCAAAACATTATATCCATGAAACTTGTCGAAAAATGTCGAAAAGATAAATGATGACAGGTGGGGTATTTCGAAGTCAGAATGTCATGGAGATTATGAGTATGACGTAAAAAACTTTGGAAAAAATCAGAGATTGCTATAAAAAAATGTCTGTATGTTATATTGCAACATTGTAGCGCGAACATGAACGGAGATAATTGCCAAAGTTGAAATTAACCAAGTCAATTTTGACTTTCAACTCGACAACAAAAAAGCAAGAACGAATTCGACGCCATTATGAGTTTCCCAAGAAAAGGTAACTGCATGATGTACAGTTCTCAACATAAGCCTGTTTTGTTCGAAATTCTTTTAGCTGCTTTGAGTATTTTTCCAGGAGTGCGTCAGACAGGGCTACCAAAGCTCAATCGTAATTGACCCCCACGTAATGTAATTAGAGAAAATGCATTAGATTCATGACTGAATTTACCTTGAAATTAATTCCGTACGACGAATTAACCAAAAATTACGTCATTGCGTCATTCTGTTCACATTTCACGTGGCAGATGAATGGCTGTAACGTCATGCTGGAAAATCGATAAGGCAAGGGCGGTAGGTTTCCATTACTTTTCTTTCACAACAATTGCAGTCTTTAACACAGTATTGCGTAAGAGATTAATTCTGAATATCATTCTGTCACTCCTCAATGGTGTATCATACAAATACAGGGTGTCACATTTTCTGAATATATGTATTAACGGCCAACTGTATATTTCTCATGGAAAAATAACATGTTTTTTCTCTTCCATTTTTTCCTCTCGTTTCCGAGATACAAGGTGTCAAAATTCATATTTTTTTCAGTTTTTGCTGATATCCCAGGAACCGTTCGAATTGAGTTTCTTTACACACATTGTCACTAATAATAGCTACTTCCTCCTTTCTCGCACTTTACTCGATTTGATTAGACGTGCCAATGGCGGAGATATTGAATTTGCACAAGGGTTATACCCCCCAACTTTCAGACCATTGGAAAAATTTGCATTTGCAAATTCTGATGCGCCAATGTGTTTTCATAAAAAAGGTACTCTTGGTTCATCGCTCTAAAGTGAACCGTTTCAGAGAAAACTGGCATTTCATGATCAAAAACAATTTGCTGACGCATTTTGAATTTCTTGTAATCGGAAAAATGAGCGGTGATAATAACAAAATTATTAGTTTCAGTTGAAAACTTTCAACAGAATTTGACAACTAGGTTTTAATTTTGAAATGCAAAGTTATTTTTCATTATTTTTAGCCACTATAGTTAACAAGATCACAAGAAATTAACAATGCATCAGCAAATTGTTTTGATAATAAAATGCCAGTTCTCTCGAAAAATTTATAATTATTATAATTGACTTCCAATTGAAAGATCTCATTCAGTAAGTATAAATAATAATTTCAATTTGTTTTTATTTGATTCTAAGTATCATAATTTTGAACATTTTGATATTAATTGCAACAAGATTTAAAAAAACTATTAAAGACTGAGAAAAAAAGTCACCCTTTGAATGTGGGTTTTATCCTAAAAATTCCGCAGGTTCACCTTCTTATATTCACGTTTTTCTCATTGATTTGCATTAATTTTTTATGTAAAATAACAATAATTTCACTTTTCATTTATTCCATGAAAATTTCAAATTCAATAATATCGTTTACTTTTATTTTATTTTTATTTATTTCATTATTAGGATTTTACCATGAATGACACCAAGGAGCTTCAAACTGTCCTATTTAGGATAATGGTTAAACAAAATTTTAGATACTTTTATTCCAGATAATATCCAAATAGGCACCCCTCTTCGTTTGTATCAATTTAGAAAAATCCTGTATAACGCTCTTATTCCTTCGAAAAAAAGGGTAAAGACCAGACCCATCGATCCCCTTTGCGAAAATTCGGAAGAAAATATGAAATTTTCCAATGTAACCTTCTTGTTACTCAGACAGATTTTGGTATCCGAAAAGTTTCTACCATGTAAATAATGAAGTTCCATTTGTGAAAAGGCTTGCGCTACCACTACTCCCGTTAACTTCCCTTTCAGTAGATGCTGATTGTGAGATCTCGTTCATGAATGATCTGAAACGGGTTTGACGACCCGAGGGTTTGGACCGGCAAAGCCCCTTTTGTACATTGGCCATTGAGTTATATATAATATATTGTATAATTGTGACAACTAGATCTCACCCTCAGTTCCCAAAATATTGCGCAGTTGTATTTTCGCGAATGGAGGTCCAAGCAACGGAAAGGGTTCCATTTCATGGTCGAGACGAACTTTTAACGAGTCAAGTACAAAAATTAAGTAGGTACCTACCGGCAATAGGCTAATGAGAGATAGAATATGTCACCTGCCCCAACCTGAATCAACAAAACCAATTCCTCGACAGAAAAATGAACTCCGATCAAAAGTACTTTTTGAGTGCTCGTTCTTCTTGAACGGGAATGGTCCAAATTCATATATCTAATATACCAATATGGCTTACACGCCTGCTATTCATTCAAAGTCACAAAGTGACGCCGATTTTTTGGTGAGAATTGAGTTGTACGCATGCGCTAATTGGAAATTCAAACATTGCGGGAAACTTAGAGGTTATGTATATTCCGAGAGAAAACCGAAAATGATTAGGAAATGAAGCGATTAAAAGATGTTAGGTTATAATAGAAAGTATTAACGCATTAAACAGGTACACAGCGTTCATTGATATTAATATCAACGACCGCTTGGCATCTGAGTCGAACTTGCCATAAATCATCCCCCTAAGAAACTACGAGAATTCAATCCCATCAAAGAGAGGAGATGTTGTTAAAACGATAAGGTTACTTATGATTCACAATCACAACCTACTTTGAAGTTTCTTAATGTGATGTTTATGAAGAAGTATCAGAGTCCCGATATTTTTGCACTGATTGTGAAATTACCCGATAAACTCATGAAGCTTTTGAAAACATTGCTTATTCATTGTTTGCTGATCCATTTCAAGGGAATTCTTTTCGATTTTATCTATTCCATCGTTAGTGACTAATTATGTAGTCATTATTTCTGGGATTCGTCAATTTCTGATAGTTTGAATTTATTCTCAAAAGTATGGTTAGGTACAAAGGCTATCTGGTATTAGTAAGTCAATCTGCCAACTATTAATTCTGTGATTGGAAGTAAACCCACTTCACAAAACGTTTCAATGTGAATTGCGGGTAAAGATTATTATTAGGGCGAATATTTCGAACTATTGAATACCGAATACGAAACCGTGAAAAGAACGCATAATATTAATCACCAAATTTTTCTTTCAATAAAGAATGGGGTGTTTCAATACTTCAAATCTGTCAGCTGTGGGTTAGGATGAATAAAACAATTTTTGCAGCATTGCTCATGACAATAAACGATAGCGCTTATTCTCATAATATAGAGTGTTTTTAAATTGTAGGTACAAACGAAAAGGAGAAATTCCTTGCATGATTTTGAGGAAAAAAGTCCAGAGGAGGATTGGACGAAGAGGGACATCAGTCATAGCTGAATCCAGACTTAAATAATTTAGATTCGTCTTTATACCAACTGGAATTTTATGACAATTTTGATTTTTTTGACGATTTCGAGAGAATCGCTCAAATTTTTTTCTGGAAATCGGTAGCAGATACGAGAAAACTACAAAATGACAACATTGAATACGTCATTCTCCATCCAAATGCGACAATATTTACCCATGATCCGAACATATCCTGAAAATTTTAAGTCGCTATGTTGATCCGTTCGAGATAGTGTTTTGCGACCGGACGGACAGAATTGAATATAACTCCTGATCATCAAGTCGTACTCTGTCGCTTGAGACCATTTAGGGCTCAACACACGAGAAATACAGATATGATGACGAAATGAAATAGCCCACGTTTAGGTAGACCGAGCGCTCAAAAACAAAGCTCATTTCATGTGTGTGTTCATTTGTATAAACGAATTTTCTTGCGAGTGAATCACGGGTCACAGCATGTACATAAATATCAATCATTAGGACTCGCAGGCTGCGTAATGTTATATGTAGATCGGGAGAGGTTAATTATATGAAACAAATCGCAAAAAGCAGAGGCCGTCAGTCTGCCTCCTATTCGAGTGGCCGATTTGAGGCGTCTGAATTATTAAGGGTCTGATTGATTCCTCGGATTCGATACTAATGTATAACGATATGCGAGTATGACAAAGATACAAAATGTCATTTTTATATCCTTCAACACTCAAATTAATGAAATTTATATGAGGTATGGTTGGTTCCTCGTAATCGCCACTATCGCCAGTTATTGACAGTTGTCAAAAAAACTCTCAGCAGCTGCCGAATTACATTAATATTGGAAATTGTTTTGTCGACAATTCGCTAGCATTTTATACTCGATTTTATATGGTTCTGTTGGAGCGATCTTGATCTAGATAAAATTTTGCAAGTGGCTTGAATAGGCTAATTTCCATCCAAACGCAAAATTCCATCTAGATCGGATCTGTGCCATATTTACGAAACCCCTGGTCGACTTTTGCCCATTAAGGAACAGGGTTTTTTTCGTTTGAGGTTTATCTGTCTGCGAGCAGGCAGGCAAAATTGCATTTGGCCATGAATTTATCTTCAATTGAAACCATACTTGGCTCAAAATTTGAAAAATACAGAAATCCTGAGAAAATTATACAGGGTGTTCCTAAATAAGTCAACTGTAGATTTCTCATGAAAAAATAACTTTTTACTCTTCCATTTTTTCCACCTGGTCTTCGTTTCAGAGATACAGCACAGGGTGTCAAAAATTCATATTTTTTGATAATATCTCAGTTTTGTGATAATATCTCAAGAACCGATCGAATCACAGAATTGAGTTTCTGTACACACATTGTCACTAATAATAGCTACTTTCTTGTACTATACTTGGTTTCATTAGACGTGTCAGTGGCGGAGATATTGAATTTGCACAAAGGTTTTCACCCCCCAACTTTTACACCACCGGACTAATTTGCATTTGCACAGCGCGCCAATGTGTTTTACATAAAAAAGGTACCTTGGTTCATTGCGCTAAATTGAACCGTTTTCGAAAAAACGGGAATTATATGATCTAAAACAATATGCTAACGCATTGTGAATTTCTTGTGCAATTGGAAAAATTCTTATGATATTGTTAACTATGGTCGCTAAAAATAATGAAGAATAACTTTGCAATTCAAACTTAAAAACCTAGTCATCAAATTTTGTTGGAATCAATAACCTTGTTAATTATCACTACTAATTTTTCGAATTACAAGAGATTTACAATGCGTTAGCAAATTGTTTTTGATCATATAATTCCTGTTTTCTCGAAAACAGTTCACTTTAGAGTTTAGAGCAATGAACCAGGGTTACCTTTTTTATGTAAAACACATTTGCGCATTAGAATTTTTCCAGTGGTGTAAAAGTTGGGGGGTGGTTAAAACCATTGTTAAAATTCAATATTTCCAGCATTGACATGTCTAATAAAACCGAGTATAGTGCAAGAAAGTAGCTATTATTAGTGAAAATGTGTGTACAAAAAGTCAATTCTGTAATTCAAACGGTTCCTGAGATATTATCATAAATCTGAAAAAAATAAGTTTTTGACACCCTATATCTTGGAAACGAAGGCCCGGTGAAAAAAACATGTTATTTTTCTATGAGAAATCTACAGTTAACCGTTGATACACTTATTTAAGAACAGCCTGTATAGTTCAATTAGAGCGAGCACTCAATAAAACGGCTACTCATTGCCTCTACGCAATGACGTACGTTTTCTAGATCCCTATTCCGCAAAAACGATTTCCCTTCTTTTTCGGGAGCGCTGAATGGAAAAACCAGGCAGTTGTAGAACTAAATATGCCCTGTAGGGGTTTACCCCTAACTACAAAAACCTCTTCCAAGCTAGGTATCAAAATCCCTTTAACATCGGTTTTGTCATTCCTAAGAATATTCCTGGTTCAAATAATTAACTTTATGAACCTGAAAAAGGTTGGAATCGCACACACTCCAATTATATTATCTCTTTGTATACCAAGGTAGATACTGATATCTAATTATGTACAAATTGTCTTCGCCCTTTGGGCATAAAGATTTCTGTTTGAAGTTAGTCATATAGATATTCGAGTACAAGTACCGTTGGTCATATTTTTCGGTCTGTTTCAAAATGAGAAGAGAAAACATTCATAATTAAATTTTAACAAACATCTAAACACAATTTCTGGCCAACTTCCCATTTTGGAATAAAACCAAGGTTCAAAAACTTTCAGCATGATATGCAGAAACATTATAATTTACGATACCTGTTTAACTCCAAAAGAAAATAACGTCACGTCGATAATGTATTCGGAATAATATTATGAAGGTACCACGAAACGAAAGATCAAATATCGAAATCTAACAACGAACTCCAAGGCCAACCTGAAATACGTTCTATCAATGCCAAAAACGTAAACATAAACAACATCAAGCAAGCCATGACTTTTGCGGAGTGTGAATTTTGATTGCACGAAAAGCAAGGATGTTCTATCCTTCTAGAATCTAGATCTAGGCGGAAAGTGATAATCTTTCTTATTAGAAAATATAATTCTACATGGAATGGAAAAGAACTTACACAGTTCTTACGTTTGCAAGACGTGGTATGATCAGCATTTTCGGAAACTAGTCCGGCTGGAACACACAATTCACGTTCACACAACTGAAATCGATCGTTACTTGAATTAGACTCGCATAAGGTCTTATGTTGATATTGGAGTGCCGACTACAGCGCTGCGTGACACGATGCTCGGTTTCATGGTTCCATTTCGTTGCTACAGCTGCGCACGCTGTTGTTCAATGGTATAGAACTGAGTGACAAGGATGCATATGTAAACAATTACACAGAAAGAGAGGGATATAGAGGAAACAAACAATTTTGTATAGTATTTGAATTCCTTTGAAGTTTATTTGGACGTGGAAGTGGAAGGAAACGTCCCGTTCTAATTCTGAATTGAACAGGTATTATTATTATTCTCACCCACACACACGCCATAGGCGTAGTAGACAAGCCGTACGATGCAAGCAGTGCATTATACATATTTATTTTCTCCCCAGGCAGAATCTGCTGACATTGTTGAGCGCTCGTTCCACTTAAAATAAATCATTTCGTCACATTCACCCTTTCCCTCTTTCCCAGTGAAAGACTAGGTATTTGAGCGCCCGTTGGAATTAAGACTCAGGAATGATCTCAAATTTTAAAGTTCGATTCCCCACGTGTAGGTACTTCGTTGTGAAATTCAATTCTGTCCGACCGTTCGGTTGTAATGACGTTACTGTCGAGTCGAATGGAAGAACCTTTAAAAAAGAAATTTTCTATATTGGACCAACTTCGACTATAGGAGTTCCTTGAATATGGCTTAAATATCTTCGCCATTAGCCATTTAGATGGAGAATGACATATCCAAGCTATATGCGAAGTCTTGACTGTGAAGTGTGAAGGCGCGTCCGCGTACTCCCTGAGCCAACAAAGGCAACGAAAGCATTCGATCGAACCTTGGTAGCCAACTCCTTCGTTTGGGATCAAGAAAATCGGTGAATTGTGAATTAAAGTTGACTCTCCAAACGTAATAAAGGGCGTTTCAAAAAGAGCGCCAGAATCGAATTGCGTGTCATGTTTGACAGTCATAATATATGTCACATGTTTATGACGTGACAGATCGAAAGTTGACAGATGGGAGTTAGTAGACAGAGTGCATTCCACGGTAGAACAACGCGTCCTGATTGTCAAAAAATGCAGGAACGGTGTATGACGAACGTTATCGTGCTATGATAACATAGTTTCCTGCTTTATTGACCACCTAAATCTTACGCTCTTTTAGATGGATAGAAACCCTGTAACTGATTCCTGATGAATTTTTTTCATTCAATTCTGGGTTGTTCCACATTTTCGGTTTCAAAAAAAACCTAACGTTTTCGAGATACAGCCTGTAAGAGTTTGAATTTTTTTCTAGTTTATTTCTCATAGTGTGTATCCGCATTTAACCAGATATTCAACTGATATTTGTCATAGATATTATAATTTACACCATGCCAATTTCTATTGCAAATCTACAGGTTGATATTTTTTATGAAACAAAGTCCTCTGTTTTTCTCCAGAACTTGTTTTCGTTGTTCTTCTGTTATTTTGAAAAATCTCGAAAGAAGCTTTCTTGTTATACTTAAATTCATGTTATCTTGTAGTTTTCTCGTATTTCTCCGATTTCGACAAAAATAGTAATTTACGTACCTAACAAGTCCGAAAAATAGAGTTTTTTTGGACGAATAGACAAGAATCTAGGACGAGCCGGAGGCGAGTCTGTGAGTCCAAAAAAACTATTTTCGGGCGTGTTGCGTACAATATTTTTCGCCAACCGTGTAGAATTACAAATCAATGGGATGACACATTTCTTTATTATACTTATACATTTTTATTCTTATTTGAATTAAACAAAACCGAAAAGTCATCCTTTATTTCGTTGCTATTGTGATGATCATGACATACAACAACGACGTGATTTTTTCCGGCCTAGTCCAGAAAGTAGATACGTACTTTCCGGACTAGGCCGGAAAATGCTACTTTCTCAAAGAAAAAGCGTCCGGGAAGGGGAAGTGGGTACATCCCGGACGGTTGCCCAAAAAAAAATTGAACGATTCTCTCGAAATCAGAAAAACGAAAATTGTCCTAAAAATCCAGTACCTGTATATCTCTCGTGCGTATTATCATAGATGTATTATTTATACTCCATTCACTTTTATAAAGTATCGCGGTTGGCCATGATTTAGGTTTATCAAGTTTTTTCCCCTAAAACAGACGCAGGTTGGCACTCGTGAAAATAGAGCGACATTGCCAGGTCTACTTTCTATTTACTCTTTTTCAACTTTGTAAATGGAGTTAGTTCTTCGAAGATTTAACTGTGGCCCAGGTTTCGTAGAACTACTACATTTTCATGATGGAGTATTTCCGGTTGTGCAAAAATGTATTTAAATGTCTTCTGAATTCACATAATATTTTCTCAAATTAATTAATTTCCCAAAGTAAATGAACATTTTGATAAATAGATACGTAATTACTACGATTTTTTAGCAGAAACGACAACGTTGTGGGCGTATCTGACAGTGCAATGACCATAACCTAACATTTTCAAAATATACGCGGTGAAATGTGTCAAATTTCATGGCAAACCGCGATACTTTAGCCATTTTTTCGCGTCAATCACGGTTTAAAACTATTTCAAAAACATTTCATTTTCAATCAGCTGATTCCAAAAATCAAACTTCAGTTCGAACTATTCCACTACCTGCTTTCAAACCGCTGCAAATTATTTCGAACCATTTGGTGCGTGACGTCACCAGTTCGACTCTTAAACACGAATATTTCAAAACGGACGAAATAATTTTAAAATATTGTCACGCGAAAATATGGCTTTTATAAAAGGAATGGAGTATACCTAGGATTACCGTACTAGTATCGCGATATTTCGAACCGTTGTCAGAATCTACATGATTGAAAAAAATGGGTCACCTTAAGTGCTAACCTGAACTCTGAAACTTTTTAGCGATCGATTAACAACCTCAGAACTAGATCCACCTGGTAGGTAGATTTGCATTCAAGAACACAAGAAAACTTTTCCGACAGCTGTCAAATAAATCCTACATGATCCCAAATCTATTGCTAGAATTTATTGATGAATTAGTATTTCAAACGGATAATTCTTCGAATTCTCAGATCTATCATCTTGTAATGATTTATCTTGCAGCTGTCGTTAAATCATGATTCAATATAATAATAATCGAATGAAATACATATTGATCTGAGCTAGATACAGGAAATTAGATGATCATTTCGGAGGGTCAACTGGGATACTTTATTAAAGTGAATGGAGTATATGCACAAATATTTCATTTGGATGAATTCTTACCTTTAAGAGGAGGGATCACTACTGCGGAATGAAGTTTTTTGATGATCGGACTTGAAGGTCCAGATTTCCATGATATATTATTTTGTTTTGGGTCATTATCCAAATCCGAATTTCCTCCAACTGAAAGGAAAAAATTCAATACATTTAATTTCAGTCATTAGGAAATAGTCAATTGAAAAAATCATATCATATTCCACATATATTCTGTTGGGATAAAGAAAAAACAAATATGGCCGAGTTTCAATCTACACAATTTGTCATGCTCAATATTTTGAACAATGTTGAATATCAAAATAATTACATATATGATTTATAAGAATGGAAATCAATCCTTATTTTCTACATGTATTTAAATAAATAGACGATTTGATGTCTCAATCTGAAAGATTTATTTTTTTTAGTTGAGAATATAACAAACTCTTCTAATTAAAGGGAATAACTTACGAACCTGGAAGAAATCAAAAACAATGCTATTTCTTGAGTTTTCAATTTACAATATTTGATATCTAAAATGACGTTAATTAACAATTGACAAAACAAAGCATTCTCCAAGTTAAAATTATAGGTACCATAACAAATTATAAACAATTGATCAATTTAACATAACACAATTTAATGACAAGCTTATTTCAAAGTATCATATATTCATATACAGGGTTTCCCAAATAAGAGTGACTGATTTTAAACATAAATGCCCAGCTTATTAATTGCTCCAAAGAGATGTGGTTTTCATTAGTTTCACTAGTTCATCAAAGAGATTTTTTTGGCTTGGCAGGCATTTCATCCCATCAACACAGGGTGTTTTACTAATTTTGGTCGAATTCAAAGGACAAATATGTATCATTTTAAGTGGAAAACCCAATAATTTTTGATCTCATTATTCTCATTCGAAAGAGGAATCATTCTCCTTTCCAAAAATGTATAGTTTTCTATCTTCTGTTTCATTAACAACAAAGATATTCAATGTTTCATGTAGTAGTACTTTTTTAATCAATAGTTTTATATGAACGTATAACTATACATTTTTGGAAAGGAGAATAAAGACAATAAAACATAAATGAACCGATAAATAATAAGCAGCTGATAGGCGGCAGGCGCTGCTAGATGATTGATGAAAACAGCCTTTCTTTGTGAGAGTTTTAGGGTGTTTTTTCGTTATTTAAAGTGCATCATTTATACCGGCAACACTAACCTTTTTACTCATTTCGAAGGGGACATCATTAATATTTCTGTAATGCTTCAAATTCCAATTTGAAAAATATTCCAATAACTTGGTATTATACTGAAATCATTTTCGAAAATTAGCGAGTACAAGTTTCCTCGTGTATTACCATTGAAGAGGTGAAGAACAGAAGTGGAATGTTCTTTGAAGTTTATATGGTAAATGAGAAATTTTGATGTAGATCGTTAAGATTTCAGGAGAAACATCAAGTTTTGTATATTTTTGGAATGGTAACCTCAACCTCTACTGAAATATCTAGTGTCAGAATCCAATTCGAAATATAATATTGTTCTATAAATGAATATTGATAAGCATGATTTTAGGAAAATATAGAATATAGAATTTTTTGAGAGAAACGCGGAATTTTACACAAGAAGAAAGTTAGTCATCTATTAATTTTCTTCATACAGGGTGTCCCAAATAAGAGTGACTGATTTTGAACATAAATGCCCAGCTTATTAATTGCTCTAAAGAGATGGGGTTTTCATTAGTTTCACTATACCTTTTCAACTTCAAATTGGGATCTATCAAAATCAAATTGGGAATTAACATATTCAAATTGGGAATAAACACATTCAAATTGGGAATAATCAATTTCAAATTGGAACGACATTCATCTGATTCACATGGATGTCATTCCAATATGAAATTAATTATTCCCAATCTGATTTTGATTATTCCCAATTTGAATATGTTAGTTCCCAATTTGATTTTGATAATTCCCAATTTGAAGTTGAAAAGGTATAGTTTATCGAAGAGATTTTTTTTAAGCTGGTCTGGCATTTCATCTCGTCAACACAAAGTGTTTTACTAATGTTGGTCAAATTAAAGGGCAAAATATGTATTATTTTAAATGGAACACCCTAGAATTTCAGATCTAATTCGAAAAATGTATAATTTTCGATCTCTTGTTTCATTAACAACAAAGATATTCGAGGTTTCATGCAGTAGTAGGTACATTTTTAATTAGTAGTTTTATATGAAAGTATTTTTATGCCTGAAATCAATTCGAAATCGACATATATGACTTATATTCTGTTGTTATTTGTCAAACGGTCACAGCATGAGCTGATTTTATGCATCAAAATACGTTCAATTAAAACTACTAATTAAAAAAGTACTACTACATTATACATTGAATATATCTTTGTTGTTAATGAAACAGAAGATAGAAAACTATACATTTTTGGAAAGGAGAATGATTCCTCTCTTGAATGAGATCGAAAATTATTGGGTGTTCCACTTAAAATAATACATATTTTTCCCTTTGAATTTGACCAACATTAGTAAAACACCCTGTGTTGATGAGATGAAATTGGCGCCAAGGCTTAAAAAAATCTCTATGATAAACTAGTGAAACTAATGAAAACCCCATCTCTTTAGAGCAATTAATAAGCTGGGCATTTATGTTTAAAATCAGTCACTCTTATTTGGGACACCCTGTATGAAGAAAATTAATAGAAGACTAACTTTTTTCCTGTGTAAAATTCCGCGTTTCCCTGAAAAAATTCTATATTTTCCTAAAATCATGCTTATCAATATTCATTTATAGAACAATATTATATTTCGAATTCGATTCTGACACTAGATATTTCAGTAGAGGTTGAGGTTACCATTCCAAAAATATCCAAAACTTGATGTTTTGCCTGAAATCTTAACGATCTACATTAAAATTTCAAAATGTTCTTCACCTCTTCAATGGTAATACACGAGGAAACTTGTAATCGCTAATTTTCGAAAATGATTTCAGTATAATACCAAGTTATTGGAATATTTTTCAAATTGGAATTTGGAGCATTACTGAAATATTAATGATGTCCCCTTCGAAATGAGTAAAAAGGTTAGTGTTGCCGGTATAAATGATGCACTTTAAATAACGAAAAAACACCCTATAACTCGCACAAAGATAGGCTTTTTTTCATCAATCATCTAGCAGCGCCTATCAGCTGCTTATTATTTATCGGTTCATTTATGTTTTATTGCCTTTTCAATGATCGGTGAGTAGGTATACATAATGCCTCAATTACACTCAGCCAATGCCACTGCTCCTCGCGCTGCCAGAAATATTTCCCGGAATACTTCTGCGGCAGTATGGAAAGGCAGTGACTATTTACACTCAGCTCGAACATTTCTCTCGCGATTAAGTTTTGGCAATGGCGGACGACGAAATTGCTGCCTCAGCGCTCTGTCTCTTATTACACTTTCATTTAAGTATATAAATATGTGAGTGTCGTAGAAGATGATGGATGATATCAATATACATCGTGCACTTTGTGCTTAAGTTCATGGTTTTTATCAGAAGAATCCCATATCACTGTTTCGATCTCGAGGAGTTCTAGAAATGATATTATTTTTTCGTTGCTCCACTCTGTCGACATTTTTCGCAACAATTAACGATGTCAATCAATTGATACGACAACGTACGCAACACTTCCACGACAGTAACTGGGCAGAGTGTGATCACTCCCTGCCACTTGCGCTGCCGGTCCTTTGACTGCCGCACGAAAAACCGCTAATTTAGGGAGTGACCGGCAACGCGAGTAGCAGCGCGAGTGGCAGTAGAAGTGAGGTGATTACATTCTCACCATGCTCATTTCCCTGCTCACTTCCCTGCTCGCTGCCGTGGAAGTGGGCTGAGTGTAATTGACGGGTAAGATGAATTCGTAACATTCCTACACCTTTTTCTGCATTCATTATTTTTTTGAGCGTTTTGGGAAAGTCGGATCTATATTGAATTACGTATCTCGTTTCATTCGAGTTCGTTGCAGAGAATGAATAAAATTATGATTCGAATATTAGAAATTGGTTGAAAAACCATCAAGGGTTTATTTATCGACCTCGAAGGGAGGGCCATGGCCCCTATGGGCCCTATGGCCCCTCTCAAATTTGCCAGTGTTCATAATGATATGCAAGCTCCTCCCAAATCATCATTCAATCAATAATTGAAGATTTCAATCTCGGTTAAGGAGATAACCGATGACTTTGAACTTGAAAATCCCAGTAAACTATCGATTATCATCTCCATGCACGAGATTGAAATCGTGAAACTCAAAATCTGTTTGACAGCGATTGAATTTTTGTCCCCCATATTGATATTCTTTTTGTTCCTGATCCCATATTTTCACAATTGGTTGCAACAGTTTATAAATAAACAAATTTTTGAAGTAAAAGAAAAAACTGCAAAAAAGTAAACTAAAAAAAAAGCAAGTACTGACTTGATGAAATTTTGTGTGCGTAATGTACAGGGTGGGCAAAATTGGTGCTACATGAACTAAAACCTTTTAACCCGAGGAGATAGAGAAAAATGAATGGCACCTTATAGTCCTCTTTTTTCGAGAAACTGATAATGCCATCAACTGCATTCCTCTATCTTCTTTCATTTCCGAGTTATAGGCCAAAATTGAAATTTGGGCGATTTCAACTTTGGTCATTATCTCCGTTTCTGTTTATGCTAGGATGTTAAAATAAAAACATTATATAGGCACTTTTCTGATAGCAATCCAGTGGCGTATTCTGATTTCTTCTAAGAGGTTTATTTGCTGAGTTATAACATAAAGTTGTGTTTTTTCTTATGGAACCTCTGATAACTCTCTAGCTCCGCTACTGTATTAATCACGGTCATTAATAAACTCATTTCATTCAATGCCCAAGATGCATAGAATACCAGGTTTAGACACTTTCCGTCTATTACCCTTCATCTAATAATAGTATAGGTATTATTCAATGAGCGGTAATGTAAGTCATAACACACGCAGATGAATTTTGCACCACGAGCCGTGATCGTGCGACATAACTCCACTGGATTATTTTGTTTGGGGTTATGTCCATTATTTGGAGGAGAAGTGTCACTTTTCATGGCGAGCTTGAGTTTGCCCGCCGAACGTAGTGAGGCGGGTAATTGAAAGCGAGCCATGAAAAGTCACTTCTCCTTCGAATGAAATACGTTATTTTATTTTCAAACATCTTGAAATTCCTGGAAATCTGAATAATATTTACATTTACGATCGTTATA
The DNA here is from genome assembly GCA_910592335.1 of Adalia bipunctata. Lineage (NCBI taxonomy): Eukaryota > Metazoa > Arthropoda > Insecta > Coleoptera > Coccinellidae > Adalia > Adalia bipunctata. Next base: position 719,833 of record OU342954.1, read on the forward strand.
ATTGAGTGAAAAATGTAACATTTGTATAGTTACGGTTGTCTTGCAAAATCAGTGCCTTGCATAACAACACTTTTCCTGCCGCCGCGCGCCGGAGGAAAAAGTAAGTCATAGCAACTATTTCTCCGCCTAGGCGGAGAAATAGAACTTCTCTGTGATCCTGTCAGTCTAGAAATGACGTTGTTATCGTACGTTTGAAAATAAAAATTCCTAATTCGAATGTGTTTTTTTTTTCAATTTAACGTTTTATCCTATATAATACCACTAGAGATGAAATTTTGCCGGCAAAATTTCTCGATTATAAAATGAAAGTTTGTTGCTTCCGGCAATTTTGGAAAAATGTCATCAGCGAAATTGCCGAGAAGCAACAAACTTGAATATTACAAGAGAGAAATTTTACCTGCTTAAATTTCATCTCGAGTGGTATTCGACATGACTATTTCACGAGAAATTGTGTCTGAAGATGGTCACATTGGGCTTGTATTGCGCTATTTGACAAATAAGTATTCATCATAGATCAACTCAACGACCAACGTTGTTTGTTTTCTCTATGGTATTCATTCCCGAAGCTATCTATGAATTTGAGAAACGTCAAAAATTTTGTCATAAGTAATATCATAAGTGCATCCAATTTTTCCGAAAAAAATCGAAAAAACACGTTGCTAAGTAATATTTTAACAAGAAGCATGAGTGCAGGTGTCAACAAAAATCCGAGTCGAAGACGAGGATTTTTGCACCTGCACGAATGCTTCTTGTTAAAAAAATATTACTTCGCACTGTTTTTTCGATTTTTTTCACAGGAAAAATAAGATGCACGAATGCTATTTGACAAGACTATTTCATGAGTAACAGATTATTCTGGATGCATCTATGTATGTATTATTAATTTTCGTTGACAACAACTGTCAAGTTTTGCCGCGGGTAAACCCGAAAAAACTGCTGACAGCTGCTGCCATACAGTTTTTCCATCTAGAAACCATTTGTGATTCAAAATTGCGCGTTTCTGATTAGTGGAAATTAAGACGAGGGAAATAGTCGCTGAAAAACCAACTTGTTGGTTTTGCCGATGTGAATGTTTTATCGATGAGAAACGAGTGTTGCTAAGGAAACTTCCTCACTAAAAATGGAATGAGTGGAATAGTCACTCTAAAACAAAACACGCGATATTTCATCTTGAACATCTAATACAGGATAGTTTTGCTTCTTTTACACATCATTTCCTTTCCTGATCGAAATAATCCAAAATTATGATCATATTTGGTCGACGTAGAAGATATTGATTAGGAATCACAAGCCCTTAAATATCTCGTAAACTGTTGATTTTTGAATATCAATAAATATGTCTCAAACGATAGCAAATGAGCCATACTAACACGTCCTTTTAGGTTCAAGTCTAATTTGAAAAAATTAGGGAAAAAAAATAAATGAAATCTGACGCTCCAAATATACGGGTGTCCCACTAGTGCCGCAGCGGACGATATACGCGTGACGGTCTGAGTTTTGCAAAATTTTTTGATGCAGACTTCATATACTCCAAGAAGAGCACAACCTAAAAATATTTTCGAATATATCGGGTGGCCCACAAAAGAGGAATAGCGGGTGACTTTGTTTTTCCAAATGGGACACCTTATAATCAATGGTGTTTTTCAATTCTCTGAAACTTCCTGCATGCTTTCGTATACTTTTCACATATTTTTATTCGACAGTTTTCGAAATATTGGCCTTTTTGACAAAAAAATGAAACTTGTAGAGGCTTTGTTATCCAATTATATTTATCGAAACCCTTGCACATACCAATAACAGTTTTATATGGATTGAAAGACAAGTCTTCAAAGTATCCTACCCAGCTATAATAAAGCATCTCTAACATACAGAGTGTCCACAAAAAGACTGTCAACATGACGAATTTCAAATCGATTTTTCTTCATTTTTTCAAATGCGATGCATATAATTTTTTTTCATCATTGTAATCACCATTCATTTTACTTCATTTTTTGTTAAATACTTGATATGCATATCTCTAAAGGAAAAGGATTTTTTAGAGTTTTTCCTCCAAATTCACATTTACTTTCTAATTCAAAAAGCAGATTCGGCTTTTCTGTGGTTATTGGGAACTGTCAAATTATTTTATTAAAAATTAACATCATTGCAGCTTCAATTCAAATCATCATAGTTTTTACGGATTGGATGAATACTCACACAATGATGTAAAAATTCAAAAAATACCAATGAGTTTGAATGTACAAGTTATGAATGCTTCAAAAAAACCAGTTTCAAACGAGGATACAAAAAAGTGCCCGCTCTTATCCTCATACAACTTTCTTCGAAAAAATGATATTCATAGTTTCCCAGGCATGCAAGCAGATCTTCAAGCTCGCAAGCTCAAAGCTTGTTTGAAATTTTTGGAAGATTCGGCATTCCAAGTAGAAACATAGAAAATTATCAAAAATGTATTTTGAAGAATGGGTACAGAAAGCAAGTTTCTGTCTTCAGTAATTGATTTCATCACATTTTTGAGTAGATACATCAAAACTTTCTAGTTCCTCATTTCGCTTTAATATGAATTGAAGCTTCAATGATGATATTTCTGAGTGGAATAATTCGACAGTTCTCGATAACCACAGAAAAGCCAAATCTGCTATTTGAATTCGAAGGTATATGTGAAATTCAGGGAAACATTTCGAAAAATCGCTTAAAAATCCTATTCCGTTAGAGATATGCATATCATGTATGTGACAAAAAATGAAGTAGAATGAATGGTGATTACAATGATGAAAAAAAATTATAAGCATTGCATTTGAAAAAATTAAGAAAAATCGATTTGAAATTCGTCATGTTGATAGTCTTTTTGTGGACACTCTGTATGCTGGAGATACTTTATTATAGCTGGTTAGGATACTTTGAAGTCTTGTCTTTCAATCAATATAAAACTGTTATTGGTATGTGCAAGGGTTCGTGAAATATAATTGGATGACATAGCCTCTACAAGTTTAATTTTTTTGTCAAAAAGGCTAATATTTCGAAAACTGTCGAATAAAAATATGTGAAAAGTATACGAAAGCATGCAGGAAGTTTCAGAGAATTGAAAAACACTATTGAATATAAGGTGTCCCATTTGAAAAAACAAAGTCACCCGCTATTCCTCTTTTGTGGGCCACCAGATATATTCGAAAATATTTTTAGGTTGTGCTCTTCTTGTAGTATATCAAGTCTGCATCAAAAAATTTTGCCAAACTCAGACCGTTACGCGTATATCGTCCGCTGCGGCACTAGAGGGACACCCTGTATTTTGAATGAGCAGAGAAATTTTGAACAATACGATAATCCAAATTTTCATATTTCAAATAGGCCCAGTTCTCCAGAAACATCTAAGAGGTACTCGAACTCGTAACAGCCTGTATATAGCCATAACTCCCTTCAAGAACGAGTGCTCAAAAAGCTTTACCAAAAGGACCATTTTGCTTCTTGAAAAACAATCCAAATCTACTTCATCAATCATTCAAAGCTTAGATTATATATCCCCTACCGATTTTAGTTAGGCGTTACTCATTTTTTCAGGGATATATAATCTAAGATTCAAAGTCATATTTGCGTAGAGCAGACGGATGGAAAGTCCGAAGACTCAGAAGGAAAGGCCAACGACAATTACAGATAAAAATTCCATAGCATTTTAACGAAAATCGAGCATAAAACCTTACAAAATTCCTATGCGGTTTCGATTGAAATATTTATCGCATATGCTAAAATGTGGCAACTTTTTCAACCATCCTCTGACCTCAAGATATCTCTCCGGGAATGTGAATATACACAAATGAACATTGAACTCGTGTTGATCTGAAACAATCATGTGATTCTGCATCATTCGGATATACATAATGGGTTATCTATATTAGTATATTTCATAGAATAGAAATGGGAGTAAGATCAAACTAATCCCGATTTGTAAGTGTTTTTTCCAAGGCGAGGGGAATCTTCCGAGAAAAGTCCATGAAGCATTGAAATACTCCACAACATGTGCATTGTGTTCGCTAAGTCCTTTGTGCCTTGACATAAAGGTTTTTCCAATAAGAGGTGCTTAAATTATCAAAATTTACTTAAAATGGTGATAATTTGGCAGAGACGATTCGTAAATCTCGAACATTTTTGGGTGGTCGTGAAGCACCTTGTCGAACCGCGATACAGAAACTGGTGGAAAAATTTGAGCTGTTGGCACAAGTTAGTGATGTGAAGAATTAAACCCGTAAACGTCGCTCTAGAACAGTCGGGAAGATTGCTGTTGTAGCCGAAACTGTTGAAGAAAACGCAGTATTGTCCATTCCTCGTCGTTCTTTGAGATTGATGATCTTTTATGACCGGAATCGGATGGTATTAATCTGGACAAAATTTACTTTCAATAAGACGGCACCACGTGCCACACAAGCGACGAAACCATTGATCTTTTACGAGAAAAGTTTCCGGACCGTGTTATCTCTCGAAGAGGTGATCACAATTAGCCACTGAGATCTTGAGATTTAACACCTTATGACTTCTTCCTTTGGGCCCATAACAAAGAGAAGGTCTACGCCAAGATCCCACGTCGATTCAAGACCCCAAAGATGGAATTCGAACGTGAGGCTATCGAAGACAAAGGGGAAAGGGCAGTCACTTCGCGATTTGGTTATGGAAAATTTCATGAAAAGGATATGGTCCTGTAGTCGTGGTCGTGGTGGTCATTTGGCTGATGTTATTCTGCATTATTACCTGCATACCTCTTTATACAGGTGGTCCAGATCGTAACCAAGAAATTTTAACCACGTATTCTACATCAAAAATAAGCCCTAGTTTGTCATATAAACATATGTCGAGAAATGTTTCCTCTCCGAGATACGGGGTGTTAAAATTATAAAAAAAAATGTTTTTTATTAATAACATTCACACTGCTTGAAATATTTTTATGAAATTTGAGACATAGGTTTTGAGCGTCAAGGAGCACTTTTTGCATAATATCATTTCTTTTTTATTCTACCAGTAGCGTCCGTACTGCAGCGAGACTGAATATTTTCAGATAAAAAAATGATACGCCACTGGTTTTTCCGACAATAAAAATTACTATTTAAATCCTTTTTTAATTGGGAGCAAATCCGGTCTCTTGACTTTTTGCTGTACGAGGCACTGTTTCCGGTTAAAAAAATAAATTCTCATGCATGAAGAAATCGCCAAAATTTGATATAGCAATAAGAAGCTTACTACGGTTTTGTAGCAATTCTCTAAGATTAGATAAATTTTGGCGATTTCTTCATGCATGAGAATGTGTTTTATTCTTTTAACCGGAAACGGTGCCTCGTACAGCAAAAAGTCAAGAGACCGGATTTGCTCCCAATTAAATAAGGATTTAAATAGTAATTTTTATTGTCGGAAAAACCAGTGGCGTATCATTTTTTTATCTGAAAATATTCAGTCTCGCTGCAGTACGGACGCTAGATACTGGTAGAATAGGAAAGAAATGATATTATGCAAAAAGTGCTCCTTGACGCTCAAAACCTATGTCTCAAATTTCATAAAAATATTTCAAGTAGTGTGAAAGTTATAAATAAAAAACATTTTTTTTCTATAATTTTAACACCCCGTATCTCGGAGAGGAAACATTTCTTGACATAAGTTTATATGACAAACTAGGGCTTATTTTTGATGTAGAATACGTGGTTAAAATTTCCTGGTTACGATCTGGACCATCCTGTATAATGAAATAAACATCCGATTATTTATAAAAAAAATGGCATTTTTCTTTGAATGTCAAAATAACACCTCTAATCGAAAAACCTTTACGAGATGTTCTTTCCGCAATATTTTTTGTGAGGCCGGCTGTTGGTCAAATTTTCGAAAGGAAATTGTTCTTTGGCATTGAATTACGAAAACAAAATATCTTTGAATGAAACTTCAAGGTTTTACATTGGACATTTTTCTTTTAAGGCCTCTGTGAGGAATAAGAATAATGTTTTTGTAGCACAGTATTTAAAACTGCAAATCATGATACAGGAGATCCCAAAATCGTTGTCAAAGTTGGCAATCGAAAAAATGCAAAAACTCAATTTTTTCAATTATATCCCCTATTTTCATAGCCATATTGAAGTCTTCGTTAACAAATGATGTAAGGGTAGAAATGAATCCATCGCCATGAAATGCGTATTTTCTGCACAAACAAATTCCTCGATAACATTTCGAAATTTATTCTTCTCTGGGATGAGCAGGGTCATGTAAGTGAGTCGATTTATCGTAAAAATGGCGGAGCAAATCCTTCGTCAAACACACACCGTCAAAAGCTTGGCCCCCTTGGTTTCTCAAAAAATAAACAATCTACGTTCTGAAAATGAGATCAATAATATCCGTTATTTCAACTGCAATCTATTTGACAGAAAATCTTTGTTTGTCACTCTTTGCTTTCTGCAGGATGAGACAATAGGAAAAATTAAAAAAAAATATAAATTAATCGATTATTTTTTTTTATCAATTAATAATTATAGTTATTCCACAACCGAATCCATATTCAATAGTCCGTATTACCACCTCTTCTTTCAGTCAACTGCCCAATAAACATAGGCATCCCACGAATAGAGTCATTAATGAAATTTTCAGGCATATTGTTCAATTATTCCTGAAGGGCTTAAGTCAATCCCTAAAAACTTAAAGGTTGGATCTGGCCATTGGATATTGCTCTCCCAAAGTAATCCCATACGTGCTCAGTTGGATTCATGTCCTGTGAGTTCGCTGGCCAATTCATTCTCTGGATATTGTTCTCTTGAAGAATATTTCGAACCCTTCGGGTGCCGTATGGTGGGGCGTTATCATCCTGATGAATGAAATTATCCGAAAATTCGTTGCGCGGAGGAACAATGATTGGTTCCATGATGTAGATGGCACCAGTCATTGTTCTTTCAACCATAATAAGAGGGGTAAGACGACCGATCATTTTCCCCCAGCACATCATTGATCTGCCTTGAAAGGGCATAACTTCCCGGGCGAAATTGAGTCGCTCTAGTCTGTCTGGACCTTTTCAAACCCTTTCTCGTCGACTACAACTTTGTGAACCGAATCGTGACTCGTCTGATAAAAGTATCCTGCGCCATTGTGGTAAAAGCCAGTCTTGGTGATGCTCTGGCCATTGCTGACTGGTAGCTCTATGTCCAGTTGATAGCCGTGGTACTCTTAAAGGCCTTCTTGTCCTTAAGTTTGAGGAATGCAACCGTCTCCTTACAGTACTAGTTTAGACTACATAGGTCCTCAAAAAATGGGCTTAAAGGGGGAACACTTTCGACGATGTGTTTATATGCAATTCGTATCTAAACACACTGTATACAGATTGAGTCACGACGGAGTGTACAGGGTGGGCAAAATTGGTGCTACATGAATTAAAACATATGATACATTTCTGAAACGGAAAAAAATTGCGATTCTTTCTAAGTCATTTCAAACTACTGTTTCCATAAGAAAAAACACAACTTTATGTTATAACTCAGCAAATAGACCTCTTAGAGAAAATCAGAGTACTCCACTGGATTGCTATCAGAAAAGTGCCTGTATAATGTTTTTATTTTAACATCTTAGCATAAACAGAAACGGAGATGATGACTAAAGTTGAAATTGCCCAAATTTCAATTTTGGCCTATAACTCGGAAACGAAAGAAGATAGAGGAATGCAGTTGATGGCATTATCAGTTTCTCGAAAAAAGAGGACTATAAGGTGCCATTCATTTTTCTCTATCTCCTCGGGTTAAAAAATTTAAGTTGATGTAGCACCAATTTTGCCCACCCTGTACATATTCCAACCCACTGGCGGATCAGACAAACTCATTATTTAATTAAAAATCCTATAGAAAAGTGTTGGAAAACATCTTTTTGGCAGTTTTTCTCCATAATTACTGAGATTTGAGTTCTCCCCATCAAACATTGGAGAAACCATAAACTGGGTTGAATTCTTGCGAAAGACAAAAACAACCAAAATTTCCACAGATGGACTTGGATTTTCAGAATTATGAACGAGTTGGTTCCTGAAGGTATTTCAAGACAATATCCCCTGAAAATTTCAAGTGATCCAAGATAACCGTCAAAAGTTATGACGGATCGACATTTTCGGTGAAAACCGAAAATCACCCAGTATAAATTTTTTGAAGAGGAGAACGCCATTTTAAATGGTCATTTGCTTTTACGTCCAGTAGCCTCTGGACGTGGTCGGAATTTACAGAGTACACTCTGTATATTCCATTTGGCTGTTACAACAGCCAAATGGAATGAATTCGATAACGAATAAATGAGGGCGTGTTGGAAAAAACGCTCGGACACGTCGATTTGTAATTTCAAATGCGCATATTTTTCAAGAAAATAATATTACATAGGGTGTTCCATGTGACCGTGGCCAATGCTAATCTGGTGTAGAATTGTCTTCTAACGTTACTCAACATTTCAGGCGTTTTGCTTACTCTCTTTATATCAAGAGGTAAATGGGAAACAAGTATTAAGTGTAATGTATCGAATTTGTGTAATGAAATAATTTTCATTTAAAATGTTAATTTTTGTAGAAAATCTGAAAACACTCAATATTTCCGAAAGAGTTGATAATAGGTATAGGACATTGTATATGAATTATGTCTAGAATTTTCTGAAGAATCCAAAAAATAAATAATATACAGGGGGTTGCATTTGAAATAAGAAAGTTGGTATTGGCCTCGGTCGCATGGAACACCCTATATAATTTTATTTTCTTGAAAAATTTGCGCATTCAAAATTACAAATCGACGTGTCCGAGCGTTTTTCCTAACACCCCCTCATTTATTCGTTATCGAATTTATTCCATTTGGCTGTTACAAGTTCACTCGCGTCTCACCCTGTATATAATACCCAATGATTGGTGCTGATTTGTCATCTTCAGTATTGAACTCTTCTTACTAATAATGTAAATTTCGCGAACCATGCATTCTCCTGTGAAGTGAATCCTTCTACATTAAAACAGATCCCACTTGTGAACCGAAAGATAGGAATAAATGAGTTCGCTATCAGCAGGGCCGACAGAATTGTTGATTCGACTCATGACTCGTGATAAAGGTGATTTTCCAAGGATTCTGGCGCCACTCATTCAGGAAAATTTCCTGATAATGAATGGATAGGATAAGCTTATGTATTCAATCTACATTTTTTATGTGTGATATGATAAGATATCGAGCTTACTGCAAAAATACTTGTTCCAAATTAGCACAACATATTCTATTGTTTATATTGAAATAAAATAATTTTCTCACCAAGAGTACAGGCTGTCCCAATTCAAGGGAAGACGAAAAACTCAATATCTTTGCAACGGATCAGATTTTCGAAAAACCGGTTACAGGATGATACTCGGTGAAAAATGTTTCCTTCCAGCGAATAACGAGAGTCGTAATTTCGAGAATATTTCCGTGGAAAATGCTGGGACATACAATTTCTCAGTTTGACCAATCAAGAAAAGTAGCCCAACATCAAGAAGCTTTGTCGAACCACTAGATTGCGCAACGTTTGAATATTCCACGGACTTCAGTAAAGCTCTTAGTAGCCCTTTTCCTGGAAACAGGAAGCGTTGCCCGTAGACCGGTGCCTGATCAACGTAGAGTAACATCAACAAGGTAAAACCATTAAATCGCAAAATTTACTCGAAGGAATCGAACGCTATCTGTAACAGCCCCCTCAAAGTAATTTTTTTGAGAACCTATAAACAGGAAGTCTCAGACTCTCAACCAGTACCATAAGGAGACGATTGCATTCGTCGAAATTAAGGATAAGAAGACCTTTGAGAGTACCACGACTAAGCAAGTGGACATAAAGCTATACCCGTCGGCAATGGGCAGATCACAAAAGACTGACTATTACCACAATGGCGCAGAGAACAGACGAGTCACTATTCGGTTTACAATGTGACGAGTCGACGAGCAAGGGATTCAAGATGTCCAGGCAGACTAGAGCGACTCAATTTCACCCGGGAAGTTGTACCCTCTCAAGGTAGATCAATGATGTGCTGGGGGGAATAATGTTTGATCACCGTACCCTCTTATTATCGTTGAACGAACAATGGTGCCATCTGCATCATAGAACCAATCATTCTTCCACTGCGCAACGAATTTGAGAATAATTTCATCTGATGATTACGCCACAGTCCACATCACACCTCATACTACGGGTTCAAAATATTCTTCAAGAGAACAATATCCAAAGAATGAACTGGCCAACAATCTCACCGGACATGAATCCAATTGAGAACGTATGGGATTACTTTGGGAGAGCAATATCCAATCGCCAAAACCCATCTTCAACGTATCAGGAAGAATAGAACGATATGTTACCCTAGTGGTAAAAGCGATTGTCTAGGACCCGAAAAGTTCGTGTTCAATCCCGAGGCTAGAAAAAAAATTTTCTAGTCTAATATAGCTTTGACTATACCCATAAAGTCTGAGGTAGTGGGCCACCATTTCTCTGTTGGATCGAAAATTAACAGTGCTGTGGCTAAGGTGGCGTAAGGACACAGTAACAAAGCCTACACAAAACTCAACTGATTCTTCTAACAAGCTACAAGCTCATCAGAGGCTTGAAGTTTCTGAGGGGTCCCCTCGGGAGACCTAGGAGATATCAGTATAATCATATACAGTGCGCGACTAAATTATGGAACAAATTTGATATTTTGCAAGCATTGTACTTTTGACTAAAATCCTGAAAGAGGTCATTTTTTGTTTTTAAAAACCGATTTCTGAATGTATATTCTAAAGAGGTTATGTCACTCGCTTTTACGTGGTGACGTAATCGGCATTTTTTTTCGAATTGAAATATATGTCTGGTGATACATCAGCTGAAAGATCTTTCAATACTGCATTCAATGATAATGAATAATTTGATTTGTTTGTAACAGGGTGGGCAAAATTGGTGCTACATGAACTAAAACATATGATATCTACATTACTGAAACGGGAGAAAAATGACGATTCTTTCTAAGTCATTTCAAACTACTGTTTCCATAAGAAAAAACACAACTCTATGTTATAACTCAGCAAATAATCCTCTTATCTCTCTATCTAAAAGAAAAAATCTATCTAAGTATCTATCTTAGAAAAATCAGAGTACGCCACTGAATTGCTATCAGAAAAGTGACTGTATAATGTTTTTATTTCAACATCCTAGCATAAACAGAAACGGAGATAAGGACCAAAGTTGAAATCGCCCAAATTTCAATTTTGGCCTAAAACTCGGAAACCAAATAAGATAGAGGAATGCAGTTGATGGCATTATCAGTTTCTCGAAAAAAGAGGACTATAAGGTGCCATTCATTTTCTCTTTCTCCTCGGGTTAAAAAGTTTTAGTTCATGCAGCACCAATTTTGCCCACCCTGTACAGGGTGAAAAAAAATTAATATTTTATTTCAGTAAGACTATTCGACTCATTCCATTTTCAGTGAGGAAGTTTCTCATCGATAAAACATGGAAACGGGCAAAACCAACAAGTTGGTTTTTCAGCGACAAAATTTTTGATTTTTCTCAAATTCAAAGATAGCTTCGAAAATGAGTACCATAGAAAGAACAAACAACGTTCAGTTAGTCTATGATGAATACTTATTTGTCAAAGACCGCAATACGTGCCCAATGTGACCATATTACCATATTTTCTCGTGAAATAGTCATGTCGAATACCACTCGAGATGAAATTTAAGCAGGTAAAATTTCTCTCTTGTGGTATTATATATATGAGAATAACTTCAATCCAGTGACATAACCACTTTAGAATATACATTCAGGAATCGGTATTTGAAAACAAAAATCGACCACTTTCAGGATTTTTGTCAAAAGTACATTGCTTGCGAAATATCGAATCTGTTCCATAGATTAGCCGCGCACTACACTGTATAATGAAATGATAAATAATGCCTGAAAATTTCCGTAATGAAATGATTCGTAGGATGCCTAGGCGTATTGGGCAATTTATTGAAAGAACAGGTGGTAATAATTGAATTTGGATTCAGTTGTGGAAAAACTCTATGATCGAAAATAAATGATCGAAAAATTTTTATTTTTTTCATTTATCCTATTCTGTCTCATCGTGCATAAAGCAAAGAGTAACACACAAAGATTTTCTATCAAATAATTGCAGTTGGAAAAGAAGAAAATATTCATCTCATTTCCAAAACATCGATTGTTCATTTCTTGAGAAACCCAAGGGGGTCAAGACTTTTGACGATGTGTGTGTATCAGATTATTTCGTTTCATTCGAGGTCGGTAATATGCAGAGAATAAAAAAATAATTATTCGAATAAATTGACTGAAACTCGAATTTGTATTAGGTATTGGTTGAACAGCCATCAAGGGTTTATTGTCGCCATCGAAGGGGGGGAGGGCCATGACCCTCATGGCCTCCTTTAAATCCGCCAGTGCAGATAACTCCAAATCTGATATCAAGAAACATTAGAAATTTTTTTCATGATTCGCTAGAATTTTATATGGATCTGGTAATGCGATCTGAAAAAAAATTATCAAACAATTATTCACCATTCAAGTGCGAAATTTCAACTGGATCGTATCCGAATAGTTCATTAACTTATCGGTAACTAGCGACCCGCCCCGCCCCGGCTTCGCACGGATACAATGGATAGTGCCGGCGCCGCACCGCTATGTCCCTGCATTTTAAATCTGTAATATCTTCGGGAATATTCATTTAAATTACATGCTGCAAAGGGCCATATTGAACTATATTGAATTGACAATGTATCTGAGGTAATTAATTGGATAAGGATTAATGCTGTATTGCTTAAAATATTTCCTAGATAGGCCATTTTTTCGCGTAAAATGTGATGAGAAATGGTTGGGTTATCCTTAAGAGATAGACATATACCATCGCGGACTTTTTTGTTGACCTTTTTTAGGAGTACAATACCGAGTACATTATTTTGATTATCTCGTGGGGTTCAGTCAGCGTTTGCAATGTAAGCGCAAAAAAATGTGTTCATTTACGACATCACATTAAAAACCTGTAAATTCATCAGTGTTTCTCCATAATATTATGCATGTATCATACAAATAAACCTTCCTCTTGAATCACTTCATCTATTGAAAAAACAGCGTTTCAAAATCCGTTGCGTAGTTTTGAAGATTTAAGGATATATACTATATAGGAACAAACAGCGAAAGCGACTTTGTTTTATACCAGATATGTAATGAAGATTTCGACGGTCATATTTGGAACCCTAGGTCGAACTTTGCCCATGAACGAACTTAACTGTCATCCTGCTGAGAGCACAGTGTATGGTAGAGGTAGAAGATACTTATACTGTGCTGGAAGTATCAATGGTTTAATTTCGATATGTGTGCGATTTGCTTACGTGTGGTGTGGGGATAACCTATTTCCTGTTTAACTTTCCTGGAACCTATCAATCGGAACCAATACGCTATGAGCATAATAAATCTTTTGTTATTTCTCCAGACTCGTAAAGATGTTTATTTATTCAAGAAGTGAATCATGGCTTATTTTTAGCATTTATACGCAGAGGCGTAACGAAATGTCGAACTGTGATGCAGAAATTCGACCTTTGAATTTCGCATGAAAACGAAAACAAGTATACACAAGCTGTATTCTGATTAGGTAACCCGCTGCTTTCAGATTTGATTGGAAGTGCCAAAATTAGGTTGCTAGCATTGAGTCGAATACGAATGGGTGGAAGCGAATAATAATTATTGAATGGTAGAAATGATCAACCATAACTTTGATTCGTACAAAATTATATCAATTTCTCATTATCAACCTTATGATTTGCATCTTTATTTATAGCAAAATGAACTAAATTATTATTTATAGAATTATATATAATCAATATCAACACAACATCGGCTAGACGAGTAGGACACATTCTCTCCTTTCTCGAAACGTTTCGTCGTATTTTCGTTCCCTCATACCACTACTGGATTCGAGAGGAAGGAAGCATGCCCCACACCCCTTCGAGATCGACAAAAACTCTTGATGGTTGTGTTAAGCCAATTTCTAATACATATTCGAATTTCAGACAAATCATTCAAATAATTATTTTTTCATTCTCTGCATATCACCGAATTCAAATGAAACGGAATAATCTAATAAAGACTTTTTCAATCTGCAATATTCAACAAAATCATATACAGGGTGTTTCATCATAAACTGGACAAACATATTTTGCCGTGTAGATGACACCGAGGAAGTTATTTTTGCCTCTTGACATATACCTCGTTTTTGACGCATAAGCGAGGTACAGGGTGTATAATGTCAACTTTGAGAAATACTCTGATATCTATTGTGAGTTATGCGTGACATTTGAAATAACGGTTACTGGTCACATCTCAGTATTTTTTAGGGCTCAATTCAATTATGGTGTATAATTCTGAAAAAAAATTTCAAAATGGCGGAAAGCCTGCAATGTTGGAATTTTTTTTTCTCAGTTGCCAATTTGAAAAGCACTATTTCAACGTACTCGATTTTCTTAGATTTTCCGTGAAAAAATTTTTTCAAAAGTCGAACTCAACTTTTTTTTTTACATGTACTCAGTGAAAAAAAAATTCGGCCGAAATTGTTGAAATTTTTCATGGTTGAACTAACTTTCATTCTGAATACTGTGGTGAAAACAAAATGAAATAATATCCATTGGTTTTCTTTGTTATGTAGCCTTCCAAAGATTACGCTCGAAGAACTTTCATAATTTTTATTCAAAGAACTGGAAGCCGTACGAAGGCCAAAATTGTGCTTATGGGCTGCCAGAATGACCCGGACAGAAATATGAATTTAAAAACCAAAAAAAAATTTTTCAAAAAAACTTTGCTAGGATTCGAACTCTCTACGAGTATTAATTGGGTTTATTTTAATCTTAGAAATTTCCGTTACCAAAGCGACGCTAGTAAATCGAAAGTGGAGAGTTCGATTTCCACCAAAGTTTTTTGAAAAAAATTTTTTTGGTTTATGAATTCACTCTGGCAGCTCATTAGCCTAAATTTGGCCTTCGTACGGCCTCAAGTTTTTTGAATGAAAATTATGAAAGTTCTCCCAGCGTAATCATTGGAAGGCTACAAAAAAAAAACCAATTGATATTTTTTCATTCTGTTTTCACCCAATTATTCAGAATTGAAGATAGTTCAACCATATAAAATTCCAAAAATTTTGTAGTACTGTAGATTTCTCATGACAAAATAAAAAATTTTTTCGACCCGGTCTTTGTTTCCGAGATCCGGGGTGTCAGAAATTTATATTTTGTCAGTTTTTTGCTAATATCTCAGGAACCGTTTGAATTACAGAATTGAGTTTCTCTACACACATTGTCATTGATAATAGCTACATTCTTGCACTTTACTCGGTTTTGTGTGTTACATAAAAAGGAACTCCTGTACAATTGCTCTACAGTGTATCGAAAAGACAGAAAACTGAAATTTTATGATCGAAAATTAAATTAAAGCAGTATGACAAAATTAACACACTTATCATTGAATTAATCAAAATAAATAAATTCTTGTAATCTTGTTAACTATGGTCGCTAAAAATAATGAAATATAACTTTGCAATTCAAACTTAAAAATCTAGTTGTCAAATTTTGTTGAAATAATAAATTTTTTAATTATCATTACTCATTTTTCCAATTACAACAAATTGTTTTTGATCATATAATGCCGGATTTCTCGAAAACGGTTCACTTTAGAGCAGTGAACCAAGAGTGCCTTTTTATGTAAAACACATTGGCGCATCAGAATTTGCGCAAATGTGTCCATTGGTGTGGAAGTTGGGGGGTAAAACCTTTGTGCAAATTCAATATTTTCGCCACTGGCACGTCTGATGAAATCGATTGAAGTACAAGAAATTAGCTAAGTATTAGTAGTGATACTGTGTGTACAAAAACTCAATTCTGTGATTCAAACGTTTCCTGAGGTATAAGCAAAAAACTGAAAAATATATAAATTTTTGACACCCGTTATCTCGGAAACGAATAGGTACAAGGAGGAAAAAATGGAAGAGAAAAAACACGTTATTTTATCATGGGAAATCTACAGTTGACCGTTGATACATTTATTTAGGAACAAATGAAGTTTCTAGGTCATACCTGAGCCTGACAAACCGATAATAGACTGAAGGAACAAGTGGAGATTTCCAGATAAGCGATTTCGAATAAATTAATGAAAACAAATTTTTTTAAACATTCGAACAATAAGGCGTAAATTTATTATGTATACAAATGGATAAATTGAACGTGTTATAGAAGAAATATAAGCATTGTGTCATGAGGAGATTGAAAAAATTTTTTTCTACAAACGGGTCTAAGTAACTACTTTCCCGCATTGTTTTCGATTCGGAAAGTGTCACTTTCCCGCACTAGTGCGGAAAAGTAAATATTTGTTGAATTTGTGAATAATAAAACCTTTAACATGCAAATCTCTCAACCTACATACTTATATCTTTAGTTGAATATTTCAAATTATGCAGTTTCATTCTTATCAAACTAATTATGAATGAAAATTCTGTTTGAAAATCATTTTCGAAGAGTACCTGACATACTTCAAAAATATGATTGTCATACATGCATAGAATACCTGGTGTAACGACTCCTTTTTTATGTCGACTTTTTATCATGAAGTTATTTCTTATCACAAGAAAATGAAATACAGTTATAATACTACTAGAGATGAAATTTTGCCGGCAAAATTTCTCGACTGTAAAATGAAAGCAACAAATTTGTGTGGTATTTGACATGACTATTTCACGAGAGAGTGTGTCTAACAGTAATATGGTCACATTGGGCTTGTAATAGATGCATAGAAATACCTGGTGTAACGACTCCTTACTAAAAATCGTGACCAAAATAAGTAGATCAAAACGGCATTATATTTGTGTCTTTATTTATATTTCATGGTCTATGATTTTCCATAGAAACCGGTTAATAAATGTGTCAAAACGAATATTCGCTAAAGTTGTTCATCTTCATTTAATTATTTTCGAATATAATTTATAAAACCAAGATCGAAAATGTATTCATCTGACGAGGGGCTATACCAGAAGATATTATGGAAGCAGTTAATATAGCAACTATGGATATATTGCCTGAAAATTCTAGAGAAAGGTACAGGAAGCAATTTGCAAGTAATCGGGGCTATTCACTAAGCAAAGTTGCTATCCATAACAACCTTGCTTAGTGAATAGCCCCGATTATCTCGCATTTTTGCCTTAAATATAAGTTGTGTAGAAGTTTTTTCATATCTTATAATACGTTCGTAGAAGAAATTTTGTTCCTATCTTGAGCTGAAAGTATCTTCACCGCACCCGATTGCTTGCCAACGACAATCTCGTGCGGAAAAGTACAACTTTCCGCTCTAGATAGGAAAATAACTATTTCATTTAGGTGTCAAGCAGCATCGAACGGATTCAGTACCTGAATGGGTCATCGCTTTGCGTACGAATTTGACAAGCGCGCAAAAGTTCTCAACTCCTGCTCAGCGCTTTATAAATTTTTTAGTGCCCTAACTTATGATAGGTATATAATATGAAATGAAAAATTCAAACTTACAACTTGTGCTAGCTGAAGATACTTCTGAACTATCCGCCAAACCTGCATTTCTCGAACCGCATGCAAAATCCTTTGATAAATGTGAACAATCACTCTTTTGTTCTTCATTTTCGGGACGACAAATATATCTATATTTCGGTATGGCTCCTTTTGAATTATCTATTTTATTCGAGTTGTTGTCAATGTTGAGTATATCACTAGAAGACGAAGAACATTTCCTGTCGTATTCATTCGAGTTCGATTCCTTCCCACGTCTGTGTGAACTCCTTAAAGGGCGGTTGCAATCAGGTATACAAGAATGACCTTCTCTTGGAGAATATGAGTAATCAGTTCCTAGGCTCATACTCCTAGGAAACAACTCTGTAATTTTTTCTCCGTTTTCTTTCAGTTTATGTGGACTTTTTGTTGCTGGACTTTTGTGTTCTGGTCCTTCAGATCTCGTTTCGACCCCCAACGCATATTTATTTTCGAGATCCTTGTAATGAGTATCTTTTTTATTTCCACATTCAGTCCGATTTGCACTCAATTCCGAATAACTACACAAAAACTCCCAAGATCTCCAAAAGTCCGCAGATTGCCCTTTGCCAGCTCCAGTTTCTTGTGGAGTGGAAGTTGACCTTCTGGTGAAAAATCTCGAATTTGGTGACATTCTCCGAACATGTCCAATGTCGTCAGCTTCCGATGATGCAAAAGACGAACTTATCTGCGGAATGCATCTGTTGTTCATGGATAATCCTGTCATTTCCACGAACCATGTAATAGATATACGAGGAAATATACGCCTACAGTATTGTGCAATACACCGACTAGATAGTTATAATGAAGCGACAAACTTAAAACTCGAACTTTTCTGATAATGTGATTTACGCATATCCATTTTATCTAGATATAGGACAGTGATGAAAGTAAATCGTTTGGCTGAATACAATTATTATTATTTGGGTTTTCCTTGTCACTTTATAATACAAGTCCAGTTTTTTTTTATTCATTGAAATTCACGATCTACCTATTTCTGTATTGAGTAAATATGTTCTGCGATGTAACAATAAGAAGGAATGAAACATAATCAATTCTTCGTTTATGATAGTTATTTATGGTACTAGTGTGATATATTGGAAATGAGTCACTCGAGAAGATTTATTCATAAATATGATATTTAAATAAAGAATATGTCATTTTAACGTCTTTTACTGAGGATGAGACTTTTTCCGGAATTTCAAGAAACTCATAATATAACATACTGTGTGTTTCTGATTGATTGTTTTGCAAAAATTAAGGGGGGTCTTTCATATACCTTTTTGTTCAACCCGCCCTGGTCCCTCCAAGTTACAACCCTTCAAAATTAGGTAAAAAAATTGATTTTATTCAATATATCCACTTTGGAAAAGTTTAGAAGAATGAAATTTCGCAGATAACGAATTCTAATAAAATTGAGTACATATTTTTGTTACTCTAAAATGTAATCACAAGTGGCTGAAAAAAAACAACCTCTATAATATTTTGCATCCGAACTTTTCAGCTATTTTTTCCTATTTGAAAACTTGAATTAAAAAGACAGACTCAATCTGCAACTTTTTTATGTCTCGACTTTTCATCATGAAATTATTTTTCATCACAAGAAAATGAAACACAGGTATAATACCACTAGAGACGAAATTTTGCCGGCAGAATTTCTCGATTGTAAAATGAAAGCAACAAACTTGAATATTACAAGAGAGAAATTTAACCTGCTTAAATTTCATCTCGAGTGGTATTCGACATGACTATTTCACGAGAAAATATGTTAATACGGTCACATTGGGCACGTATTGCGGTCTTTGACAAATAAGTATTCATCATAGACTAACTGAACGTTGTTTGTTTTTTCTATGGGACTCATTTTCGAAGCTATCTATGAATTTGAGAAACGTCAAAAATTTTATCGCTTGAAAACCAACTTGTTAGTTTTGCCCGTTTCCATGTTTTATCGATGAGAAACGAGTGTTCCTAAGGAAACTTCCTCACTAAAAATGGAATGAGTGAAATAGTCTGTGTCATTCTTTAATCTCTGAAGAACTAAAACCAATTAAGGTAATGAAATGGCAAATTGAACAAATGCCGAAATAGCAGATATGCATTTTTATATGGTTGTGCTATGTGCTAGTGGAAATGGATTAAGAGCTTGGCTTTCACGCTGAGTTATATCCAGAACGAGTATTACCCCTTCATAGCGTATTCGCCAGTGTTCATCGACGTTTACGAGAAGAAGGAAAAATTTCAAGAACAAACTCCGATTGCGGTGTTCTCGAGAAGTACGAAGTGTAGCACTAGAGGAGGCTGTTTTCAATTTAATTGAAGAATCTCCCGGACAAGTACGAGACAAATTGCCCGACAGTAAAATGGGTCGTGAAGATCCATGTCGAACCGAAATACCGAAATTGGTGGAAAAATTTGAGGTGTTGAGGCGAAGAATAAAACCCGTGTACGTCGCTGAAGAACAGCTGAGATTATTGCTGCTGTAGCCGAAAGTGTTGAAGAAATCCCATTCCTCGTAGTTCTTTGGAATTAGGCGCTATCGAGAGATGACTGATGATTTTCATGGCCAGAATTGGATGTTGTTGATCTGGATCACGTTGACTTTCAACAAGACGGCGATACGTGCCACACAAACAACGAAACCTGTTGTTGTGTCGGCAACACACAGTGCATTTTCTTGTAATGTGGGTTGCTGAACTATAGAATGTCCCTAATTTCTGGAAAATACGTGCCCATGTGGACGAACCTTTTTTTTGTGTGAAAAGGAACAATTCGCTTTGAAACTTCATGAAGTGCATATCACGAAGTAGTTTTCCGCATTATTTTCGAGATTTTTCGCAAAGGTGACAATCGCTTAAGTTGTCTATTTTTCGCTTAGTATTGTTTCAAGTGCATATTTGTTGAAACCAATACAGAACAAATTAGCTGTTAGAGACAGTGTCCAAATTAATTGACATCGATCGAGGTGTGTGAAACGAGGTGTATGGAAAGTGCCTTGTTCACTTTGAGGGATCCCTCCGAGCCTGCGACTTCAAGGAAGCCCCCAACATCACTGGCAACCGGTAAGACATTTTATATTCAGTCTCTTACTGACCGGGAATCTGTATTTGTGCTTGCTTTCGCAACATCCAAACTTAAGAAGATACAGTCCGAACTAGCTCTACGTATTCAATACGTTAAAACGCCAACAAAACCATTGATCTTTCACGGTAAAAGTTTCTGTACCGTGTTATCTCTCGAAAAGGTGATCACAATTGGCCACCGAGATCTTGTGATTTAACACCTTGCGACTTCTTCCTTTGGGGCCATGTGAAAGGGGCAGTCTTATGCCATGAGCCCAGCGTCGATTCAAGACCCCCAAAGATGGAATTCGAACGTGAGGCTATCGAGGACAAAGGGCATCCACTTCGCGATTTGGTTATGGAATTTTTCATGGAAAGGATATGGTCCTGTAGTTGTGGTCATGGTGGTCATACCTTCCTATTTATAATGTAACAAGCAGCCCGTCCTAGCTTCGCCTGGGTTGAAATTTTCAACTTATGCTACCGCTTCTTAATTAGTCGACCGCGTGTCTGCTACTTTTTACAAGCTTTTATTTAGTTTCACCTGTCCCGGTGTCTGTCTGTCTGTCTGTCTGTCTGTAATCAAATCTTGCAAGTTAAATATGACACACTTCTAATGGTCCGATTGATTTGAAATTTGGCAGGTGTACATAATTCTGGTGACAATGCATCGTGAAATATTTTTTATAGAAAAAAACAAAATGGTGGCTCCAAAATGGCGGATGAGTTTCATCATCCGATTATTCATTATCATCCGATTCCATTCAAAATTAGAATCTGGGGGTTTTTGGGTTCGACAATGATGATTCCTCTGTCAAAATTGAAAAATTCAAGATGGCGGCTACAATATGGCGGACGAGTTCTGTGATTATGATCCGATTATCTTGAAAATTGGTATCTGGGGGTTATCTAGGTCGGAAATTACGATTCTTCAAAATTGAGGAATTCAAGATGGCGGCTTCAAAATGGCGGATTAGTGTTGTTATTATAAAAGCTTGTCTTAAAAAATGATTTTTTTATTATAGCTTGTTTATAGATACGCATGTCCCCCTCTCACACTTCGATGCCCGCTCCTACCCGCCTTCCTAGCACGAAGACGCATTTAGGTCCGGTCGTGTGGTTTCATCTTCACCAATTCAACCTGCCATATCTTTTGATGTACTCGTTGTAATTGTATGATGTAAAGGGCAATTTCGTTCTAAATTAAATACTGGGGATGAATAACATATCAAGTAGGATGAGGATCAATACCCTATTCAAAAAACGCACTCCCAAATAGTGCATAATTTTGGAAAACATCTGATAACCATAAACAGGTAATAGCAAGTTTCTCTCGAGGGATAGAAATATGCTATCGCGGACTTTTTTGCAGAACTATTCAAGAGGTAGGAGAGGATGGGGGAATTCCGCGCACGGGGGAATTCTGCGCATTGATATTCTGCAACTCAGTTCAGTTATGTATTTCAAAATATGAATACAGCGTGCCATCTCGTATTTGCCTTGCCAACGTCATCCGTAATTTAAAGGTATTCTTGTTTTTAGTTTAGACCAGGGAGCCGATTGTTTGTTTTACGACGCTCTAATCTAATTTTCAAGAGAAATTGGAATCGTTGTAAGTACTTCTTTTATTAATTTCTAATGAATCTTTTGCATGTCTATTTTCCTTTATATGTGTAGATTATTTACTGCAAATTAATTTTATTTCGTCATCTACTGTCAGTGATTAGATAGGTTAGGTGACTCGGGGTAATTCTTTAATAATATTTTTTGTACCTATTCATGGAAATTTGTTAAATTTACATTGTAGTTGGTTATTACCTAAATAATAAAATATTTTTTCGAGTTTCTCAGCTATTCAATATATGCGCATAATTACCACATCGCATGCGCGGTATTACCCAGTACGTAGGGAATACCGCGAAAAGACAGTTTTCAGAATTATTTTTTTCCCAATTGGTAGGTATAGGTAGTTGAACCTTTTCCTTATGATGAAAAAGTTCCAAATGGGTTCATGATTCAGCAGTTAAATTATAAAAGTTTGTGTGTACATAGGAAGGTTTTTGTGAGCATTTTCCCTTAGGTGCGTGGAATTCCCCCTTTCTCCTCTACATTTCCATCATACATTGTATCCACGTAAGCTTTACGGTTTTTGAAGCGCATGTGAAAATAGCTGATTATGGCGGATTTTTTTGTAATTATTGAAGTTGTAGTAGGTATCCTAAATTTTTCGGGTGAAAAGTATAGCCTATGTCACTCAGGGATAATGTAGCTTTCTAAGGGTGAAAGAATTTCTGAAATCGGTCCAGTAGTTTTTGAGCCAAGTCGTATCAAACACACAAAAATATAAATCTTTCCCATTTATAATATTAGTATGGATCATTTATCCAAAAAAGGCAAACTTGGAACGATATGTCGGTAAATTTCTCAAAGACGCCATCTTTTGGCGAAAACTGGAAAAGTGGAAAAATGGCTCTCGCTATTGGCGCTATTTGGACCGCATTTCGGCCGAAAATATGCCAAAGAGCGTCTACAACATGATGCAAGAATAAGAATATTCTTCCGCCATGGTTTACACCAGGTTTTATATGCATCTATATCTACAATGCTATTACCGAGAGGGAAATGCTTGGGACTACACAGTGACAAGTGTGCAATAAAATATGCACAGAATCACTTAGGATGCTATGAGGACATTCAGATTACCTACCTCGATTCCTTCTAAAATCCAGACCACGACATGATGATTCTCTCGGAGGCGCCATTTCTCTGAAAAGTAGAGAACTCATTCATAATGGTGAAATGATCATGAAGGCACCTAGTATTGATTATATTTTGTTATCGTTTGAGCCTGATTTATATATGGAAAAGGTTGGTTTACATATGAATTGGGTTAAACAAATATCACCGTTCTCAAATAAAGAACAACGAAAGAGCTGTCTCGGCCCCTGCGATTTCGACGTTCTTTGATGGTTACCCCTGAAACCTGTAGCCAACACGCGGCCAATACAGAGTCAATAATCCGTACAGTTCAATGTTCAATTCATATTCTCAAGTCGAGAAGAATAAACATTCAACCTCAGAAAATCAGGTAGATAAAGGGGTTTCCAATAAGAGGTGTTATTTTGAATAGGCCGCTATTCGGTAGATGTCACTGTCAACTGTCATTTTTTTTTACATTTGACAATTAGAAACTACGCTATTAATAAAACTTGAACGATGCACGCTTCTAAGACGCACTGAAATTATTAAAATTCACTTGAAAATGGGGAAAATTTGGCAGAGACGGTTCGTAAAACTCAAACATTTTTTGGTCGCCGTGAAGCACCTTGTCGAACCGCAATACAGAAAAATTTGAGCTGTTGGGAAGAGTTAGTGATATGACGAATGAAACCCGTGCACGTCGCTCAAGAACAGCTGAGAATATTGCTGCTGTAGCCGAAACTGTTGAAGAAAATCCAGGTTTGTCCAATCCTTCTCGTTCTTTAGAATTAGGCTTTCCACAATCGTCATTAGGTACTCCGTATTTTGCATAAGGATTTGGGTCTTGAGGCTTATAAAGTTTACTTTCAACAAGGCGGCGCTGCGTGCCACACAAACAACGAAACCATTGATATTTTAAGGGAGAAGAGGTGTCCACAATAGGCCACCGAGATCTTGTGATTTAACAACTAAACAACTTGCGACTTTTTCCTTCGAGACCATGTGAAAGAGATGGTCTACGCCAAGAGCCCAGCTTCGATTCCAGACCTCGAAGATGGAGAAGGATATGGTCCTGTAGTCGTGGTCGTGGTGGTCGTTTGGCTGCTGGTCATTCTGCATTATCAATGACATATCTTTCTTCTCATAATGAAATAAGCGTCCCTTCGTTTATCTAAAAAATGGCATTTTTTCTTTGAATGTCAAAATAACACCTTTTATTGAAAACCCTTTACAAAGGTGTTAAGAGAAATCTTTTTAGTAGTTCTCCTCCATAATTACTAAGGTTTAAATATTCCCCATTAAACATCGAAAAAAATGATACAACGAAAATTTTCAGAACCGGGCCTGGACTTCCAGAAATACCACAATAAGAGACGATAAAAATGCTCTTTCGAATGAGATATAAAGGGGACAATTCCGTAGGTATATGTATTAAAATTACTGAACTTACCAAAAACGTAAGAGGGCACTTTAAAAATATATATATATATAAAATATGCGTTGGAGAAAGGACGAATTTCTGTTGGAGAATGGTATTGATATCATTCCGATGGGAATCTAATTCAGATAAAAATGATAAGTTCCATTGTTTGTTGTATTTCGAGATAGATTTTATGAGTTCGGTTCAGTCTGAACAGCCGTTCTCGATACTCGATATTTTTTACTGATGATTTTTAATATTTTCGCTTTTACGCTTTCATCGTCCTCAAGTATTGTATGATATTTATCAGGAATATGCGGGCTTTCACATTGAAAAGGATACAGAGGCCTTTTCAAGTAGAACAATGAAGATTTTGGAAAATCGCTCTGACCCGCCAATTTTGTTTAATGGGGGGCATTTTTCAATCAAAAACTGTCATCATGACATTGAATCCATCTGTGTTGCAACCCCAACACCATAAATTCGACTCGGGAAGATGTGTCGTGTGGTATGTTCAAAAGGGTTTTACTTTTGAATATGAGAGTAACATTTTTTGAGAATTGATTATCCGTTTACGTAATATTCGAGATTATAGAGGGGACAGATCTGGATATCTGGCTAGTTAGGGAAGTTCATATCTGCACAAATTATAGAAGAAAAAAACAAAAAATCACACTCGAAAAACGTTCAACTGAAACGTAAAATCTATACTTGACATGCGATGGCAGGTGGTTCGTCTAAGAAACTTTCCGACAAGAAATGTCGTTTCTGTGAAAAGTTTACCTGTTCAAGTGATATAAAATTAAATGGCGATGGTTGTGAATCAAAAATACACAGTAAGTGTAAATGAACGCCACGACCACGACCACATATATCGAAGTGGCTTCCCTCGATCTGAGTTTACACCTGAGGAAGGGATCATTAGAGCATATTGCACTGAACCATTCGCAGGTCTGGTAAACACTCAGCAGGGAGTCAACGTCAAGGTATCGAAAAATAGTGGACATCATTTCCACTGGCAGTACCTTGAAGGGATGATCCTCATCACCTCTGAAGCATCTAGGCAATACTCTGAACTCCATATTTACCAACTCATGAACAGGCTCGCTTTCGAATTCCATCTTTGAGGTCTCGAATCGACGCTGGGCTCATGGCATAGACTGACCCTTTCACATGGACTCAAAGGAAGAAGTCGCAAGGTGTTAAATCACAAGATCTCGGTGATCACCTCTTCAAGGGATAACACGGCCTAGACACTTTTACCGTGCTTGTGTGGCACGTAGCGCCGTCTTGTTGAAAGTAAACGTGGTCTAGATCAATACCATCCAATTCCGGCCATGAAAAATCATTTATCATGTCTCGATAGCGCAATCCATTCACCGTAACTGTTGCTTCAGGCGCATTCTAGAAAAAGTGAGGTCCAATGACCCCGCCGAACCATAAACCACACCAAACAGTCACATGTTGAGAATAGAGAGGCTTTCAGCAATATCTCTTGGGTTTTCGGAGCCCCAGATGCGACAATTCTGCTTGTTGACAAAGCCACCTAGGTGCAAATGGGCCACTAAAGATGATTTTTCGATGGAATTCCGGATAATTTTCATGCATTTCGAGGACCCAATCAGCAAAGACACGACGTTGTTGATGATCGGACGGCTTGAGTTCTTTCGTTAACCAAACTTTATATGCCTAAGACCCAAATCTTTATGCAAAATACGGTGTAATGACGTTTGTGGAATGCCCAATTCCTTACAACGACGAGGAATGGACAAATCTAGGATTTCTTCAACATTTTCGCCTACAACTTCAATATTCCCGGCTCTTTTTGAGAGACTT
Organism: Adalia bipunctata; assembly: GCA_910592335.1. Taxonomy (NCBI): domain Eukaryota; kingdom Metazoa; phylum Arthropoda; class Insecta; order Coleoptera; family Coccinellidae; genus Adalia; species Adalia bipunctata. The sequence goes on from OU342954.1 coordinate 746,408, forward strand.
GCACGGATTTTAATCTCCACATCACTAACTTGTCCCAACAGCTCGAATTTTTTCACCAATTTCTGTATTGCGGTTCGACAAGGTGCTTCACGACGAGCGAAAAATGTTCGAGTTTTACGAACTCGTTTTTCCTAAATCCAGCGCCAGTTGTCTCTATACGCAAGCGTCGTGAACTTTCGCGGCAAGAGAAAGGAATTGTCATTATGTATCCATGGATACTTCATCGAAGTTTCTTCGTGCTGCCGATTACACAATCACAATATTCTTATCGCACATGCGCAATAGTTCCTTTCGACGTTTGGCAGAATTCACTAGATGTTTCACTTCAAATTTCAAGGATCAAATTATGGGTATAATCATAATCATGTGACATAATAACTGTCAAACATGGCGCGCAATTCGAATCTTGCGCTCATATTGAAACAACCTTTCGATCAGAATGTACCACGTTTCACAGTCAATGAAATAACACGTAGTGCACTAAGGCAAATATGGTGTCATTAGGATAAAGGAAAGATTAGAGAATACCACAAAATAGATCAGGAAAACATTTTTTATTAGGTAAAGTGGGGCAAGTGCAATACCAAAAAAGCAAAGTGATTCTTGAAATTTATAAAAACTCGTTATAACTTTAACTTTAATTTATGCTTGTGTACAAAATACGATATTACAGTATACCCAAAACCACCAATTATATTTCATTTCACTTTTAAACTACATGAAAAATCAATTTTCATTTTTGTAGTTTAGTGATTGCAATTTCCCCATAAAAACGGGAAAGTGCAATCAGGCAACATTTTTCACGTTGAACTCTATTTATCAGATCTTGGGTTAAGTGTAATCGATCAAGAGGTGATGAGAAACCATATAAATTTTATATTTTCTTCATCAATCGTCAAAAGAAATAATATAATAACAAATCAAATATTTCCCTAATAGCATTCTTTTTGCATTTGGTTCAATATTAATCTTCAAAATAATAACGGCCTCTTTTTTCAGTTACAGGTAACCGAAATACCTTCATTATTTGATCCTGTTGCACATGTGCACAACTGACAGGTCGTCTTCATCAGGGAATACATAATAATTGGATTTTAATGAGTTTACTTCTCTTTCCCATCATGTTATGATTGCACTTTTCCTACTAGTAATTTTCGTGGGGTAAGTGTAATCATACTTTCAATACCTGAAATACAGAGTAAAACTGAATTGTAGTCCCATTACATTTATTAATAATACATCATACATAACCGGCCAAAATAGCAAAACAGATACTTATCGTAAAAAATTGTCAATTTACACAAGCTGAAAAATTACGTCCCACTTGACTTCGGACCGATATGTAGGTACAGCGCGAAGATCGTTTCGGTACTGAACTTTACACTCACAGATGCTGCACAGGGTTGTCAACTATTAACATTACGTATACTCCATTCACTTTTATAAAGTATCGCGGTTTGCCGTGAAATTCTGACACATTTCACCGTGTATTTTATGAAAATGTTGGGTTATAGTCATTCCTCTGTCAGTTGAACGAGCAACGTTGCTGTTTATGCTAAAAAATCGTAGTAATTACGTATTTATCAAAATGTTCCTTTACTTTGGGAATTTATGGATTTGAGAAAATATTATTTGGATTCAGAAGACATTTAAATACATTTTTGCACAACTTGAAATACTCCAGTATGAAAATGTACTAGTTCTACGAAACCTGCGCCACTGCACCCTGCACCTTAGAAGAACTAACTCCATTTACAAAGTTGAAAAAGAGTAAATAGAAAGTAGACTTGGCAATGTCGCTTGATTTTCACGAGTACCAACCTGCGTCCGTTTTAAGTGAAAAAACTTGATAAACCTGAATCATGGCTAACCGCGATACTTTATAAAAGTGAATAGAGTATAGTATAGAATATATCATTTCTTGTGAGCATGGTCAATAAAGGTACCGTATTTCCTCATAATTTATTAATGATGGTTCCTGATTGCAGTTACCCCATAATTGCACTTACCCCACTTTACCTTACAGGGTGTTTCATTGGTAAATGAACATACGGTAAGCTCTAGCTACCCAGAAGTCAGAACGAGTCCAAAAATCCGATATATGATAGGTCCAATCAAATCCATAATCGAGATTTCAATTCCTCATAACTTTCGAACCAACTGGTATAGTCGGTTGATATTCGAAATGTATGATTCACTTCTACAGGTCGATCGATTTACTTTTGAATTTCCAAAAAATTCCAGGTCCGTATTTCAAAAATATGGGACTTCTTCCAAGCTGAGATTCAACGTATATTGAAATTTTTGGATTTGATTGAGATATTTGAGAAGAGCCGGAAATTTTCAATGGGGTTCAGTTGATTTCATTGTCCCGCACGTCATTTTGCTCAAAGAGAGCTTCAAAGAAAGATCCAATTGAATATTGGAATTCCACAAAATTCTCAGAAAAATCGTACATTATGATCAAATCGATTTTTTTTGTCCCACTAATTGGACATTTGAATTTCATAATACTATGAGGAATCATTTGGAGTTATTTCCGGAAACTTCGTTTTTTTCTCAAAATTTTAATCATTCACTGCTTGCTATTCTATCTATGTTGTACAAAAAAAATAAAATTTTAACAGCTCCTCCTGGGTGTTGCAGTTTGTCAGAAGTATATTTCGACTACTTGGATGAAGTGACTACCAGGGGCGGATCTAGGAATTTTTTGAGGGGGGGGCGATTCCAAAGTAACACAGTAATAATTCTCGGATAAACCAGCAAAAATTATATTATCACAGAACGAATTCTAATCCCGAGGGGGGGGGCGAAACCACCTTCGCCCCCCCCTAAATCCGCCACTGGTGACTACTGGAAGCTGCGAGGGCAACAAATGGCAAGTTATAGTCAGAACAGTCCAAATGCACTTGTGTTCTAAAACAGCCAATGAGAATACTTAAATATTTCCTGTTGGCTGCAACGTGTTGTACCTTTTATTTAAGCACCTCGTGTATTGAGACTACCGGCAGAGTATCGGCATTCGCGAATGTTGAATCATATCAATTCATAATTCATGTAACGTTAGCAGAATTGTTCGATGAGATATCTCACATTCCTATCGATGATTTGAAGAAATTCGGTGAAATACCACAGTAGATATTACTCAACAAAATCTACATTTCAATCGTAAAGTATGGATTGACTACTTTTGATATGTTCAACGTGAGACTACCAAGGCTTGGTAACCAAGCCATAATTTAGGTTTTGGTGCCTTGTACGGTTCAGGACTTGGCTCTACAAGAGATCTGATATAATTTCAACAGAAAAAGTGTTGGACGCACATACCGGAGCATTTCGTCCCGAATCTGCATTCGAAAGGTTATAGTCAAGCAGGATGAGGGGAACATTATTTTGATTTACGACGCTACGTAAAACACAAATTCCGACCTATTCCAAGTCCAACCTGGCAGTGGGAAGTTTGCTGTCTCTCACTTTCAGTCACGAGTAAATATCGCAAACTCGGTAAATGAATAAATCAAAGAGAGGCATTATTCCATTTTTCGTTCGCCTAGTTCAATCCTATCTGCAGATTTGGATATTCTTATTCTTTGTATCCAAACCCGAATAAATGAGGGGTTTATTTTTTTATTTGAATAATCATCAGAAATATAAAAATTTATAGGTTGTCGCCAAAATAGAAGCTTCCATATATATATGTAAAGCATAAACATATAATCAAATTTCAGGTAGTGGCTCCACTTTCCCCACGATTATGCATAATAAAATTATCAATGTTTAATTAAGTTTAATTGAATACTTATACACTGTGTCCGTAAAGTATGGAACAAATTCATTTTTAGCTAAACAGGTCATTTTAAGAAATAATCCTGAAACACGTCGATTTTTGATGTTAATTTACCGTATTTTAAAATAATAATCTGATATACAGGGTGAATTACGTTCGAGTTATGACGTCACCGTCATTTTTTTTAAATGGAACACCCCCATTTTGTCTCAATTTTCGGATTACTCTAGCTGAGCTGATTATGTATGTAGGAACTTACTTAAACCTCGTGACAAGCTTTTATGATCATATAAATTGTGTATAATTTGGTTAGAAGTTGATAGTTGAAATTTTAAAGAAAAATTTTATTTTCTCCTTTTTAGAGCATTTAAATGGGAGCTTTTTCTTGAAGAGGTTTTTTTTTCTTTTAATTTATTTCAACTGTATATTCATCTCATAAAAAAAAAACACTTTATCTACTCCCATAGAATAATATATCCACTATTCAACTGAATTTGATCTGTAATAGTCTCTAGAAACCAATAGTGTGAGGTAATATAATAACTCACGCCTATAACTCCCTCTTATACAAATAGAAACAATGTAGATTACGAAATGAATTAATAAAAAGTCGGGTGGGTCAATGGGGAACTCTATATCAGACATCAAGGTAACGTTCTCGCCATCCATTTCTACATTTTCTTAGGTCTGAATATCCAAAAATTGCATTTGGAAAACGTGAATTTTTGACGTTTTCTACGGGATTCGATATCGATTCGATTTTTGACCACAGAAATCGCTTCAGACAACAGTTGTCAATTTCGACAATGCAGATTAATTTGAATTTTATTGAAGAAGTCGAATATGAAATCTAGTGTTCAATTCGCGGTAATGGTCATAACACACTTGATGAATTACACCCCTCGCCTGACGGCTCGGGCTGCAAAATTCATCTGCGTGTGTTACGACTTACATTACCGCTCATAGAACAATATACTATTATTCCTATAACCTTTTTCCAAATTCGGATTCGTTTGTCAAATACCGGGCGTTGAAAATCCATGAAAAACACTTTTCTTTCCATATCTACGGAACCGTATATGTCGAAGGAAAAATATATACATTCGAAATGTTTGAAAGGAACGATCAATTTGGATATGAAAATTTTTCTACGTGTTTTGCACAAAACGCGTCGTTTCCGAGTTATTCCTTATTATTTTTATCCGACAAAATCAGTGGAAGAATTCTTGAATTTTATTATCATTGTGAACTTTTTTTTGAATATCATCGGAATTGATTTCACAATGATATCATCATTATTTTTCTCAATTGTAATGAAATATTAATGCCGATTTTCCATTTATCAATGAATTCATATTATAATCATTTCCTCATTTCCTTCGATGTTGATACAAATATTCTTCACTGAATGGATTCCTGTGTATTCATAGCACGTTTCACAAAGCGTTGACGCTGATCGGAGAATCAATTCGATTTGACAGTTCAAAATCAAGCCCGTGATTCCTGATCAGCGCTGATCGCGCTTTGTGGAACCCGCAATAAATGAATTGATCATTTAAACTTTATCAGTTTATCCGATATTTTTGGGTGAAAATGAACACAGTAATAATATTCCCGCATTAACCTTTTTTTTGGAGGAAGAACCATTGTATTTCAATTGCAGACATTATCGTACAAACTGTTGTGCTAATTGTAAAGAAATATGTTTTTTTCAACATTGGCGTTTCAATTAGATAAGTACTGCAGTAATTCCTACAACTTATTTTGGGTTGCGAAATAACACATTCCAGTTATTATTTTGATTCATACCAAAAATCATCTCAGGCACGGAGTCGCTCAGTTTTTTTTGGAACATTATTATTTTTTCATTAAAGCTGAATTCGGAAAAATGGAGAATGAAAAAAAGGGTTACTCATTCTGTACAATTTCTTCTTCTGCTGTCAAATTATTTGGGTGTAGCTACTAACAAGGTGGATGAGCAAGCGGTCAAAAGCTCCTGAATGCACGTCAGTGCTTTTGGTGACGTAGGACGACCATGGGTTCCGTAAATAAGTTGGTACAGTTTCGTGAGAGATGAAATCTTGCATTCAGATGGAGATATACACTATACAGGGTCATAATTTAGTATGGTGTTCATCCATAGCTGCCAAACAAGACATCTTAAAAATTTCGTTCCAAAACAGACTTCTAGGTGACTTATTTCTGCATCTTAGGAAATTATTTTACAGTATACAGGGCGTCCACAAAAAAGATTATCCGATAGATAAGTTATTTTTCAAATGGATCACCCTATATTTTTTGATATATTCTCAATGTGTTCTTTTTCTTCTTCTGTGCGGCGCCTCTGGTCGGCAGAACGTAGGCCTTGTGGCCCATTGTTCATACCGCATTTATGTGATACTGACTAAACTCGCTTATGCCTCAATTACACTCAGCCACTTCCACTGCTACTCGCGCTGCCAGAAATATTTCCCGGAATACTTCTGCGGCAGTATGAAAAGGCAGTGAGTATTTACACTCAGCTCAAATATTTCTCTCGCGATCAAGTTTTGGCAATGGCGGACGACGAAATTGCAGCCTCAGCGATCTGTCTGTTTCATTTAAATAATAAATAAATATGTGAGTGTCTTGAAAACATATAAACTCCAAAAGAAAGTTCGTCGTCGTAGAAGATGATGGATGATATCAATACATCGTGCACTTTGTGCTTAAGTTCATGGTTTTTATCAGAAGAATCCCAAATCACTCTTTCGATCTCAAGGTGTTCTAGAAATGATATTATTTTTTCGTTGCTCCACTCCGTCGACATTTTTCGCAACAATTAACAACGTACGCAACGTTCGCACGACAGTAACTGGGCAGAATGTGATCACTTCCTGCCACTTCCGCTGCCGGTCCTTTGACAGTTTGACAGCCGCACGAAAAACCGCTAATTTAGGGAGTGACCGGCAACGCGAGTAGCAGCGCGAGTGGCAGCAGAAGTGAGGTGATTACATTCTCACCCTGCTCATTTCCCTGCTCCCTGCCGTGGAAGTGGGCTGAGTGTAATTGACGGGTTCTGGTTCGAAAGCGGGGAATATGTGATAAGGTAAAAATTACTATCGCGATGTCAATTACTCAACGGCTATATATGTTTGTCCAGTTTATGGTAAAACACCCTGTACATACACTCGAAAAACATTACCCTCCTTCTGTGCAGTCGGGTTATAAAACGATCATCAACTTAACACTGTCATTGTTTTAATCTGATGTAACATGATTCCTTGTTCGATATCTAAAATGAAAATTCAAAATTACCTTGAGCACCTCTCTACTAAATAATCATTTATTCCGAAACACTAATGGCGATTACCATGTTTGGGAATGCGAACCTAAATAGTATGGGACGTAGACGAAACAACATCTGACGCAGAGTGCATTTTTCCGCCACCTACGTTGGTGCTGTTGACGACTGCGACGAAAAAGCAAGGGATCCCACGTCTTTGAGAACTGCTTTGTCATATTTCCTAGATTGATCAATCATTATTAATCAGTTAGATAGTTAGCATATTTTATGCATTGTGATTACCGTCATAAGTAGGTATACAGTGTATTTCACTTGAAGTGGCGACAATTCATTATTCCATAACGGAACGAGTTGGACGATTGTCAATAATTATTCAATTTTCTAGATATTCTGGCTCATTTGAACCACATGAATTCCAAATTCTTATAACAAAACTTATACCGAGTGTTCGCGACTGTGCGCATGAAAATTGAAAAATCGAATTTTCGAAAGTATCCTGTGTAAAAGCTACTGACAGCACCTGATCTACGGTTTTTCGGACACGGGGTGAATCTTGACAATGGCTCCCCTGCATTTGAAAATGTTGACTAAAATGAAGTATTACATATGGTTGAAACACTTGATTCTATTTTTTGATGAAACTGATGTACGTTTGGTTCTCATTTGAAAGTATATAGTTTTGGGGGTTCAAACTTATATATAAAAAGGGAAAATGTGAATTTTTTTATTTGCTCAACAGCTTAAAATAGGCACAATTTTAGTATACTATGGCACAATGCTAAAAGAAGGATAATAAGGTACACACAAAATGAAATCGGGATTGTTCGAAGAAGACATTTGAAGTTCCTTTGCCAAAACTAATTAAAAACAGCTAATTACATTATATATCTTCATTGCAGAAAACGAAAAATACAAATTGATAGTTGATAAATCCCAACCATCCTTATTCATCGAAGTACATAACCAAATTTTTCTGTCGAACCTTATCTTGACACTTCATTGGAATCATTGAAAATATACCCAATTTTCTCACATACAGGGTGTTTCACCATAAACTGGACAAACATATATAGCCGTGTAGATGACATCGAGGAAGTCATTTTTGCCTTATGACATATACCCGCATGAGCGAGATACAGGGTGTTTAATGTCAACTTTGAGCAATATTCTGAAGTGTGGTGAGTTATGCGTGACATTTGAAATAACGGTTACTGGTCACATCTTAGTATTTTTTTAGGGCTCAATTCAATTGTGGTGTAGAATTCTGAAAAAAAAATTCAAAATGGCGGAAAGCCTGCAAAGTTGGAATTTTTTTTCTCGGTTGCCAATTTCACTATTTCAACGTACTCGATTTTCTTAGATTTGCCGTGAAAAAATTTCAAAATTCGAACTCAACTTTTTTTTACACGTCCTCAGTTAAAAAAAAAATTCGGCCAAAATTGTTGAAATTTTTCATGGTTGAACTATCCTTCATTCTGAATACTGAGGTGAAAACAGAATGAAATAATAGATATTGATTGGTTTTCGTTTCGAAGCCTTCCAAAAATTACGCTCGGGGAACTTTCATAATTATTATTCAAAAATTCAAAAAATATGAATTTATAAACCAAAAAAATTTTAATCTTATAAATTTCCGTTACCAAAGCGACGTTAGTAAATCGAAAGTGGATAGTTCGATTCCCACCGAAGTTTTTTGAAAAAAAATTTTTGGTCGAAATTTTTTTTTACTGAGAACATGTAAAAAAAAAGTTGAGTTCGAATTTTGAAGAAATTTTTCACGGAAAATCTTAGAAAATCGAGTACGTTGAAAAACCGCTTCCGAAATTGGCAACCGAAAAAAAAATTCAAACTTTGTGCAGGCTTTCCGCCATTTTGAAATTTTTTTTTCAGAATTCTATACCGCAATTGAATTGAGCCTTGAAAAATACTAAGATGTGACCAGTACCCGTAATTTCAAATGTCACCCATAACACACCACAGTAATCAGAATATTGCTGAAAGTTGACATTGAACACCCTGTATCTCGCTTATGCGTCGAAAACGGGGTATATGTCATAAGGCGAAAATTACTTCCCCGGTGTCGTCTATACGGCTATGTATGTTTGTCCAGTTTATGGTGATTCACCCTGTATACATGGTGTTTCACAATAAACTGGACAAACATATATACCCAAGTAGATGACATCGAGAAAGTCATTTTTGTCTTATGACATATACCCTGTTTTGGAAGCATGAGCGAGATACAGGGTGTTTAAAGTCAACTTTGAGCAATATAACGGTTTCTGGTCACATCTTAGTATTTTTTAGTGCTTAATTCAATTGTGATTCAGATTTCTGAAAAAAAAATTTAACGGCGGGCAAATGGCAAAGTTGATATTTTTATTTTTGTTTGCCAGATTGGATAGCAATTATTTCGATGTAGGTACTCGATATTTCCGTGATGAAAATTTTCCGAAAATCGAACTCTAATTATTTTTCACATGTCCTACTGTAGAAAAAGGTGTTGTAATCTTTCTGGGTTGAACTATCTTCCATTTCGTTGAAACAACTTATACATAATTATCATTTAATGAATGAACTGCCGGTCTCACGAAGGCCAAAATTGTGCTACTAGACTACTAGAATGATCCGGATAGAAAAATCCATTTTTAAGCAGACAAAAAAATTTCTCAGAAAACTTTGGTGGGAATAAAACTCCCATAGTTAGCTCACCTTACCTCTGGAGTATGAATTGAATTTATTCGAACCTTAATGGTTATCCTACCAATTACACCACCCCTAGTACAATAGAAATTATTGTCACTATCTTAGAGATTCCAAACAGAGTAACAGACAGGTGTTCGACTATTCCAACACTAACTGGAACACTTTTTGACAACTAAAGATAATAGATAGAAATGCGCAATAACATCAACAATACCGACACAATCGAATAAGAAATAAAAAAATCAATGAAACCATAACCTTTGCTAGAAGGAAAACTAGGTACTGTTATGGTTCAACATATATGTTCAAAATTCAAAATTAATTTAGATTTATTGAGGCCAAATTAAAGTTGAAAATGAAAGATCTCTAGATATAGATTTATTTTGAAGTTTTAAAGTTAGTACATCGAAATAGATTCTGTGATAGTTCGAATAAGCTTAGGGAATCAAGGATGTAGAAGTTTTTTGAAGAATGGAAACCGAGGAGACGAAAAATTGAATTAGAGAAGAAACATCAAATAGAAAAGTCAGAAAATAAATTGTGAATAATTAAGGGAAAATGGAAGTAAATGAAATGATTCAGAGTTGAAAACAACAATAAAATGATAATTGAAACATTGTATGGAGTATGAGCTATTGAAGGTGCATAAAAAAACTAACAAGAGAGAACAATATACGAGTACTAAGTTGAGAGGTGTGAAGAGAGAAGATTGATATTAGAAGAATGGTTATATGGTGAAAGAAAAACTGCGGAGCAGAATTTGTATTTGAAAACAGGATTAAAGTGTATGGACAATAGAAATAGATATAAGTGAGTTCAATTTTATTTAGAGCTAGAATAAGTTTTTTTTTTGTGTGCATTAGAATAAGAAAGTTGATAGTATTATTAAAATTGATATAAATTCAAATTTTTTTTTTATTTTAATTTGGACCCTCAATTGGGAAAGAAAATTACCGGGCAGAGCAAAATTTAAAGTTTTAATTAATTTGATAGATTCCAAATTCCTTTTTATTCGAAATATAATGTCATAAAAAAGAGAATCATAACAGTACCTACTATCAGAGTAGGTACCGATACAAATTTCCCTAGACAAACTTCCTGAATACATCATCAGCCTGAAAGAACTTAGAAATAGGGTCAGAAAAAACGAACAGAATGAACGATGATAAAGAACTTAAGGACAAATTAACCAAGGACATTAGGAACCAGATACCGAAACGAACAATGGGCTGATATAATTTCTGAACTTAATCCTCCAGATAATTCTCTGGAGGGCAACCAAAATGCTCAAAAGAAAACACAACACAAACCCACCCTCATCCAAAATTCATCCTCCTTCATGAACGAAACGAAAAAAACAGAAATCCTCGCGGAAAATTATGAAAAAGTACACACTTCTCAACCCGACGGTCAAGAGCACTTAGAACTTGGAAATGAAAAACATCGTTACGGAATATCTACTAACAAACGCCATCATCAAAGCAAGTAGCAAAAACCTTACCAATCCCACCGAAATAAAATCACTCATTAAAAAGCTGGCTTATAACAAAGATCCCGGTATAGACGAAATTGACACAAAACTCTTCAAAAACTTGCCCAAGAAGGCCATATTACAACTACATTATGTAATTAATACAATTAGTGGAGTGCCTGGAGCATTCAAAACCGTAAAACCTCGGATTAGAGTTATAGTGAATGAAATAATATGATCGATGTGGGATACTGTTTTTTAAACTATAAATTGCATTGTTAACCCATTTTTTTTTTGTGCAATCCATTTCTTCATTGTTTAAACAAATTATTATAAAAAATTAATGTTTGACCATATATTTTCACTTTAAACAGTAATTTTTTTGTATTTATATGTTGAATCTCACCTGAGTAGACATATAGGAACATTTTTCAAAGATACCTGTGAATAAAAATACCAGTAGGCATCTCGAACGTGGAGGGGAGAGTGGAGCGACAGCTGCTATGTACAGGGTGGGCAAAATTGGTGCTACATGAACTAAAACTTTTTAACCCGAGGAGATAGAGAAAAATGAATGGCACCTTATAGTCCTCTTTTTTCGAGAAACTGATAATGCCATCAACTGCATTCCTCTATCTTCTTTTGTTTCCGAGTTATAGGCCAAAATTGAAATTTGGGCGATTTCAACATTGGTCATTATCTCCGTTTCTGTTTATGCTAGGATGTTGAAATAAAAACATTATACAGGCACTTTTCTGATAGCAATCCAGTGGCGTACTCTGATTTTCTATAAAAGGTTCATTTGCTGAGTTATAACATAAAGTTGTGTTTCTTCTTATGGAAACAGTAGTTTGAAATGACTCAGAAAGAATCGCCATTTTTTTCCCGTTTCAGAAATGTATCATATGTTATACATAGCCTTCAGATTAATTAAGATATAATGAAAAATATGGTTTGTATATGGAATTCGAATTATTGAGTAGGCTGAATCATAGAATTATGTGTCTCTACGCATGGTGTAATTATTATTTCACGATTGAATACTTGACGGTGCGATCTCTGTTTGAAACAACTGTCAGTAATTAAAATTTGAAGTCATCGTTGGCCGCATTATGGAGATATTCCAAAATTACGAAAAATATGATATGTTGAAATGTTTCATTTTAGCGAATGAGAATAGTGAGGCAGCAAGTGATTCAACTGTGAAATAATAATTACACCATGCGTAGAGACACATAATTCTATGATTCAGCCTACTCAATAATTCGAATTCCATATACAAACCATATTTTTCATTATATCTTAATTAATCTGAAGGCTATGTATAACATATGATACATTTCTGAAACGGGAAAAAAATGGCGATTCTTTCTGAGTCATTTCAAACTACTGTTTCCATAAGAAGAAACACAACTTTATGTTATAACTCAGCAAATAAACCTTTTATAAAAAATCAGAGTACGCCACTGGATTGCTATCAGAAAAGTGCCTGTATAATGTTTTTATTTCAACATCCTAGCATAAACAGAAACTGAGATAATAACCAAAGTTGAAATCGCCCAAATTTCAATTTTGGCCTATAACTCGGAAACGAAAGAAGATAGAGGAATGCAGTTGATGGCATTATCAGTTTCTCGAAAAAAGAGGACTATAAGGTGCCATTCATTTTTCTCTATCTCCTCGGGTTAAAAAGTTTTAGTTCATGTAGCACCAATTTTGCCCACCCTGTACAATGGAATTTCTCGGCCAGTTTAATTATAAATGAAACGTACTCTATTGTGTACATTTAAACTTTAAAGAAATAATGTAATTAATTATGACCATGAAAAAAAAATTATTAGTACAAAATACGTTTATTTAAATATATAACATTGTTGTCAACGTCAAATATTTTCTTCTACTTCATCTATCTGTATAATGGGTGAAGTATTGGAACAACTATTTTCGCTGCACTGTAGACATGTTACACTGTTTAAACCACTTTCTGCATCCACATGCAGCTCCACATCCCTTTTTGCAATTACAAAATAACATTTGCAATAAATTATCCGGAGCCGGGAGCAGGTAATTGATTCATTGTTATTGGGATGTACATGTTATTGGAATACTTCCATCAGTTCCATCCCCAATTTTCAATAACTACGTCATTTCCAAGCCATATCTGAATTTGTAGGTACACTCATTTAAGGTGCTCGAACGCTGCATCAGTTGTCGGAGGCAGTGATGACAAAAGAACACTTGTATTTTTGGCTGTTGCTTTTATGAAAGAATTGAACCTTAATGTATTTAAATCATGAGTGTTAGACGGAGCGCCATATAAACTCAAAATACATGCCACACCTACTTGCAATATATGATTGGGGTCTTCATTGATATTTGTAAATACTTTTACTGAGTCGTGTAAATCAATCTGTTTCTCAAAATTTTTGGCAAACTTAATTTTTCCTTTATTGAAAAATGCAGAAGTAGTGTCACAACCCGTAAAGGCATGTAAAAAAAGAATATGTTCTTTACAGTTTGGTAATGATTTTTCTAAACATTTCAATGAAAATATCTTCTGTTGAACTTTGCCTCGGGATGGTTTTAGAAAATATATTTCACGATCTTTATCTACCAATGCCGTTGATATCACTAAAAGACATCGATATCTTCTGAAACTATAACAACATCTTTTGATTCCGTTTAAGTATTTTAACTTAATTTATTTATATGTTCTATGTATGATCAGCAATGCCAAAAAAAGCAAAGGAGCCAATTTGAGTCGTCAAACGATCCATTCTAGAGTTTTAGGGTTATATGTATTTTTGTATGCTGTATCATGAAAAAATTAAAATAAAAAATTTTCACCAAAAAAATTAGAAAAAAAAAATTAGGGGTGGACAACCCCTAACATTTAGGGGGATGAAAAATAGATGTTGGCCAATAAAAATAAAAATCTAGCCTGAAAGGGTTCAATTTAGGTTAGGTTGTGTTAGAAAAAGGGGTTGATCGTAGAGGGGTGAAAATTTAGGGTTATATGTATTTTTGTATGCCGTATCATGAAAAAATAAAAATAAAAATTTTGTCCGGAAAAATAAAAAAAAAAGTTAGGGGTGGACCATCCTTATCATTCAGGGGGGTGAAAAATAGATGTTGGTCGATTCCCAGTCCTACTCGATATGCACACAAAATTTCACAAAAATCGGTTCAGTCGTTTCGGAGGAGTTCGGTAACAAAGATGCAGACAGGAGAATTTTATATATTAGAGATAATAGCAGCTGTCGCTCCGCTCTCCCCTCCACGTTCGAGATGCCTACTGGTATTTTTATTCACAGGTATCTTTGAAAAATGTTCCTATATGTCTACTCAGGTGAGATTCAACATATTAATACAAAAAAATTACTGTTTGAAGTGAAAATATATGGTCAAGCATAAATTTTTTATGATAATTTGTTTAAACAATGGAAAAATGGATTGCACACAAAAAAAAATGCTAAACATTGCAATTTATAGTTTAAAAAACAATATCCCACATCGATCGTATCAATTCATCCATTATAACTATAGTCCGAGCTTGAATGCTCCAGGCACTCCACTAAATAAGTAATTAGGTTTCAATATTGGCCGGAAACTTGGAAAACAGCTGTTGTAGGTAATTCTTATTCTAAAACAAGGCAAAAGACAAGACATGCTACAGACCCATTAGTCTATTGCCAACAATTAGCAAAATAACAGTAAGTAATTATTACTAGAATGAAGAAAGTCCCAAAAAATGAAAGACGATGATCAGTTCGGATTCAAAGAAAAACACAACTCGACGCAACAAATATATCACATTGTTGGGTTCTTCAACTAGTTTTAGAATATACCTCTATGTATTATTCTCAATATTGCGGCACACGGGCAGATGTGGATTCTTGGTTCTTACCAAAGCCCAGCTTCAATTTTCATTGGCTCATTCCCCATATTGAAATTATTAGATATATGATATGAATACATTCTGGAAAAAGTGCTTTCTGTTCTCGTAGGCAAAACGAAATTTGATTGATCTTGAATTTTCCAATTTACTGAAATCAGGAGATGATCCTTCCAACTTCCAACTGCTGGCGCCTATGAGTCTATCGCTGAAATAATTACGACGTTACTCTAATTTCTGTTTTGAAATGTCCTACCTACGCTATTGTTCTCATTTCCAAGAAGAAGTGCATAACCCCTGCATGTGAATGGACTTTCCAATTGATGTTTGTAACAACCCAGTTTCAACAAAGTTTATTACTCTCCTATTGTTCTCTAACAATAGGCACGGTATTATTGAACATTATAAATGTTTATTTAGCGAAATAAAAAGGCGAAGCTATCATGTTACTATTTTCTTATCAGAAGACAGAAACAGGAATACGCAGTTTGTATACAGGGTGTTTCACCATAAACTGGACAAACATATATAGCAGTGTAGACGACACCGAGGAAGTAATTTTTGCCTTTATGACATATACCCCGTTTTCGACGCATAAGCGAGATACAGGGTGTTTAATGTCAACTTTGAGCATTATTCTGATAACTGTGGTGAGTTATGCGTGACATTTGAAATAATGGTTACTGGTCACATCTTAGTATTTTTTAGGGCTCAATTCAATTGTGGTGTAGAATTCTGAAGAAAAAATTTCAAAATGGCGGAAAGCCTAGAAAGTTTGAATTTTTTTACTCGGTTGCCAATTTGGAAAGCAGTATTTCAACGTACTCGATTTTCTAAGATTTTCCGTGAAAAAATTTTTTCAAAATTCGAACTCAACATTTTTTTACATGTCATGTCTTCAGTGAAAAAAAAATTTCGCCCAAAATTTTTGGAATTTTTCATGGTTGAACTATCTTTAATTTTGAATACTTGAGTGAAAACAGAATAAAAAAATATCAATTGGTTTTCTTTTTGTAGCCTTCCAAAGATTACGCTCGTAGAACTTTCATAATTTTTATTCAAAAAACTGGAAGCCATACGAAGGCCAAAATTGTGCTAATGGGCTGCCAGAATGACCCGGACAGAAATATGAATTTATAAACCAAAAAAATTTTTTTCGAAAAACTTTGGTAGGATTCGAACTCTCTACGAGTATGAATTGGGTTTATTTAAATCTTATAAATTTCTGTTGCCAAAGCGACGCTAGTAAATCGAAAGTGGAGAGTTCGATTCCCACCAAAGTTTTTTTTAAAAATTTTTCTGGTTTTTAAATTCAATATTTCTGTCCGGGTTACTCTGGCAGCTCATTAGCCTAAATTTGGCCTTCGAACGGCATCCAGTTTTTCAAATAAAAATCATGAAAATTCTCCGAGCGTAATCTTTGGAGGACCAATTGATATAAGTATTCAGAATTAGAGATAGTTCAACCATAAAAAATTCCAAAAATTTTGGGCGAAATTTTTTTTTCATGTAAAAAAAATGAAACAAATGAGACACAAATCATTTGCCAATATAAATAATGACAAATGAAATGTGAATACGAACTAGGTCTTCCACACTGTTCACCCTACCAGACCGAATAGTCCAACGTCAACTGAGAATCGCACCGACTGCAGTTTCGTCCTATCTAGGACTCATCAGGGTGGAATATCCCAAAGTCGACGCTGGATGGAAAATCTTTTCGTCAAGATTTGGATATCGGTCGTGCATTCCATCGGATGACTTTTAATGAGCGACATCTATCCACCTTCAAAAAAGACTCCCCTCTCGGTGATTGAATGAACAGTGAAGAAAACTTCCTTCCAAATGCACCACCTGATGTGAATTCCATTTCGATAAAGCGAAATAAATAATTCAACTGGGATGCGCGGAAACGTTCGCAGTACAAGGTTTTTAAAAACCCTAAAAATAGAAATACATAAAATAATGAAAAGTTCGTATTCACATTTCATTTGTCATTATTTATATTGGCAAATGATTTGTGTCTTATTTGTTTCATTCATATAGGTAGCTAACTTTCATTATTTTATGTATGTAAAAAAAAATGTTTTCAGGGAAAATCTTCGAAAATCGAGTACGTTGAAATAGTGCTTTCCAAATTGGCCACCGAGAAAAAAAAATTCAAACTTTTCAGGCTTTCCGCCATTTTGAAATTTTTTTTCGGAATTCAACACCACAATTGAACTGAGTCCTAAAAAATACTAAGATGTGACCAGTAACCGTTATTTTAAACGTCACGCGTAACTCACCACAGTTATCAGAATATTGCTCAAAGTTGACATTAAACACCCTGTATCGCGCTTATGCTTCGAAAACGCGGTATATGTCATAAGGCAAAAATTACTTCCCGGGTGTCGTCTACACGGTTATATATGTTTGTCCATTTCATGGTGAAACACCCTGTATAATCATGATTTGGTTCTTCGAAACCATTTTTTGGAAGTACTGAATTTATTTGTCAAGTATGCTTATTCGAAGCCGTTTGGAATAATAATTTCTTACTTTCATATCGAGAGCCATTTCTACAAGTAGGTACATACTGACTACTGAATTAGCCAGCCTCATAACTGAACAGGTCCGTCATTATGATGAATGATGACACAGCCAATGTGTTGAGTACCTAATCTTCAGGGCCTTTTTACACATATTACCTTCCATCTTTTGAAGCAAAACTTCAACATTGGTGGCCGGACACAAGGTTTTATTATAGAAAACCCACCACACAAATATCAAGACAAGGAGTCCAATCCTCAACAAGAGCGGGGTGTAATCTGGGGTTCGGGAAACCCAAGAGTTAGTATTGGAAAAACAACGTCAACGTGTGACTGTTTGGTACGGTATATGGTCTGGCGGGGTCTTTAGACCTTACTTTTTCGATAATGAAGCTGGAGCAACAGTTGCGGTGAATGGATTGCGCTATCGAAAGATGATTAATGATTTTTATGTTCGGAATTGGATGGTATAGGTCTGGACAACGCTTACTTTCATGTGGCGCTTCGTGCCACACAAACAACGAAACCATTGATTTTTTACGGGAAAAGTTTCCGGACCGTGTTATCTCTCGAAGAGATTATCACAGTTGGCCACCGAGATCTTGTGATTTATCACCTAGCGACTTCTTCCTTTGGGGCCATGCAAGACCTCAAGGATGGAATTCGTGAGGCTATCGAGGACATAGGGCATCCACTTTGCGATATGGTTATGGAAAATTCATTGAAAAGGATATGGTCCTATAGTCGTGGTCGTGGTGGTCATTTGGCTGATGTTATTTCTCATTTTAAACGGCATACCTTCCTCTTCATAATGAAAGAAACATACGATCGTTTATTAAAAAATGGCATTCTTCTATTAATATCAAAGTAACACCTTTTATTTGAAAACCCTTTTTACAGGGTGTATTTTCATTTTATCAAAAATTTTCGTATGAATTATGCCTCCGTTTCGGGAAAATGAAACTAGAATATTCTCTACTTTCTAGGTGAATCTGAAAATTTCTCAGTCCGAACCTGCATCCTCGCCTGCTCCTCCGTAGATATCAACAGCTCTTGTTTTTTGTCTTCTTATCCAATAAATTTGCAAAATTTTCTAGTACGTAGAACAGATTATTTTGCCATATGCTGCTTTTTTATACATTTTTCAAAATAAACATTTCATATGAGAAATTTTCGGTAAAATGACTCATTTTGATAAGTTCTATCACCTGTCAAAACAAAAGCCCCACCTTAAAATACACCCTGTATAGGGTGTTCCTAAATAATTGTATCAATGGTCAACTGTAGATTTCTCATGAAAAAATAAGATGTTCTTTTCCCTTCCATTTTTTCCTTCAGGTCTTCGTTTCCGCAATACAGGGTGCCAAAAATTTAAATATTTTTCAGTTTTTTGCTTATATCTCAGGAACTGTTTGAATTACAGAATTGAGTTTTTGTAAACAAATGCCACTAATGATAGCTACTTTCTTGCCCTTTACTCGGTTTTATTAGAATTGCCAGTGGCGGAGATATTGAATCTGCGTAGAGGTTTCACTCCCCAACTTTCACACCACTGAACAAATTTGCGTTTGCTTAGCGAATGTGTTTTACATATAAAATGGTTCATTGCTCTAAAGTGAACATGTTTCGAGAAATCTGGCATATTGGCCAGTAAACCTCGAAGCAATTAATTATTCATGACAAACTTTTTATTGAGTTAACTTAATTAAATTAGATGTGAAAATTGGCAATAAGTACCTATGATTGAATTCACGCAGTATGTACAGGCGAAGTGCTCGCTACCACTAAATGTATAGTTCGTCGCTTAGTTCGCCACTTTTACAATTTCTCAACTTATCATGAAAAAGACAAAATCAGACCCCACCATGTCGTTTTTTGAATAATGGTATATTATTCAACGAGCGGTAATGTGAGTCACAACACACGCAGATTAATTTAGCAGCACGAGCCGTCAGGAGAGTGGTGTGATTCATCAAGTGTGTTATGACCATTACCGCGAATTGAATACTATACTTTATCTTCGACTTCTTCAGTTAAATTCGAATTAATCTGCATTTTCAAACTTCAGAACAGTTGTCAAAAGCAATCTCTTTGGACGAGAATCGAATCGCGTTGAAAACGCCGAAAATTCATCTTACCTTGATGTCTGAAATAGAGTTCCCGATCGACCCGACTTTTTTCATTTATTTCGTAAGCAATTTCATTTTTCCGATTTGAATTAGAGTGAGTTATAGAGTTATTATAACTCACGCTATTGCCGCTATTGGTTTTCAGATACTATCACAGCTCAAGTCAGTTGATTAGTTGAATAATGGATATATTATTCTAGGAGAGTGGATAAACTCTGTTTTTGCACTAGCAAAATGTGCTAGTGAACATTTCAAATTCTCACGAATTTCAAAGCATTATAACGACATATTTATACAAGGTGCGGCACGGAGGGCGGACGTTTTTCAGATGGGCATAACTTTCCCCCACTGAGGACGAGAGAAGTGGGGAAGGTGCCGTTAGACTCGTGTGTTCCTAGCATTTATTTATTGATCAACAGAAGACCAAGAGGACCTGTGCGAACAGTTGGAACGCCTGAAAATGTTGAACGCGTTCGACAAGCCATTCTTCGCAGTCCGTCGCGATCTGCTCGGAAACATGCTGCTGCACTTCGCCTCAGTGATCGTTCGGTGAGGCAAATTTTGCATATGGATCTTCGCTTTCACCCCTACAAATTGGCCATTGTGCAACAGTTACACCCCGGAGATTATGCACAACGAATGAACTTCGCACGTGAGATGGAAGCACTGATCGATCAAAATGAGAACCTCATTTTGTTCATGAGTGACGAAGCCCACTTTCACCTCAACGGCATGGTTAACCGGCAGAATTGCCGTTATTGGGCTAATGAAAATCCGCAACACTTACACGAAAGACCGCTGCACAGCCCACAGCGCCTCCAGCACTGCATCACCGATTTCGGCCACCACATGCCTGATGTGATTTTCCACACTTGACTGTCTCAAATGCTATTTCCTTGAGAATCTGATTCCGTCAATAAATGTGTTTTTGAGTAAAAATTAACGCTTTTATTATTTTTTTAAAACCATCCATCCTCCGTGCCGCACCCTGTATGATTATTTTTTGACTTTTCTCGAAACCAATAGAAATCTTCAATTTCAGTAATTCTTATACGTTCTAGCCAATCAAAACATTATTATAGTGGAAATAATCTACCTATACATTATTCCAGCGAGAATAATTCCATGTACATTGTTTTTATTGAATGACAATCACAAGACAACGGATTTTCTTGATTTGAAGTGTCTGCCGTAAATTTTCAAGAAATTCGTAAAATGAATCCCAAACGCTTTAGTGAATCATCAGTCGATGATATAAAATAAATAGATCATTGAAAGTGCATGTTAGAATACCAACATAAGCAGCCCGTCGATTTGGAAACAATTCCATTTATTTTGCGAAGAGAGGGGCTACAAATTGGAAGAGAAGACATCAACAACAAAATAAGCCGTTATTTTGAAGGACTATGGGTTCAATATGAAGAAACAGAATGGAGAAGACAATGTGGAATAAAACCGCAAAATTAATGCAAGAGTTGTCCTATGACCAAATAAATAGAAGATTCGACCCATTCAATGATATCGAATTCAAATCCACTAGATATGCTTAAAACACCAAGCATAAGTTTTCACAGAAAAAGAGCTCTAAAAGAGGAAATAAAGTTCTGCATGTTTGACTAGTTTGAGCAAAGGAGAAATCTTGGACATGATAAAACTCAACGACGAAAACACACCGTCTGGCTTGCAGAAAAAATTGTATTTTTCATGTTCAAAACTTCAATGCATACTAATTTGAATAACTCATTCTGTGTATATTGAGTCGATTAATATAAATTTGTTGAATAAAATTATAAAATCTTAAAAATGATTCTGCTTGTAACGTCAGAGAATAACGTCCAAAAATAATCCATCGAATATCACACGAGAGTTCGATAAATTAGATAATAATTCTCCAGGCATTTTCTCAAACTTGTTGCCATTGTTGCAACAAGTTTTCTAAAATCTGTCGAATTATTTTCAATTTATTCTCACTCTCTTGTGATATTACCACTGATAATTCTATCGCAAATAGAGTTTTTACTGATTATAAAAAGCCATTCGAACAAGTGGGTAGTTAATTTCTTTTTATAAACACTTGTTGACTTGTTGTGAATTGAAAGGAATAAACGACAAAATCCGTTAAAAAAAGTATATTATAAACTCATATAAAAAGACTTTTCAATCTCACTGATATGATTTGCGAGATAAAATATTAATAATGTCTGTTTTCAAAACAGGTATTTTCAAATTTTACAAGGTTTCATCCCCCCTTAACATGGTCGTAATTCTGGCTTGAATGGTCATCAATGTTGCCATTTCGTGCAAAATGTCACTGAAAGACGAAAATCAATACGATGAATTGTGTGTAGTGGAAATATAAAATAATACATTACCTTATTTCTTATTTTAGGCTTTTGTATCGACTTATTATGAGATTTTCACGAGTTGGAAAATTCACTATGAATCTTTTCATTCAGCAGAGTGTGAAACCAACCTTGTGATTCAGTTCATTGTTCCATTTAATTCAAAGGAAGTGACTTAAAATCCCGGGGTTTGGGATTTCTCTTTCCGCCTTGGAACAAAGAAATCGTGCACCATCACAAATCAGATAATTTTGTTTGTTCAGAGGTGGAAATATTTTTTCTTGTACATGCAACGCTGATTTCACAAAGTCAACAAGGACATTGCAGTGACAATAAAATCGCAGTTGGTTTACTCAATCAGTAAAGCGAAAAATTGGCGAAATTAGGACAACATTCAATTAAGGGCGTTGGGGTCGAAAATATGGAAATTTTATCAATACGAACTATCAGGTTGAGTACTTGATTTCTACGTTTTTTCAACTGATCACCCCTCTCATCAAATAAAAACTATATTTTTTCATACCATTTTTCCAAATTCTGCTCCGTTTGACGAATACAGAGTTGAAAATAAAGGATCCCGCACACTTGCTTAGGAAAAGCGGGTTCAGTGAATTTTCCCCATTTTTACATATTATATTTATATCAACCTTAAGAACAATATATCAGATTTTCACGAAGGTCTTACATCCGGTTTGTTCTATAGGGCAAAATTGCAGCTACGAAAAAATGAATCTTTAAATTTGGATGATAATTCTTCTAATTTTTAGAATTTCATCATGATGCCTTGGGTTCTGAATAACAAGATATCACAGATATCCAATCACCGCCCACCACGTTATGTTTCGTTATACAGGCTTTTCCATAAAGCTATATAAGTGACTGAATGTAACTTTGTTAGTGACTTTGGGACCACCCTGAATTTGTCAACATATGATACCATGATGTATGTTCACCTCTGTAGGAAGTTTCATTGATGTACAAAGAACAGTTGCAAAATTATTCAGGTTTAAATTCGGATTTCACACAATTTTTCTTTAAAACTTATCTGTAGTTGAGATTGCTATCAAGGAATATAGGTTTTCATTCAGTATAATTATTATGATAGGTATTGACGGTCGGTCCAAAGGTATTTTTATCCAGGAATGTACAGGATGGACATAATTCGGTGTCACTAATCTCCTCATTTCGCTATCTCAAAATCTGTTTATATAGAAAAACAGTATTATCATTCCAGGTTGTTGTATCTTTGAGCACTCTGAGGATGCATATTTTTTTAAATATTATACCAATGAAACCTTCGAACTCATGACAGATTTGTGTGCACCAAAATCTCCTGAGAGCAAATCCTTCGACGAACTTGTGAAAATTATGCAGGATCATCTGGAGCCAAGGCCATCAGTAATTGCTGAGCGATACAAATTTCGTCAACGTATCCAAAAATCAGACGAATCTGTAGGAGACAATATCACCAATATTACATTCTTTGTATTTTCCCCCATGAGTTAGGGTTTGATAATCCTTTTTTGCTTCAAACACAATATTTCTATTGGGTATCAGATTATCTAATCTACATTTTAATTTTCTACCCATCATTAATTGAGCTGGACTATATCCTGTTGTAGAATGTTGGACGTTTCTGTAATCGAATAAAAATCTTTGAAGGAAAGTTTGTATATTTTGTTTTTCGTTGTATGCCTTTTTAATGGCTCTCTTGATTGTTTTGACGGCGTTTTCTGCTGCCCCATTACTAGAAGGATGATAGGGTGGTGAGCAAAGTTGCCGAATACCGTTCATTTTCAGATAATTTTTGAATTCCTCTGAACTAAATGGAGGTCCATTCTCCCGATTTGGTTTACCAGATACTCTTGTTTCGGACAATGGACCTCCATTTAGTTCAGAGGAATTCAAAAATTATCTGAAAATGAACGGTATTCGGCAACTTTGCTCACCACCCTATCATCCTTCTGGTAATGGGGCAGCAGAAAACGCCGTCAAAACAATCAAGAGAGCCATTAAAAAGGCATACAACGAAAAACAAAATATACAAACTTTCCTTCAAAGATTTTTATTCGATTACAGAAACGTCCAACAACAGGATATAGTCCAGCTCAATTAATGATGGGTAGAAAATTAAAATGTAGATTAGATAATCTGATACCCAATAGAAATATTGTGTTTGAAGCAAAAAAGGATTATCAAACCCTAACTCATGGGGGAAAATACAAAGAATGAAATATTGGTGATATTGTCTCTTTCAAAGACTTTTCAATTCAAAATAAACCTGTTTGGAAAAGGGGAAAAATTGTGAATAAAAAAGGAAATGTTTTATATGAAGTACAGTCTTCTGATGATGGTAAAATCTGTAAGAAACATATTGATCAGATAAAAAAATTAATTTACCCAGTTCATTTGCCATCAGATGAAGAGAGTATTTCACAGAATATCAAAAGAGAATTGGTGAATGATGAAAACAATATTGGTTCTGACACAAATGAAGGATTTACTTTAGATTCGAAAAATGATTATGAAAACGGTGAAAATCCAAATGTACAAGTTGAATCGACACCAAATGTTGAAAATATCAAAACTTATAATTTGAGGCTACGGCCTACCTGTAAATGAATTCGATTAATTCTGTATATAAACTGTATATACTTGTTTAATATAAATGGTATGTATATTAAATAAGGGTGAGTTCAATGTACACCATTACTTGAAATAAAAATTATCAACAATTTACATAAAAATGTATAAGCACAAAATATGAAATCTATTAATTCCGATCTTGAAATAGGGTTATTAACACGACTGATTAAACAATTGAAAGATTTAACAGTTGAAAGACTGAAGATTTTAGCTTTATATTTGTTACACCACTATATAATTCAGAACCATTACTAAAAAAAGTCATGGAATAATCACTCTTGCATTCAAGATATAATTCAAGAGTTGAGTAAAGGGGTACTTAATATTTCGCATATGTCGTATCCAAAAAACCAGAGTACTGAGTACGCTTGTTATGTGAGAACATGTCCCCAGGGTTCTGGCTCCAGTAATGGTGTATATTGAACTAAAACCTGAATGATTTGGCAACAATCTTTCAATCATTCATACACGAGTGAAATTTTTCACAAAGGTCGACATACTTTTATGGTATAATATTCAAAAAAATATGCATCCTTAGAGTGCTCAAAGATACAACAACCTGGAATGATAATAGTGGTTTTCTATATAAACAGATTTTGAGATAGCGAAATGAGGAGATTAGTGACACCGAATTATGTCCATCCTGTACATTCCTGCATAAAAACACCTTTGGACCGACCGTCAATACCTATCATAATAATTATTCTGGATGAAAACCTATATTCCTTGACAGCAATCTCAACTTCAGATAAGTTTCAAAGAAAAATTGTATGAAATCCGAATTCAAACCAGAATAATTTTGCAACAGTTCTTTGTATATTAATGAAACATACATTATGGTATCATATTCTGAAAAACTCAGGGTGGTCCCAAAGTCACTAACAAAGTTACATTCAGTTACTTATATAGCTTCATGGAACAGCTTGTATAACGAAACTCAACGTGGTGGGTGGTGTTTGGATATCTGTGATATCTTGTTATTCAGAACACAAGGCATCATGATGAAATTCTGAAAATTAGAAGAATTATCATCAAAATTTAAAGATTCATTTTTCTGTAGCTGCAATTTTGGAACGCCCTATAGAACAAACCGGATGTAAGACCTTCGTGAAAATCTGATATTATGTTCTTAAGGTTGATATAAATATAATATGTAAAAATGGGGAAAATTCACTGGACCCGCTTTTCCTAAGTAAGTGTGCGGGGTCCTTTCTTCCCAAACCTTTGGAACGAGTATTTATAGTATTTTTTTGTGGTATATGAGTTATAGCCGGAAGAATTTTCAAATCCACGAAAAAATTTCAGAATACTCCTTGAAAACGATAACTAGTTATTTGATCAATTTGGAAATAGTACCTTTATTCTAAAACTAGTTGCAGAATGGGCTCCTATTCCAATACGAATGTGAAATTGAAGGATTTATTCGTGAGATATCGACCGAAATGTTGGAAAGAGTATGCCAAAATCGGACTGAGCGGATGGACTATTTGAAGCGCAGCCGCGGTCAACCTTGGCATGAAAAATTAGAATCACCATATTTCCAACAAATCCGAATTCCGAAAAATGAAGGATTAAAAAAGGTTTCTTTTGATCTCAAGAATCTACAGATGAAAAAATAAGTCAAAGGCTCAGCCTTTATATTATTACATCCAGGACCAGCTCTAGAAATGTTGGCGTTGTTGTATTTCGCTAAAATTTCACCCTGTTTATGGTTTTTTCAATGTTTGGTGAGGAATATTCAAACCTTAGTAATTAAACGGGAAAACTCACAGAAAAAATTCTCCTAATACTTCTGTAGGATTTCTAATGATGATTTTCGCTTAGCATTAAATAACATTTTCTCATCAAGGTGGCTAAAACATAGTTTCTAATAATGCCTTGAATATGTTTTGGCCATTTGGACACTGCTTCCAACATTCTGAGAGGTATCGTTTCACAGTGTGTTTCACGAAGCGTTATCACCGGTGATCGGTGATTAACGGCTTGATTCTCAGATTTTTCAACTGCTCAATCGAGTTGATTCGAGATCAACCTCTGATCACTGGTGATTACACTTTGTGACACCAACCTTAAAACCTCTTTTGAACACTGGTTCTATTTAAACGGAGGCTTCATCATTCCGTTTCTCTATTTTTCATTAACGATTCACTTAGGTTCTAAAATCTTCCCAGTGGATGGAGTTGATTGACCCACGGCAAGGTTTTCTCATTATCGAGGGACAATACAGGGCAACAGTAATACAACACGACGTTGACTCTGAATTGAACAATTCAAATAGCTTGTACATTTGCATATAATACTGACACGAAAAAACAATGGTTTTCTGCTCCAAACCTGGCTCCGAACAGCTCAAGTAATTGTGCCACTTTGTAATCATACCATGACGGATGTAATGACTTGTTGATCTTACAGGTCTGCACGGTAGTGGATGGTACTTAAATACTGAATGGTAGCAGCGGCTCAGAGCGAATGCATGGATGATATTTTATTCAAAATAGTTGGGAAAGCGTATTTAATCGTTGAATTCGATCAAATCACGAACGTGATAATATTATGATTCAACATTTGTGAATATACTGGTTAACAAAATTCAAGGAAGTTTAAAAATTTAAGGACCGTTTCAACAGTTGCCGATTCTTGTCCACCAAATGTTCATTTATGAGAAATAATATGTTTGTAATCTTATATCTGAATGGTTTTCTTGTTCCTCGTTTGATAACTGGACTTAGGCCTCTTCCAAAGACTTCCATGTCAACCTTTGCTGGGTGGTCTGAATCCAGTTTTTTCCCGCATGTCGTTGGATGTTATTTTTCCATCTCGCCTGCGGACGTCCGACGCTTCTTTTTGATATTCTTGGACGCCACTTTAACAGAGCTTTGGTCCATTTATCGTTGTTCCTGGCAACGTATCTTGCCCAACTATGGGCTCGATAACTTCATAGAGTATCGTTCTTCTTATCTCCTCATTTCTAATCCTGTCTCTTACCTAGGCTCACCCCAAGCATTGTTCTCTCTATTGCTCTTTGACAAATTGGCATTGCCTAAGGTGAGTATCACCGTCTCGAGACCGTATGTTGACACTGGGTGGATGCACATATCGTAAACCTTTTTTAAATTTATTGGGGTATCCAAATGCCATCCAGGCAAGATTGATTCTTCTGATGATCTCTGATGTTCGGTTCGCCTTCCCAAGCTGAATACTGTGTCCCAGATATACAGGTTCAGTAAATTATTTCCTAGACATAGGGATTTCAGCGTTAGATGAGTGGATAAATATTGTCTAGCGGACCAGTTAAATGATCAAACCCCTCAGCGCAATACGAAAAAGAATAAATGACTGACATCTCATTGGCATAGGAGACTGAGTGGGTATTTCGCGCTGACCGTATCGTATCGCATCAGTTGATCAGTTCTGTCGGCATTATTGTTGCTTCGAACCTGAGTGACGTTGGACCGTCTGGTTGGAAAATAAGATTCCTCGCAAATCGAAATGTTCAGTGTTGAAGAAATCATTCAAATTTTAAAATGGTCTTGGGCGTTCTATTGATGAGAAAATAAATTCATTTACTGTTGCTTATGAAGATAGGCCGATACCTTCAAGATCCGTCATTTCCAAAATAATTAAAAATTCATGAAATGTGGTTGTGTACGAAGGTGCAGTAATTGCAAGATAGATAAACCACCAAAAACCATTAGTGAAAATCGTGTGAAAAAGGAGGTAGATGCTGTTGAAACCAGTGCACCTTGTTCGAGTACACAAATTGCTGAACAAGTTGATATGAGCGACAGAACTGTACGGAATATTTTGAAAAAAAAACGGTTACCGATGTTTTAAGGTTCAAAGAAGTCAAGAAATTTTTCCAGAAAACCATATCAAGCGAATGGAATTTTGTCAATCAATCATGGAAAAAGAGAACGAAAATAGTTCATTTCTGAGTAATATCTTATTCACTGATAAATCATCGTTTTCCTTGAAAAGAATGAAGAAAAAATAAGCATCTGAGTATTCCTGTACGTACACAGTACCCCGAAAAACTTAATGTTCGGACAGGAATACTGGGGAATTACATAATAGGGGCATTTTTTATCGATGGTAACCTAAACGCTGCCAAACGTCTGGTCCTTTCAGCGAATCAAATTATTCCGACAGTTCGACAACTACCAATTAATTTCGATGATGTCTGGTTTCAACTGGACGGCTGTCCAAGTCACAACGCAAGAATGGTCACAGAGTATCTGAGAACGACATCCTCGGACCGTATTATTTCGAGGAATGGTACGATAAAATGGCCTCCCAGGTCACCAGATTTATCTCCCAATGATTATTTTCTATGGGGATATCTGAAAAATTCGGTTTATGGGCATGAAATTGGTAGGGCGGCTAATATCACGGAATTGCGGTCCAAAATAATCCACCTTTGTGCCAAATTAGCAACTATGCCGAATCTGCTCAGAGATATGAGAATATCTCTCTTTTATTCTTTGAAAAGAAGAATGACTTCTGCTTTATTCCAGGAATCTGGAATCTTACCTTGCTCAAGACATTTATTCAACAAAATTAAGAGTGCTTTCTTGAGTGTGTCTCCCCCGATCTTGAGCATCTCGCTTGTAATGTGATCTTCTCCTGGCGCCTTACTATTTTTGAGTTTTTCCAGAGTTCACAATAGGTTCCGGCTTGTCCTCT
Source organism: Adalia bipunctata (assembly GCA_910592335.1). Lineage (NCBI taxonomy): Eukaryota > Metazoa > Arthropoda > Insecta > Coleoptera > Coccinellidae > Adalia > Adalia bipunctata. The sequence continues at coordinate 775,884 of OU342954.1, forward strand.
TGATGGATTTGCCATTGATTGGCTGTATAGGTTCCGATAAAAGTCTCCAACTGCTTTTATAATTTCGTTCCTTTAAGTAACCACTTCTCCACGACCATTCCGTGTTTTATGGATAGTAAGTCTGCCTTTCGATTGATTGGAACGAAGGACTATCATATTTTTATTCAGAATATATTAGATGATCCTAGTAAATTTCTATTGTTGATTTATTTGGGTGTGAAGGATCAATTCAAACAAGAAACACTTTTTGCTTCTAAGCCGACGTTTCGCTTATATTTAAAAGCATCTTCAGGGCACTATAAATATACAAAAAAACAGGTTGTTATCAACTATGTTCAAGAAAGTACGAAATCAAAGTTACATTGATAGATATGCCTTCTACCACCGTGTATGAATGTATAAGTAGGCAGAATTTGAAAGAATAAATAAATATAGGTTAAAAACGAACAAACATGAAAATCACGATGTACACGAATATTTAACAGTCAGTGCGAAGTTCAGGCATTTGTTAAAAACAGGCAAACAAAAATAGGTACATACCAAAGCTATAAGGTTTCTTTTGGTCTATAATTTTCATTTTATTAGGGCTCCACACAGGTGAACAACTACAAATCGGAATACGAAACATCTATGTCCAATATTCAACGAATTGTTTTATTGAAAAATGATAAGGTCAGACAATGTGATGCGACTTTTTTTCTTTAGATTACGTGAAAATCAAATTATTTCAGTTTTTGAATGAGATTAAGATATATGACGTTTAGATTTTCGATATCTGTCCTTTTGTTAATTGAATTGGAGTTTTTCTTTATTTCAATCATTTCACTCAACAGTCTTTTCTTGTATTTATGTTGTTCGTCTAATATCTCAAAACCGTCGAAATTAAAGTTATGTCCTGATTTTATGCAATTCATAGTAGTGATCACGTCCTTAGCAATAATATTTCAATTGGAGTTCACGGGAACGAGGACAAATCAAACTGTGGTTTACAAAATTTTATTCATCGGTCAACGTTTCGTCCAAATTTCTGGACTTCATCAGGACTACAAAGGAGAAAAATACAAAATGAAGCAGGACAAAACGAGCATTCATGACGACTTACCCTTAAATAAATATTGTTAAAATATGGTTGTATAAATAAAATAAAACACTGAGACAAATGGAGCAATAAGTAGGAAGGTTCATCAGTCAATATTACTCCCACACACAAACTGAATTAAAATATGTACAATCAAAGAAATCATTCAGACAGACCAGGCAAACAAAAAATTATTTAATTTCTATCATGACACGCGTTCCTTGTATGCATTCAATAAGGAACAGTACATAATATTGAGACCCTGTGTGTCGGATCGATGATTCACCGTGTCATTCATATGTATATACATCATTTCACTGAGGTTTCGTTTGTTATAAACTTTTTCACGATCTAAAATAATTACCTCATCGAAATCAAAATTATGTTGAAGTGAGAAATGATGTTCTGATAGGGCTGTTTTGTCGGTTTGACTAGCATTCTGTAATCGGCAATCATATTTGTGTTGTCGAATTCTATTTTTGAGAAGTTGTCTGGTCTGTCCCACATAACATTTAACACAGTCTCTACAAGATACTTTATAAACAAGATTTGAATTGTTACCTAGCTCCCTCCTATCTTTGATTTTCGAGAAAACAGAGCCAACAGTCTTAACATTATAGAAGGCCAATCTGATAGATTCGCTGTGAGTTTTGAAAATGCGGGTAATTTTTTGGGACAATCCGGGCAAAAATGGGAATCTATACATACGAGTATCGCTATTAGGTGTGTTATTTCCCGACGCGGTGTTCCGAGATGTTGAGAGTGTAATCATTCTGTTTATTAATCGGATGGGATAATTATTCAATCTCAGGATTTCTTTAACTCGTTTGATATCTTCGTTCAGGAATTCGTCACTACTCAAACGTCTTACTCTCAACAATAAGCCCTTCATTATACCCATCTTTTGAGATAAATGGTGGTTCGATAGAAAATTGACCAGTCTTCCCGAATTATTTGGTTTCATGTACCAACTAGTCGACAACACGCCATTGTCCTGACGGTGGACCATTACATCCAGGAAAGGTATCTTATTATTGGATTCTATCTCACAGGTGAATTTAATTGTGTCGTTGAAAGAATTAAACACGTTCAATAGTTCATCCACCCGATCACGCGGAACTGCCATAATGGTATCATCGACATAAATCTTCAAGAAGGTTACCCCGAAAGAAAGTTTCTTCAAACACTCCGTCACCAAAAAATTCATCACTAAATCAGCGAGAACCGGAGAGACTGGATTTCCCATAGCTGTTCCATGTATAATTGTTTGTATATTTTTCCGTTGAATTGGAAATAACTGGTGTCGAAAATGAACCCCACCAAGCGCAAAAACATTTCTTTGGGCAACACTGTATATGCCGATATAAATGTCCAATACCTGTTGACAACAAGCTCGACCATCTCCTTCAAAATATTGGTGAAAAGTGAGACCACGTCCAATGACACCAACACATGACCCTCTGGCACCACAATATCTCTTATGAATTCCACGAACTCGAAAGAGTTTTTGACGTTATATTGGAACGTAGATGTTAGCGGGGATAGAATTCCATGTAAGTAGGACGACAGGTTATATGTGGGAGAGTCAATACAGCTGACTACCGGTCTAAAACTAGGATTCTGTTTGTGTGTCTTCCTCAATCCATACAGCCTCGGAGAAACGGCTGTATAAGTTTTTAACCTTTTCGCCATTAGTTCACCAATGTATCCGGACTGAAATAGCTGTTTTACCAAATCATTGGACTGTGATTGGTATCTTGTCGTAGGTTCCGTGCGCAATATCGAATATATTCGAGTGTCGGCCAACATGTAATTCATGCACTCCAAAATCCTAAAGGATCTGGAGTACATCGTCCAAGCTCAGCCTGTTCCTGAGGATATAAAAAATGCACTTCGTGCTCAATCTACTAATGTGATAACGAATTTCCTCCATGGTTCACGTAATTTTCGCCCTTGCTCTTTAACTAAGGACTACATAAAAACAAAAATATTCCTTAAAGACCATCCAGAGATCTTGGTAACTCCATCTGATAAAGGCAATTCAACGGTATTAATGTATAGGGACCAGTACATGGAGTGCATGAATGACATGTTGGCCGACACTCGAATATATTCGATATTGCGCACGGAACCTACGACAAGATACCAATCACAGTCCAATGATTTGGTAAAACAGCTATTTCAGTCCGGATACATTGGTGAACTAATGGCGAAAAGGTTAAAAACTTATACAGCCGTTTCTCCGAGGCTGTATGGATTGAGGAAGACACACAAACAGAATCCTAGTTTTAGACCGGTAGTCAGCTGTATTGACTCTCCCACATATAACCTGTCGTCCTACTTACATGGAATTCTATCCCCGCTAACATCTACGTTCCAATATAACGTCAAAAACTCTTTCGAGTTCGTGGAATTCATAAGAGATATTGTGGTGCCAGAGGGTCATGTGTTGGTGTCATTGGACGTGGTCTCACTTTTCACCAATATTTTGAAGGAGATGGTCGAGCTTGTTGTCAACAGGTATTGGACATTTATATCGGCATATACAGTGTTGCCCAAAGAAATGTTTTTGCGCTTGGTGGGGTTCATTTTCGACACCAGTTATTTCCAATTCAACGGAAAAATATACAAACAATTATACATGGAACAGCTATGGGAAATCCAGTCTCTCCGGTTCTCGCTGATTTAGTGATGAATTTTTTGGTGACGGAGTGTTTGAAGAAACTTTCTTTCGGGGTAACCTTCTTGAAGATTTATGTCGATGATACCATTATGGCAGTTCCGCGTGATCGGGTGGATGAACTATTGAACGTGTTTAATTCTTTCAACGACACAATTAAATTCACCTGTGAGATAGAATCCAATAATAAGATACCTTTCCTGGATGTAATGGTCCACCGTCAGGACAATGGCGTGTTGTCGACTAGTTGGTACATGAAACCAAATAATTCGGGAAGACTGGTCAATTTTCTATCGAACCACCATTTATCTCAAAAGATGGGTATAATGAAGGGCTTATTGTTGAGAGTAAGACGTTTGAGTAGTGACGAATTCCTGAACGAAGATATCAAACGAGTTAAAGAAATCCTGAGATTGAATAATTATCCCATCCGATTAATAAACAGAATGATTACACTCTCAACATCTCGGAACACCGCGTCGGGAAATAACACACCTAATAGCGATACTCGTATGTATAGATTCCCATTTTTGCCCGGATTGTCCCAAAAAATTACCCGCATTTTCAAAACTCACAGCGAATCTATCAGATTGGCCTTCTATAATGTTAAGACTGTTGGCTCTGTTTTCTCGAAAATCAAAGATAGGAGGGAGCTAGGTAACAATTCAAATCTTGTTTATAAAGTATCTTGTAGAGACTGTGTTAAATGTTATGTGGGACAGACCAGACAACTTCTCAAAAATAGAATTCGACAACACAAATATGATTGCCGATTACAGAATGCTAGTCAAACCGACAAAACAGCCCTATCAGAACATCATTTCTCACTTCAACATAATTTTGATTTCGATGAGGTAATTATTTCAGATCGTGAAAAAGTTTATAACAAACTATTGTGTTAAAATCGTAGGATTAGGAACATGCAGGAAAAGAAAACATCAATTTTCTCAAAGAGCAACGATTCCCCTTCATAAATGGACTCTCACAAAGAATAAATAGAGTATTCGACAACAATACTAGACTGGCCTTTTATAATGTGAAGTCCACTAAATGTTTGTATACACGCCTTAAAGATCCGATCCCACTGAACTCTCTCTCAAATTTAATTTACAGTATTCCTTGTTCTTGTGGAAAATCTTACATTGGCCAAACCAGACAATACCTTAAATCTCGGATCAATCAACATAGAAATGACTGTAAAAATCATAATCAAGAAAAGCCCAATAAAACAGCTTTAGCGGCGCATCATTTTGAGACTGGTCACTCATTTATGTTCGACGATGCGACCGTTTTGGATAGAGAGCAGAATTGGTTCAGAAGGAACGTGGGTGAAATGATCCAAATATATATGGCTGATACTGTTAACCTGAGGACTGACTGTTCCAACCTCAGCGTGATTTACAGTAATATTTTAAATGTATACTCTCGCCAGATGAGTAGTTTTAGAACATAGGAGGAATTTCTTGTGATGATTTCTGTATATGTATTTAATTGTTTAGTTTGTTGTTTTGTCACATTTGATTTTTACTTCATTCATATATTCATATATTTGATTCATCTGAGCTAAGGGCGCCGCTCCCTCCGTCGAATTTTCTATTACTTCTGCGTAAAGCAAATATTTTTATTCAACTAATTGAATCATCTGGTTGCCTAGTGAAAACTAGTACCTGATTTGACGACGGAGAGAGTGTGTCGTTGTCCTCCTGCATTGTTTACCGTGCAGCGTATGTCCAACAATGAAGGAATTATAGATACGTCACCTTCGTCTTGGTAAACAAAACATATAGCTCATGAATTTTTGCCCTTCACCTTATACCTGCCTATTTTGTGTGTTTCAGAGCTTGATAAAGCAACAATAAAGTTGCGAAACGTTGCTCTTTGAGAAAATTGATGTTTTCTTTTCCTGCATGTTCCTAATCCTACGATTTTAACACAATAACTTATTATTGAGGAATACGATTAGACTGCTTCATTTATAACAAACGAAACCTCAGTGAAATGATGTATATACATATGAATGACACGGTGAATCATCGATCCGACACACAGGGTCTCAATATTATGTACTGTTCCTTATTGAATGCATACAAGGAACGCGTGTCATGATAGAAATTAAATAATTTTTTGTTTGCCTGGTCTGTCTGAATGATTTCTTTGATTGTACATATTTTAATTCAGTTTGTGTGTGGGAGTAATATTGACTGATGAACCTTCCTACTTATTGCTCCATTTGTCTCAGTGTTTTATTTTATTTATACAACCATATTTTAACAATATTTATTTAAGGGTAAGTCGTCATGAATGCTCGTTTTGTCCTGCTTCCTTTTGTATTTTTCTCCTTTGTAGTCCTGATGAAGTCCAGAAATTTGGACGAAACGTTGACCGATGAATAAAATTTTGTAAACCACAGTTTGATTTGTCCTCGTTCCCGTGAACTCCAATTGAAAAAATTTTATGCAATGTTCTTCTAGAGCAGTAGGATTTGTTTTTAATAATTTATTTCTTTGGTCGTTTTCATGCTCTTTTAAACGCGTTTTGATATACCTTCCCGTTTGACCTATGTGACAGTCTGCGCAATTGGAACATGGAATTTTGTAAATCACGTCGCTTCGCTGATCCGGAGGTATTTTGGATTTTAATTTCGTGAAAAATCTTTTGTAGATGCTGTTTTCAGGCTTTAGAATTATTTTAATGTTTGACAAACTTTTCTGAACTGTGGATTTCAATCTTTCTGACAAGCCTCTAACGTATGGAATTTTTAAATATTTTGTTGTTGATAGGGCGTCGGTTGAAATAATTGGTTCAGGTGTGTGCATGTCATTGCTCTGCATGATTTTCTTTATGAGTGAAGGGGGGTAGTGATTCTTTTGAAATCTTGAAAATCATGCAGAGCAATGACATGCACACACCTGAACCAATTATTTCATTTGATTCAAACAAAGGAATTTCTAAAAGCTCCTTAAAAAGAGACTATAAATTAACGAAAAAAATGTCCTTGAACATCTGGAAAGATCATTTACACTCAGAACTGGAAGCAAATAATCTTTTGGATTCTGTGTATCCCAACACAGCTCAAAACAACTATTTTTCAGACGAGCTTAATATGAAAAAAAAGGCAGCTAGAGATATAATAATATCTCGAATTGACGAATATTATCATAACAAGGTCGTGGGAATAAAAGACCCTAGCGAAATCCTTCAGAAGATCAGAGATGCCAGACAAGCTGAGACAAATGTAACCTCCACTTCGATCAGAGCACAATTGTATAATTTAAAAATCTCAAACAAAGAAAGAGTCAACGATTTCATTGACCGCTTTGACAGGCTGATCAAGGAATATGAATCTTTCGATACAATTGTGCCTCTGACCGAAGAGGAAAAGAGATCGGCATTTTATCAGGCTGTATCGGAAGTCTATAAAGATCTTAGCATAATCAATTATGCTAAACGTCAGAGTAGCACTTCCGATATGACCTTGAATGAAATTAAAATGTACTTGTTACAGCAAGAAGCAGAGCGAAGGTCGAACTCAGAAGTCAGAAGATCAGAGACGAGGGTAAATATGGCAGATGCCGGAGTTTTTGCAGCTAAACCAAAGTGTTATCGATGCAATAAGACCGGTCATCTAGCCAGAAATTGCCCTCTAATAGAATACCATGCTTGGTATTGTTTCTACTGCCAAGCAGTCAGAGAACACAAGGGTGACGACTGTCCTAATAGGAGAAATCCCAAGGATGGTTTTGTCAAGAAACAACCAGTAAATGTGCAGGACAGAAGAGACTTCAGAGGTAGAGGTAGAGGAAAGGGTTCTATCAGAGTAAGACAGGGACGTGTAAATAAACCAGCAGTTGGAAGAGAATACGTCTCGAAGAGGGGACGAAGAGGTGCCAACCCGAGAGCCTTCTATTCAGGTAATAAAGCAAATTCAAATATTCATTATAATTCAGACGGCCATTTATCGTTTGTTGCTGATTCTGGTGCAACAGATCACATTATCAACAAAAGCATATATTTGCACAATTTTAAAATTTGTAATGGTGAAAAAATCAGAAGTGCCAACAAAAACAAATCAGCTAACATAACTATAGATGGCAAAGGTGATCTTTTTCTTAAATCTAACATAAACAATAAGGATACTATTAAATTGTCCAATGTAATTGCATGGGCGTAGCTAGCCTTTTTTCCTGGGGGGGGCCTGAGGGGGCACAGTGGCAAACGAGCAAGGAAAAACAAATGTGTTTTTCAGTAATTTATTGAAAAAAAAAGATAAAAGTTTTTATGAATGAGTGAATAATAATGATGAAAAATATGGCTTTTTATCACATTTCAATCACATCAATTTTGCAAGTTTATCATAGGTACCTATTCATTATTTTTAGAACACAATCAAAGAATGAGTTTTTATCAATAAGTATATAATAATAATGAAAAATATGGCTTTTTATCACATTTTAATCACATCGATGTTGCAAGTTAATCATAGGTATTCATTATTTTTAAAACAAAAATCAAAGCCTAAATAGAAAGTAGATATCACAAAATATGATTTTTTTTATATTTATAGGAAAATCATCATAGCGCTGTGAGTAATAAGATATTTCAGTCAGATACCTATGAAGTAAGTTTCAACTTCCTATGTTTTTCGGCAAATCTGTTCAAAACTTTTTCTGTTGAAACTTTGTTTTTGACCATTTCACTTTCAATATTCAGCAATGCCACATTAGAAAATCGTTCTTGACCCATAGTGCTCCGCATCCACGTTTTTATTCGCCTCATGGCGGGAAAACTCCTTTCGCAGCTGGCAGAGCTTACTGGGAGTACTAATGCTGTTTGAAGCAGCTTGAACAGATTTGGACAGAAGGTTGCGATGGTCCACTTTGAAGCGTGCCCAGTTCGTTTTTACCACTTTACCAGATGTTGTCTCTGACCAGATGAAAACATTTTTATGATTTTATGGTAGGCTAGGCCAGCGTCCTCGGTTTGCGTCCCCTATTATATCGGCCTTGTGAAATCTAAGTACCTGCGCTGGATTCCAACCACCAAATATACGCGTCTTATTTGAATTATGTTATTTTCTTATTTGGGGTATGAACGTAATATGAAATGTATTTTCGAAATTATTCATGAGATGTGATCTCTAACAATATTAATCTCAACGAAAAATATATATGCTCGTTCGAAAATGATGTATTCAAATGTGATTTTCGGCTTCAGTGGCTGGGGGGGGCACCGTGGATTCTGGGGGGGGCCGTGCCCCCCCAGGCCCCCCCTATCTACGCCCATGTGTAATTGCCGCAAAAGATATTTCTGAAAATTTAATATCACTCAGACGTTTTGCGGATATAGGGCTAGGTATCTACCTCGATAACCAAACACTTATCATTTTCGATAAAGAGTCTGGTTCAGAGTTTTTGAGGGGTACCTATCAGAAACCAAATTGGCTTGTAACTTTCATGGTAGACCAAACCTATGGTGAATCAGATGATCAGAAGAATATTTTTGACCATTTTTCTTGCAAAGCTCGTATTGGTACAGTGGACGAGCTGCTTGAACAATCTCAGACGGACATAATGGAACTTGACCAAAAGATTAAGGATTCTAACGCAATCAGTAAAGGAAATTCAGAGTATCCGGCTGAGATTGGGAGGGAGAATAGCATGCCCGTCCAAGTTTCCGAAGAACCAAAACAATCAGAAGATATAGATTCCGACTTTGACGGAAACAGAAAAATTGATGTTCTTGCAAAGTCCGCCAGAACAAATATCAGAAGTGAGGGCAAAACCCCCAACAAGTGAGGGAATGATGTGGCATATTAAGTTAGGTCACATATCACTGAGCTATCTCAGAATACTTCAGAAGTCAGAGCAACTACTAGAGAAAGTTAAATTCAATGACGACTATTCCAGATATGCCAAAGCATACTCTGTGAAGAGATTGCTTAGAGAACTTCTTATTGCATACCAGAAATCTGCTAGGCAAAGAAGAGAAGGTTTGCTTTATCAGACAAAATCAGGAGCTTTGGTTGCTTAGCCTACGCCCAATTACAGACAGACAGTTCATATACAGTAAGTATTGGTAATTTATATGGACGACATGATCCTGGCAGGCAACAACAGCAACAAAATCAGAGAGGTTAAAGAACATTTAAGTTCAGTATTTCAGATGAAAGATTTGGGTGAACCCAAAAACTTTTTAGGTATAAAAATATTCAGAGACAAAAGTAAAAAAAAATCATTACTTTATCCCAATCAGAGTACACAGAAAAATGTTTGGAACGATTCAACATGAAAGAGTGTAAACCTCAGAAGACACCCAGGGTAACCAAACAAGTCAAAGTACGAGAACTCAGAGACCTTGGAGAAAATGTATCAGATGATAAAACAGGAGCACCTTATCGTGAAGCTATTGGTAGTCATCTGTACCTTGCAGGAGCTACTAGACCAGATATCGCATACGCGGTGAATTACCTTTCAAGGTTTCAGAATTCACCATCAGAAGATAACTGGAAAGACGTTAAAAGGGTGTTTCGCTACCTCAGAGGAACTTCAGAATTAGGTTTAATCTTCAGAGCCGAAAGAGATGACCTACAGGCTATGACTGACGCCAGCTTTGGTGACTGCAGTGACTCATCGTCTACAGGTGGGTATATCATCAAATTGTTTGGTGACACCATAACTTGGAGGAGTCACAAGCAAAGACGGCCAACTCACTCCACATGTCAAGCTGAAACCTTGGCAATGACAGACGTTTGTCAAGAGTTGATCTCGTTAGACAAAGCTGTCAGAGAAATGATAGGCAAAACCCTATACCCGGTAAAGGTATGGTGCGACAATAAGTCAGCCATTGACTGCACTCAGATGGATGGGAGCAACAAGTTGAAAGACTTCGACGAGGATGTAGAGACGATTCAGAGAAATTTAAAATTCAGAGAACTAACTGGTAAAAAGAAACCCATCGAAATCACGCACGGTGATTATATTAAATTTTGGGTACAGGAAGGTAAGGTAAATGTAGCTTGGATACCGTCGTCGGAAAACGAGGCGGATATCATGACGAAGCCTCTAGCATTGAATGCGTTTCAACACCTCAGGAACAAAATAACGAACGCAGCAGATGAGTAGTCTGATGTCATATGTTTCTGAGAGTTTTTTTTTGTATATAAATATATGTATATGTCTCTTTTTTGGATGGGTCGAAACATCACCTCGACAACAATGCCAGGAATCCTTCAGACGAAAAGAGAATGAATTCAGATGGAAGATCAGAGGCGCAGTGATGCGTTTCCAGTCGGGACGACACGAAGGGAGGGAGTGTAGAATATCTTCGTGTCCTCTCCTACCTACCACTAGGTGGAGCCAGCTGATAGCTTGAGAACCACCCCGTGTCCGGCGCATCCCTAAGAGCAACGGACCAAGTTCAGTAGTACGCCAGGTCGCTTGCTATCAACAGTTGGAACCACTTCGTGTTAGATACTACGTTATTTCAGCCATTTTGGATCCCCTTTGTTCCCTTTGTTCAAATAAAGTTTTGTTTTCGTGTAGTGTTTAATCGCACCTTTAAAACACCCAACCACTCACTCCAACAGTTTTGAACGAAACAAGACACATTAAATGGAAGAAAAATTCAGGATTTCACCGAATCCAATGTGAAAGAAGGGAAATGATTTATTTTCAAAATACCGAAATGCTGATAAGTGATTCAATACTTGGTATTTCCACCCCTTGCGTTGATTAGAGCTCGGCAACGACGGTTCATACTCAAAATGAGTGATCTCAAAATGTTCTGATCTAATCCTTCCCAGACTTCTCCGAGTTGGATTCCTCAGTCATTAAGAGTAGCTGGATGATTTTCTGAACTTCTCAGTCTTCTATTGAGGTTGTCCCAAACCTGCTCAATCGGATTGAGTTCTGGACTTCTTACTGGCCATTCCATTCGAGAGACTTCAACCTCTTCAAGGTACTCCTGAACGATGCGCGCACGATGGGGTCTGGCATTATTGTCCATAAAAATGAAATTTTCACCATTGTATGGGGCAAATGGCACTACATGCTCTTCAAGAATGTTCCTTATATCAGCATTCATAGCTCCATTATCAACGACCACTAGGTCTGTGCGAGCAGTCAAAGATATTCCACCCCATACCATAATCGATCCTCCCCCGAAACCAGTAGTATTCAGGAAATTGCACTGAGCATATCTTTCATGTGGACGTCTGTATACAAGGTCGATCACAATGGTAAAGGCAGAATCTAGACTCATCTGTGAAGAGAACTCTTTCCCAATCGGCCTCTTCCCAATGGATATGCTCTCTCGCAAAATCCAAACGCGCCCTTCGTGGGCTGAGGTAAGAGCTGAGCCTCTTGCCGCGACACGAGGCCTTGAATCATATTCTCTGAGGCGATTTCTTATTGTCTGAGTGCTAATTTGCACCTCATGAGTTTGCTCAAGCTGATTTTGAAGGAGGCGAGCGGTTGCAAACCGTTGTCTCAACGAAGGAACTCTCAAGTAACGTTCTTGAATGGCAGTTGTTACCCGTGGTCTACCCTGTCCTGGTCTTCGGACGTTCATACCTGTCCCCCTGAATCGCTGCAACATTCTGGACACACTCGTATGGGAAACTACAAACCTTTCTGCAATTCTTGTGTATGTCCACCATTCTTCTCGCAAAACTACCGCTTGGGCACATTCCTCTTGGGTCAAATTGCGTGTTTCGCGTTGCATAGCGATCGAGTGCGGAGTGTAGAAAATCAAACGAAAGAAAACTATTGATCACTAGAATTGATCAGGAACAACTGATTTTAGAATGGAGCCAATACATTCAAAATCTGATAATATCATCTTTTTTTATTACTGCTGGGAGAAAACATCTGTATTGAAGAAAAACGTTGAAAGTGGATAACATATGCATGCATAATTCTGATGAAAATAATTATCATTGAGAACACCTTCAGTTGTAGAATAAATTTGAGATTTCCATAATGTGCGTTAATTTTTTTGCGCAGTGTACATTCCACAGAATGAGAAAGATCGCTAACACATGTTCTCTACAATAATGAGCATGTGCAACCCCACCATGAAATACAATAATATCCCCAATATATTACAAAGTGTTTTGATCACACCTCGCATTCGTTGGGGATGGTGATCATACTCTTTGTGTAGGTATCTGTATGTGTGAGTAGGTTTTTATAAACCTTGTCTCCTAGTTTGCGATTAGGTACCCTAGTAATCAATACATCAGGATAGGTAATGTATCATCCTTCTTTACTTCCATGGTGAATTTAATATTTGGTTGCTCGCCGGTAGTTTGGCGTTTCCGATACATAATTAGAAGCCACAGCCCTCACCTCCTCAGCCGCGACCTCTATTGAAGAGCATACAGGGACACAGGGTGTTTCATTGGTAAATGAACATACGGTAACCTGAGCTAGAGCTACCCTAGGCGAGTCTAAAAAACCGATATATGATAGGTCTAATCACTCTAATCAATTCCATACCCGAGATAAAGAGGGTGGCTTATGTATTCACCAAAAATTTCAGTTCCTCATAATTTTTGAACCAACCAGTATAGTCGTTTGATATTCGGAACGTATGTATAATTCACTTCTACAGATCGATCGGTTTACGTTTGAATTTCCAAAAAATTCCAGGTCCGTATTTGAAAAATATGGGACTTCTTCCAAGCTGAGATTCAACACCCTGTATATAGAAATTTTGGAATTTTATTGACATATTCTAAAAGAGGAGAAAATTTTCAATGGGGTTCAGTAGATTTTATTGTCCCGCACGTCATTTTGCTTAAAGAGAGTTTCAGGGAAAGATCCAATTGAATATTGGAATTCCACAAAATTCTCAGAAAAATCGTACATTTTGATCAAATTGAAGAGACGGCTTACGGGTGATCTTCACTTAGATTTCCTCCAAAATCATCTTCCTGAATTACCCGAGGGTACCGACATTGCAGGAATGCATTTTCAGCATGATGGAGCTCCACCCCATTTTAGAGTAATGCTCAGACAATTTTCAGGTCAGAACTTTCCAAATATAAATATATACTAGCGACCCGCCCCGGCTTCGCACGGAAGCAATGTAATCCTTATGAACAACGGTAGTGGCAGCCCGCACCGCTAAGTCCCTGCATTTCGAATCTGTAATATTCATTTGAATTTCATGCTGTAATATAATTTCCTAAATAAGCCATTTTTTCCCGTAAAATGTGAAGGATAAAAAATGGTTATTGTTGGTTATCCTTGAGAAATAGACATCGCGGACTTTTTTGTAAGCGCAAAAAAATGTAATTTAAGTTTGATAGTCGGGTGTTGCAGTCATATTATTGCAAAAAAATGTGTTCATTTACGACATCACATTAGAAACCTGTAAATTCATAGGTGTTTCTCCACAATATTATGCATGTATCATACATACATATAAACCTTCCTCTTGAATCACTTTATCTATTAGAAAAAAGCGTTTCAAAATCCGTTGCGTATTTTTGAAGATTTAAGCATACATAGGGACAGACAGCGAAAGCGACTTTGCTTTATACCATGAAAAATTTCAACAATTTCGGCCGAAATTTTTTTTTTCACTGGAGACATGTGAAAAAAGACTTGAGTTCGAATTTTGAAAAAAAATTTTCACGGAAAATCTAAGGGAAAATCTAAGAAAATCGAGTACGTTGAAAAAGTGCTTTTCAAATTGTCAACCGAGAAAAAACTTTGCAGGCTTTCCGCCATTTTGAAATTTTTTTTTCAGAATTGAATTGAGCACTAAAAAATACTAAGATGTGACCAGTAACCGTTATTTCAAATGTCACGCATAACTCACCACAGTTATCAGAATATTGCTCAAAATTGACATTAAACACCAAAACACCCTGTATCTCGCTTATGCGTTGAAAACGGGGTATAATTTGGTGAATACATAAACCACCCTGTATTCCGGTTATGGAATTGATTAGACCTATCATATATCGGTTTTTTGGACTAGCCTAGGGTAGCTCTAGCTCACGTTACCGTATGTTCATTTACCAATGAAACACCCTGTATAAAACTGCTTCGACATTGGCTACGCTACGATATCTTCAACAGGCATAGAATGCCTATTTTAAATGGACAAATTCTGTTCTTTCTCAAGGATTCATTTCTCCTCAATTGTCAAAACCCCCTTGGACAAATTGACAACGAATGAAAATAGACCATCCGAAATAATTTCCTAAGAAAAGTTATTCTTACTATTCATTCCACCCGGTGACGAACAAAATTGGCAAACTTCTAGTGAGACAATATCAAAAAAGGCTATGAACCAACACGAAAACTGGGGCAGGAGTGCATAAGACCAAACTGATCGGCTCTCCCTAGTTTGTGTTTATACAGGGTCTTTCACGAGGAACCTCACCCATATTTATACGGGAAACTACTGAACGTATTTTCATGAAATTCAGCACTTATAAGTATTTCACGATGCTGATGAAATCTAAAATATTTTCAAGGCATGAGCACCTCCGGTTTTTCCGGAAATGACGTCAACTTCCGTTTTTCAAATTAGAACACCATTTTTTTATTGCAGAAATAGATTCCTTAGAAAATTTCAAGTTATTTTGATGTAACATCTTCAGTTTTGGTTGGAAAATTCTCTCTGAGCGGGAAAATTCGAAAAAAAAATCGAAAATAGAGCTCCGCTGAAACAAGAATAACTTCGAGGTTTTTGGATGGAAAATTTTCATTTTTGGGATTTTTCAAGATGTAAGATCGATGTATCCACTTTAAAAATCGAAATCGCGATTCATGATACAGGGGGTGAAAAAATCGCTTTCAAAGTTAGGGAAAAATCAATTTTTTCAAATTGGAACCCCATTTTTTTATGGCAGATATTGAATCTACGTTAAAAAATAATGTGAGTGTATGCATAACACCATTGCCCTAAAGTGGATATTAACTCAGAAAATATCCATTTTAGGGCAAGGGTGTGATGCATACACTCACATTATTTTTTAACGTAGATTCAATATCTGCCATAAAAAAATGGGGTTCTAATTTGAAAAAATTGATTTTTCACGATTTTGTCATCCCTTACTTTGAAAGCGATTTTTTCACCCCCTGTATCATGAATCGCGATTTCGATTTTTAAAGTGGATACATCAATCTTACATCTTGAAAAATCCCAAAAATGAAAATTTTCCATCCAAAAACCTCGAAGTTATTCTTGTTTCAGCGGAGCTCTATTTTCGATTTTTTTCTCGAATTTTCCCGCTCAGAGAGAATTTTCCAACCAAAACTGAAAAATGTTACATCAAAATAACTTGAAATTTTCTACGGAATCTATTTCTGCAATAAAAAATTGGTGTTCTAATTTGAAAAACGGAAGTTGACGTCATTTCCGGAAAAACCGGAGGTGCTCATGCCTTGAAAATATTTTAGATTTCATCAGCATCGTGAAATACTTATAAGTGTTGAATTTCATGAAAATACGTTCAGTAGTTTCCCGTATAAATATGGGTGAGGTTCCTCGTGAAAGACCCTGTAGAATAGGTACCTTGCGACTACGGGAAAGTTACATGGGTACCGCAAAGAAGGACATTCATACGCGGATCAAAGAACGTGAACGGTGTTGTCGACTGTATCATACAGAAAAATCTACATTCGCGGAATATGCTTCGACGGATGGACATAACCTTCTGTTCGCTGAAACAGTGGTCATTTCCAACATAAAGAATAACTATCCTATGATCAATATGGAAGTCTATGAGCACAAGATCACGATGAATAGGAAACAGGAGACTGCCAAAATAAATAAGACATGAAATTCTATGACCGCCCCAGTTTTGAAGGAAGTGAATCAAAGCCTGCTTCGATTTTGTTGAACGAGAAGTGTTTTTTCGAAATTTTCGATATATAGCAAACTTGGAAGTATAACATGATAATATATATTTCTGAAATCGTTGAAGAAAGATCTATTCGGAAATATCATTTCCCATTATGGTTTCCATTTGAAAAAAAAAATTTTGTTATAGCTCCGAAATTTGAGCAGATACAAAAAGTCCAATAGCACCGCTGAAAAGCAGTCAAAAAAGTGCCCTAAAGATGTGTTAATTTTGAGAGCGTAGATCCTGTAATACGGAAATTATAGTCAATTATAATAATTGGCCAAATACCAGAATCGCCCTGTAGCTCGGAAACTAGAAGCCGTAGCAACTTCGGGTTTTCAGCAATTTCGGTTTCTCGAAAAAAGAGAACATGACATGTATATTACTTTTTCTCGATCTCTTATAGTTTAGGAGTTGTAGTACTAATTCACCGAAATCTGGCCACCCTGTACCTCCAATAAGCACTCAGTATGATGTAAGAAAATGATATTTTGCGATGCATTTGGGATGCCCCATATTTGGGTCTTTAAACTAGATTCCTGCTCGTACTTCTCTCGATAGCAAAGTATACACTAACTTTCTGGTCAGATTGATAGATTGAAGACAAAAAATGTCTTATGAGAAGGGACGTTCCCAGTGATAGCACGGAAAATATGAATTGGTTCTTGTTCCCAAAGAGCAGATGTTGAGCGGGCACGGGCAGCGGCACCGGCAGGTGAATTACCAGGTGCTGGAAAACATCTGCACGACGCGGACGGTCTTTGTGCATGGCTCGTGATGCATTCTAACACGATCCAATAGTCAGGGGATTAAGAACCTTTCATCTTTCTCCCAGCATCATTTTATTACTCCCGGAAGTATCCGAACATTAAAATCTAATGAAAACGGCATCAGATACTCATTACGACATTTCAATAGATAGCCAGGCGACTATGCCTGTAATAAGATTTCCTTTTTGTGTCGTGTATTTTCTGTCGTTACTATTTAAATAGTCACGATCCCGGATGGAGGAAATAAAATGTATTTATGGAAATAAATATCGTCAGATATAAATGACTTGTTCCGCTCTCTGTCGTTTTTCTTCTCAACTGATTACCGGTTATTTCTGCGGTCATGGTCATCATATATCATCCCAGAGCCTGGAGTTGATAATCATCAGCTACCTAAGGTGTTTGTTTATAGTAATTCAGGTAACATTAGCTATTTGTCGATCTCAAATTCGCTAGTCTCTGTCACAATAAATCTGATACCAAAGGATGTTACAATAAGAGCGCAAGATTTCATGGTTTGCTGTGTCGAATTATTGAAATATTTATTGAATTAAAAAAATATACATTTGGGACTTATGTGTGAAACAATAGAACATTATTAACCGGGTAGGAGAAGCCTAACATTCCTGGATGATTGTGAAGAAGAACACAGAGTTCAAGATGTGGCTTTTCCTACGAGGAAAGCATACTTTTTTCCGCAAATTGTTCAAAATACGATAGGTTTTGATCAATGTTGAAAAACTTCGCGAATTATTTCATTCATAACTAAATGGAACTTTGAAATTCTGAATGAAATTACTATGGAAACGTTTTAATGTTGAATGGTCAAACTTGACGAATATTAATTTATTTGCTGGTGTTTTCGAAGACAAAACAGTGCAAAATGATGAGTGATGATGAAATTTCCATTTCTGAAACTCAAACTCCTCTAGAGCTGGTCGAGGCAATGAATACTGCTTCATTGGAAGTATTGACAAAGAAATCAAGAGAAAAGAACGAAAATGCTTATCTAGAAAAAAATATCATTTACTTAAAATAAGGAAATGAATATTTCATAACAGTTAGGAAATCTTGACTTTTTTTATGAGACATTTTGTCAGGAATGTCGAAATATCCTAGCGATTTGCGGAAAAATATCTTTTAAATGGCCGTCACGGGTTTGCTGGCATAGGCGTATCCTTTTGGCGAAATTTTCAATGATTTCAATGTTATTGAATACATACATAATTATAATAATACGTAGTACATTTATTGTCCAAATCACAACAATTTACGTACAACAAATGATCGTTCCCTAAATTATAGGGTGGGCAAAATTGGTGCTACATGAACTAAAACTTTTTAACCCGAGGAGATAGAGAAAAATGAATGCCACCTTAAACTCCTCTTTTTTCGAGAAACTGATAATGCCATCAACTGCATTCCTCTATCTTCTTTTGTTTCCGAGTTATAGGCCAAAATTGAAATTTGGGCGATTTCAACTTTGGTCATTATCTCCGTTTCTGTTTATGCTAGGATGTTGAAATAAAAACATTATACAGGCACTTTCCTGATAGCAATCCAGTGGCGTACTCTGATTTTTTATAAAAGGTTCATTTGCTGAGTTATAACATGAAGTTGTGTTTTTTCTTATGAAAACAGTAGTTTGAAATGACTTTCCCGTTTCAGAAATGTATCCTAAGTTGAAGTAGGACACTACTTGTCGGCAGCAATTTTATGGAAACGATGTTGAATAACAAATAAAACTCGAACAATACGAATGTAGAACTTGTAACTGTCACGTTTCGGAGACTAGATCAGAATCCTCCATCAGACAACAAGGGGAAATCTTCAGAATTGAACTCATTTGCTTCTTATTCAGAATTTAAAGCTTAAAAGCTTTTTCCAAAATACCGCAAACATATGGATTTACATTCAATAAATTGAATGGTTCCAGATGATTTGATTGCCGATTAGAAGTTTTTTTCTCCATCACTGTTATATTTATGGAGTGTCCCAGATATCGATTATCTTCAAGAAAATTGTCGACGAAATTATTTTAATTTTAACGAATTTCAGAAGTAGATGAAATTAGATTGGCTCTTTCATAGAGTGTTTCAATAATACCTTTCTCTATCTCTTTATAATGGGGTCCTTCGAGGAACTTCACATACTCCCACCATATATGAGGTCTATCATCAGCATCACGAAATGGCCACTTAGAAAGGTCTCCTATCTTTCCTTGTCAATATACAGGATGATTTATTCATTCTGACCGAAATTTCATTCGACCAAATTTCTGGTATACCGTATATCAGAGTTGAATGATTTTTTCTAGAATTTGTAACCCTTTATAGCATCTGTTGGATTATGTATACTGAATATCACATTTCCAGTGCCGTTATCTCTGAAATTCTTTTCACATTTCTCTGATATTCACAGGGCCCCCGCTACCATGTGTGCGAAGTGTGCAATGCACACGGGCGCCATCCTTTTAGGGGCGCCAAAGTCCTGGGTCAAAAATCGCAAAAAAAAATAAACAAAAATTAATGCTAAAATGAAAATGCTTGTATTTGATGCGTCTCTGTAAACGTTCTTCAACGCACATGTAGTTGTTCTCATTACCTGATGATACTGACCCATTAAGTATTTTACAATATATTTTTGAAAACAATTTAATCTCGACCCTTCCAAACCTAAGCATTTCACCAAGAATTCTTCTGATATTGCCTGTATCTGTAGCTTCTGGCGAGCGATCTTTCTCAAAGTTGAATATCATTAAAAATTATTTAAGATCGACAATGCTTCAAGAAAGATTGTCTGGACTAGCAATATTAACAATTGAACAAGAAATTCTTGATGGTAGGTATCAATTTTAGCGATGTAATTGATGAATTTGCAACAAACGGCCAAGTCTAGGGAAATATCGCTACTATAATAGCACTTTTTTATTCTTCTACTGTACCTAGCTTTCATTTTTGATTTTATGGGGAAGTGAACTCGGTATTTTTCAAAGAAGTACCTGCATATTTTTTAAAATACCTAAGTATAAGTAGAAAGTGATACTTTTATATGAATATATTCAGGGTGTTTCAGAATGAGGGACCATAAATTTGGGAACTTAATCCTCAGATGATTTTATGACATAAAGTTCCTATGGACCATAGGTCCCTGACGCACTGTTTCTGAGATACGGGGTGTTGAAATTAAAAAAAAAATTGGTTTCATGAAATTATTTTCTACACCGTACACGATTTTTTTTGCGTTTTGGTAGGTCATGAGTACGCATCAAGACACATTTTTTCCTATAAAAAATTTTCACCAGTGGCGTCCGTACAGACTTCTGTCCGAATATATTCGGTGGAAAAATTGGTACGCCAATGATTTTTCTCGAATTTTAAATTATTTTCGTAATCACCATATTATTCACAATAAGAATGTTTTCTTGAGTTTTTTGCCTGCGACGAATACTTTCTGAGAAAAAAAATAAAATGCAATCTCATCATGTGTTTGAATGCGTACTCATTTCCATAATAAGTTCCCGTGAATTCGGGGTCTTAATCTCCAGATGATTTTATGATATAAAGTTCCTATGGACTATGGCTCTCTGACGCATTGTTCCTAAGATAAGGGTGTTGAAAATAAAAAAAAATGTTTGTGAAATTTACCATCTTAGATATTCTGTAAAATCAGCAGTCGAAATCAATTTTGCAAACATCAAATATGAAGGCGACTAAGCTGCCTTAATCTGTGTCCAGACGATTTTAGAAGTAGGTAATCAAAGAATTTCTCTCTTAGATGAAATTGCATTTTATTTTTTTTTCCAGAAAGTATTCTTCGCCGGTAAAAAACTCAAGAAACCATTCTTATTGTGAATTATATGGTGATCACCTAAATAATTTAAAATTCGAGAAAAATTATTGGCGTACCAATTTTTGCACCGAATTTATTCGGACAGAAGTCTGTACGGACGCCACTGGTGAAAATTGAACATCATTTTGTTTAGGAAAAAATGTTTCTCAATGCGTACTCATAACCTCCGAAACCCAAAAAAAATCGTGTACGGTGTAGAGAGTAATTTCATAAAACCAATTTTTTTTTAAATTCCAACACATTAGCGAATATTACTGTTTTTTGTTCCTGAAAAAGATGTGATTTTTAGTTTTGGGTTATTTTATAGTATTTAACAACAGAGTGTCTGTACCCTACTAGTCAAGAAAATACTTCAAAGTGGTTGTGAACAAGAATTTATTTTGAGTTATTTATTTCGTTATGATTTTATTCTGTTTGTTCTGTTGTGTTTTGTTTGTTTTATTTTTTGGTTTACAAAGAAATATCTAGTTTTTGCCTTCTAAAGTTCAGTTTTTCAATATATTTCAAGCACCTAGCTACCTTCCCACCTAATAAATAAAAAAATCCAAAATGCTTTAAGGGGCGCCAAAATTCTTTTTGCACACAGGCGCCAATAGCCCTTACGGGGGCCCTGGATATTCATAACAACAGGGATAGAATTCATTAATTCAAATTCTCGTAACAACTCTGATCGTTTCATAATGATCTAACAAATCTGAAGAAGTAGTGAATTTATCGAAAATGATCACTTTCATCTCAATACTTGAGTATGTTTGTATGTATGTTGATCGTTCTCATAAAATTACAAATTTTTTTGTTTATGATACTTACTGAGAAAATCAATCAGTTGTGTGTGTTTTTTAGTCATAATTAAAATATTGATTGATTGAATTATTTCATTGAGAATCGACGAGATACAATGAATTGATGTCTTTTTCGATCACGAAATGTAATATGATGAAAATTTGAATGACTGAATTCTATTCCTGTTATGTGTTTATGCATTGTAAATAAATGAAGAGTACATGGAAACAATGATTGGAGTCACAAAAGCTACAATTCGGCGGATTCGAATTTTAAGATTCACAGACTCAAAAACATGCATTCAAATTACGCTGAAAGCATGGATTTACACTTTTATGTGTTATGTATTTGACTAAGGGCCGGTATTATAAAGGCCAACCGAGGATTCAACCGTTGCGCCAACAACCAAATTCCTCACTATCTGGTAGTTGGCGCACGGTTGAATCCTCGATTCGCCTTTTATAATACCGACCCTAAGATGTTGTTAAGCTAAAATAGTTTGGACTCTGTTTATCATTCTTGTGAAGTTGCGTATGGACTAAGATCGTTTTTGTGTAAACTAGTGATTATTAAAACGTTTATAACTTGGACACGGAGTATAATTTCATAAAGCGGTAACAATCAAACGGAAGGTCTTGAAACCTGGTTTCGACCAAAAGTGGACCCTGATCATATTATTCTCGTGTACTTTTCAGATGTGAAACAATTTCAGAGAGGGGCCTATAGGGTGTTCATTTTTACATCAGCAGTCAAAATTGATTATTCTGAGTTCGTCACTGAAAACATGATATTCGGTATAAATAATCCGAAAGATGCTAGGAAGTGTTGCGAATTCTAATGAAATCATTCAATTCTTGTACCAGAAATATAGTCGAATGAATTTTCGGTCAGAAATGAATAAATCATAAAGTAAGGAAAGATAGGTGATACACACAAAAACACTGTTAGTAGAAACAATGGCATAACCATTGAATCAATGATATACTGTATTCCCTATTCCTGAATGATTACTATATTTAATTCAATGCTTATCTTGTTCTTCCTATGCCAATGCTGCCTATTTTTGATTCAATTATAAATAGGTCTCATTGATTTTATCTAAGCAGTAAAAGTATTCAATGAAATGCTATAATTGAGACAAGAAAAGCGTTAGTTAGTTTCAATGAAAGAATACAATTAAAACAAACCCAACTTTTTTTCTATCAATTAACTATAATATTTCAGGAAAATAAATATATTATTGAATAAGTATACATTTGGATTGTTTTAAATGTAGGATATATTAAAACTGAAACAAGATGTAATTTCTTGAAAGGTAGTTTACTATAAAAAGAATGAATGCTTGATTTCGATTTAAATAAACTTCATATTGGGAAAAGAAACTACATCAATTGAATCAATATGATGCAGTCGTTAGAAATATTTTACTATATTTGAATTGAAAGTTTATTAATTTTAATTTAACTCTTCAATTTATTGATTGAATGATAAGATGTATCAAATAAAACTATTTTGAATGTTTAACATTTGTTTATTATTTTATCAACAAAATCATAAATGTTATCTCAAGAACACAATAACAATAAGTAAACAGTAACATATTCATAACAAAACAATAACTTATTTCCTCTAATTTGAACATAGTTATGGTACTGTGATAATAAGCGACAATATTAAATAGGGATCTTAAGGGATATTTTTCTTTTCGATTTTCTAAACCTCAAAAAACTACATAAGCAAAACCTTGTTTGAAAATAGAATGAATGTTAGAGACTTGATAAAATTTTTACTAACATCAAACTCTGTAAGAAGTGGATAACTGTGGGACATGAACTAATTATGATCAATACCCAGTAAAAATAACAAGTTACAATTTTACAAGTAAAGGTACTTGTAATGCACATTGAAAACAAGTGAATTTCACCAAATACCTACTGCTCTCACTTTTAGTTGGATTACAATTTTACGAATTAATTTAATCGGTATTGTCACCTTAGTTCATAGTTTGTTATTTTTATGGAGCGGATATTGGACAAAAAACTTACAACTCGTAGAATATTTGCCTGTTAACTTATAACTTGTTTTATGAAACAGGCCCAGGTATATCAAAAGCAACCACTAAGATTTGGTTCAATTTAATCTTGAAATTGGATGTCCCTCCTTCGAAAGCGATGGTGCACCAAATGTGAACTTAAGGGGTTGAAATAGCTAACATCCTAACAACTATCGGTAAAATAAGTACCATTATTAGATTGTCTTTCGTTTATGGCACACATTCACAATAAAACGGAAGGCTTTGAGACATTTTTATATGAATATGAAGTTACTTACCCTGAAAATGTGGAACTAGAGATTCCATTCCCCACTTATTCAATAGCTACTCTTCCATTTTCAAACTCTTTCTTCGAAGTAACACACACACGCAACACGCAACTAAATACTAAATCAAAATCCTGTCGCGTCTTGTCTTGATGCAGTCGTCTTCGTAGCTTTATTTACTATTTTTGAATCAATCATAGGCTTCATTGGAATAAATCTAGTTATTGTTCCGTTACTATTTTTAGCTATTGAATTAAATTAATCAATTCATTCAAATATAGGTTGTATTCAAAGCAAATATAGTTCTTTTTTATTTCAATATTATTCTGATCGATTCATTCAAATAGAAGTCTTATTTAACGAATATGCAGTTCTTCCTTATTTCAATATTATTCTGACTATAATTGAATGACAGCGGTATTATTCAATGAATTATCTGAATTTAATTACTCCAAAAATAATTTATTGATATAAGAAGAAGTTTTATTGGGCCAACTGAAACGATGTCAATAAAATATCTACTATTGCCGTTAGCACAGTCTTTTTTGTGTGTATTTCTGGCCATTTCTGATCCTGATGATAGACCCTATATATGGAAGGAGTATGTGAAGTTCCTCGTGGGACAGCCTGTATGTGTCTGATTCCTGAAGACACTCATTTCGGAATGGTTTGAATATTAATAAAGTATGATTTTCCGAGGGCTCACAGAAAAAAATTAATCGTCTGTTGAGAGTGAAGGATACTCCTATTACTGGAGTAATTTTTCTCACATGAAAGTGCACAATCGTGAGATCAACCATTAGATAATTATAAAATATATGGGCTTTAACCCATAATTTAATTGAATAATTAACGGCGAAAACTAGAAAACTGCATACACATCGATGACTACGAACAATGCTTATAACAGTCTTATTCCCGAATAAAATTCTAAACAATGCAACAATGGCCTTGGCAAGCCACCATTTCCACGGGAGATGCGAAATTCGTGACTCATCTCGACAAAATATTTTTCGAACCTGATCTACAAAGCTGGATTGCTAAATTTGTCCTGAAATAATTACAGAAATAGAATGTCGCCTTTCAATGTTTTCCGAATCGGTTTTCTCGAAAAAATATGGAAATTTTATAGGAGAAGTCAATAAAATTAGACAGCAGAAATCGTCCCTAGATCCCGGATATATCACTACATCAGAAATATTGAATTTTTTTGTAAAAAATTGGCATTGTATTCACATATACATAGGTACATTCCTACAGGACCCAGGGGTGCATGAATGGTCCATAACTTCTTTTAAACGATAGGTGGTGCAATCCGCACATACGGAAAGTATTTTTATCCATTTACAGGATGTCCGAAAATGAAATACAAAATACATACATAGGTTCGGTTTTTCTATAAGACAACCCCCTTTTATTCATACATCTTCGGATACACCACTCAATTTGTGATAAAACTCACCCAGCCTGCAATAGTTTTGGACCTTAGGACCTATGTCAATTTATATGTCGAAACAGTGTCGTGTGTAGACCCACAGAAAACGTCATAACTTCGGAACCGTTCAACATAATTCAATCTCCTTTTTTCCAGTCTAATCCTTAAGCTTTTGCGCATCATTTGAACTGAGCAAGAATGCGATGTCTGTGTTCTATCTCCTACTACATTGATTAAATGACAAACGAATTGAATTAACTCGGTTTTTTCAAATGCAACACCCTGTATTTCATTGCACCGTAATATGGCATTTCGTAAAAGCTTTTTTTCGATATAAGGTTCTTAGGGATGTTGTCGTGAAATCTGAAACCCTACTCTTACAATTTCGAAACCATTTTTTATATTTATTTCGTCAAGATTTTTCCAGTTTCACGACAACGTTCTACTAGATTCTCTAAAACCATCCACCTTTTTTATTTTGAAATTCATTCCACAAATTTCAAAAGTAGACTCCACAAACCTCATATCGACGGGAAACTCTTACGGAATGTAATACAATGATGCAAAAAAAATGTTGAAATATCGAGCTGATTCAATTTGTACTTTGTCATTTGAAACCACTGTAGTAGGCGATAGAACACAGACATCGAATTCTTGTCCATTTCAAAAGATGCGAAGAAGCTTATTAAGGAATCGACTGGAAAAAAATGATCAAATTATGTTGAACGGTTCCGAAGTTGTATTGATGTATGAAAAAGGGGGGGTTGCCCTTTGGAAAACCGAAACAATGTATGTATTTCATTTTCGGACATCCTGGATAATCTATATTATTTCATTCGAAGGAGAAGTGACTTTTCATGGCGAGCTTGAATTTTAGGTAATTGAAAGCAAGCAATGAAAAGTCACTTCTCCTTCGAATGAATTATGCTATTTTATTCTCAAACACTTCGAAATTCATGAATATCCAATTAATCAATTTTTTATAATTCACAATGTGGTGCTCTTAATTTATCTATCAACACCGCCGTACCTATACATTAAGCAGACTGCACCCTGCTCCGATGCAAAACAATTCTTTATAAAGTATCACTGATGCTGCAATTTTCTGCCAATTTTACAATTTGAGCGGCATCAAAAATTAAGTAGAATTGTGGCAAAGGACATGGCAGGAGAAACCTGGAGGTAATTTTGGAGAGCTGACAATTATTGATGTTTTCAGAGAAACATGGGTATTTTTTCCCGAGACGGAAAAAGTTTTAAAAATTTTGATCGCTATATCGCACATTTACAATGCCTCCTATGTTACACCGATTGCTCGTCCCTACCAGTTATAGGAATTGCAGTGCAGCAATGTGCACTCCAATTCCTCATCGGGCAGGACGAAAAAGGTTTAGAAATGCCCGCGCGAGGGCGAAACGTATTTGAACGTATTAATTTATTAACGAACACGTTTATTGCTGTGCGCGAGGTTTGCGCTTCAGAAGAAGATAGCGAAAATCTTGAAGAATATCTATTAGAACTACAGAAATTTAAGGCAAACTTAGAAAGAACATTTCGTCGCCGTAATGTCAAAACCTCGTAAGTCTGAAAATAGCATTTCGAATAAGACACGAATAAAAACCTTATTTTTCGAAAAATATCAGACTAATTTCATTTAAGTCAACTGTATAATGTATAATGCCTGTAAAGCATCAAGCATTAGCGATATGGACATAAGAGTTTTTTCACGATGTGCAGAATGACGATCCCCCCCCCAATGTTGAACAGAGTTGGCAAATTTTAAAAGCAGTTGGAATATTTTCGAAGCTGTTGAAAAATTTTCGAAGCGGTTGGAAAAATTTCGAAGCAGTTGGAAAAGTTTCGAAGAAGTTGGGAAAATTTCGAAGCAGTTGGGAAAATTTTGAAGCAGTTGGAAAGATTTCAATTGAGTTGGAATACATATTTCTACAAAAGTCCCCAATGTTGAACAGAGTTGGCAAATTTTAAAAGCAGTTGGAATATTTTCGTAGCTGTTGACAAATTTTCGAAGAAGTTGGGAAAATTTGGAAGCAGTTGGGAAAATTTTGAAGCAGTTGGAAAGATTTCAATTGAGCTGGAATACATATTTCTACAAAAGTCCCCAATGTTGAACAGAGTTGGCAAATTTTAAAAGCAGTTGGAGTATTTTCGAAGCTGTTGAAAAATTTTCGAAGCAGTTGGAAAAGTTTCGAAGGAGTTGGGAAAATTCCAAAGCAGTTGGGAAAATTTTGAAGCAGTTGGAAAGATTTCAATTGAGTTGGAATACATATTTCTACAAGAGTCCCCAATGTTGAACAGAGTTGGCAAATTTTAAAAGCAGTTGGAATATTTTCGAAGCTGTTGAAAAATTTTTGAAGCAGTTGGAAAAGTTTCGAAGAAGTTGGAGAGATTTCAATGGAGTTGGAATACATATTTCCACAAAAGTTTTCTTAAAATGTGAATGAATTTGACTTTTTTTAAATGAAGTTTTAAATTAATGTTTATTAAACCGGTAGAACTAAGCCCACGTTTAGTCGGACAAAAGCATGCAGAGAATAGCGACAATTGTACAAATTCTTGTTAGAGTATATTTAGAGTATTTGGCAGATTTGGTCCAATGTGCAATAAATGGTATTTATTCCGAATTGCTACCAAGTGTTTGAAAAGATGAACAATTTTTCATCTTTTACGTTATCCCGCCTCAGCAGGTAGTTGTGAATTTCTCAGTTTGGCCGCATCGACTGTGTCCATCTGGTACCATTTTGCGCTATTTCTCTCGGTAGGGCAGTAGGCAGTATTTTTTTCTCATTCTTAATTATTCTATCAAATCTCCGTTCAACACGTAAATCTGTTAAGGGGCCGTTATACTTTGGCCGACGGCACCGATTCTCCATTCAAAAAGTGCCTTTCATTTTTCCATTTTCATTTTTCACGTCCTGAAATCTCCACCTGAAAGCTTGATTTTTTTTAATTCTCCTGGAACTTCAGACAGTTCTCTGCGATTTCACAGTTTCTGGAAGTCTTTTCAGTATTTCCATAATTTTTTGCATTAATTAAGCGTATATCCAAATGGACTTTTTTTTAAATATAGAAAATTGATTTGTCGAGGGCACTCCAAAGAATTTCCTAAAAAAAATGGATGAACAACAGCCGAAAAACGATTATGAAGTCAATTTTCATAGACTCTCAAATTCAACCCGATTTTTTCATAAGAAAAAATGATTTTCTCAAAGAGAAGAAATCGGAGTGCCCTCAAGAGATCCTTTAACTTCAATTTAAATAAGAAATCAAGCTTTTAGCTCTAAGATTTAGGACGTAAACTTGGAATAATGAAAGGCACTTTTTGAATGGAGAATCGGTGCCGTAGCCGATTTTTTCATGCGAAAAAATAATTTTATCAAAGAGAAGAAATTGGAGTGCCCTCAAGACATTCTTCAACTTCAATTTAAAAAAAAATCAAGCATTTAGGTGAAAAATTGAGGGCGTGAACTTGGAAGAATGAAAGGCACTTTTTGAATTGAGAATCGGTGCCGTAGCCGATTTCTTCATGCGAAAGAATAATTTTATCAAAGAGAAGAAATTGGAGTGCCCTCAAGGCATCCTTCATCTTCAATTTAAAAAAAATCAAGCTTTTTGGTGAAAAATTGAGGGCGTGAACTTGGAAAAATGAAAGGCACTTTTTGAATGGAGAATCGGTGCCGTAGCCGTCGGCCGAAGTATAACGGACCCTATGCAAAAATGGACCGAAAAAGATTCAAAGTGAAGTGTGTAGTATGTGGATTTTTTTCAGATCACTTGAATAAATCATTTATTTTTCTTCGGAATTGAACTTAAAAATCGAAATATACAAAACAATGATAACAGATGCTGTATAATCCTGTAGAGTGTGGAGTGTGTTAATCTAGTAATGCAGAATTAAAAACTACACTACAAAATTTTCTAAATATTTTTAATGCTCTCGGGAAAAAAACATTGACACGCAATCCAAAATACCACTCCCCCTTTCAACCGTTGGTTTTCTAATCCTTTAATGCACAGTTGGGAAATTTTCGAAGCTATCCCCCCCCAAAAATTTGGCTTCGGCCCGTCCCTGGCTAGCCGATAATAGTCACCAGTTCGCCGTGAATCTTTCTACAGCTAGATGTGGAATTTCAAATTCAATAAATACAATTATAAATATATTCCTTATTACAATTACTTGTATGAATCCACTTTCCTGCATATTGGCGTGGTGGCGGCAAATATCAATGGGGCTGAACCAACACGTGCTTGCCTAATTATCACGGCGGCTTCGTGTGCGTAAATTTTTCATTGAAAGGACGTTCCGATGCGGCATCTTCGGCGATTTCTTTGATTCGACATTTCCTGGTGAATTCACTTTGGTAATTTATGGACCTTCTGAATTAATCGAAATCAAATTGAACTAGGTACTTGTCTGAGGTAAATTTCCCGAGGTAAAAGATCGCGTTATTGGAAATCGAATACGGGAAACAACTGAACATCTCTTATTAGCATTCATCTTCAATGTTCGTGTCCTATTCTTAAATTTACAGTAAGGGTAGTGGCTAAGAGGACTGGGGAAATAAAATCCTTTATGAGATGCCGACGTTTCGACCTTTATTTCTGGTCTTCTTCAAGGCTATTCATATGGAGTGCCCCCTATAATACCATGGAGTAGACATCAAATTGTGTCGTCAAATTAATAATTTCCAAGGTATTCATAAAAGGAGTAAATGACGTCCAGTCGTAAACAATGAAACAAAATATGTTATTAGGCAAGATTTTCATGCCATGTCATAACTCGGAAGCAATCCAAGATATCGAAGCCATTTCAACGGCACAAATTGAGCACTAAATAGTGGTGAAAAATTCTCTTCGAAGTTGGAATATGTTGATGCCAACTTCACACCGGCTAAAAAACAACAGTCAATATCTCAAAAACTACAAATGGTAGAGATATGTCATTTTTACGGCACAAATGGGCACAAATTGGGAACAAAATATTGGTATCCAAAGTTGGAATATGTTGGTGCTAAGTGTGAAGCTGGCACCAAGATATTCAATCTGAAATAACTCAAAAACTACAAGTGTCAAGTGATAATGAAGTCATTCAAATGGCATAGAAGTCTAGATAGGCAACAATAGTTTAAACCAAATACTAGTGCAAACACATGTAAATTCCCATAAGGAAATCTAAGGTTATTTTGCAGAAATCATACCAAAATCGAAAAATTTTCTAAGTCCAATTGACGTAGACGTGGATGAGGGTTTTCAAGGTCATTGGGAGTGAGGGGTGTTTGGTGGAAAGGTGTCAAAAATGACGGGTGTCAAAAATGACAGGTGTAAAAAATGACAGGTGTCAAAACTGACATTTGCCAAAAATGATAGGTGCCAAAAATGATAAGTGTCAAAAATGACAGGTGTTAAAAATGACAGCTGTCAAAAATGATAGGTGTCAAAAGTATTAAACAGGTATTAAACAGGTACTGAACAGGTATTAAACAGGTATGAACAGCTTTTGATCAGGGCAGTCTTGACGGGCCAAATTTGACAGGTCTTTACGTGTCCATCACTTGACATCAGTATGACAGGTGGCAATAGGTCCCGATTTACCTGTCAAATACCTGTCGGATATGTCCCGATTTACCTGTCAAGACCTGTCAAATTTGGCCCTTCAAGACTGCCCTGATCAAAAGCTGTTCATACCTGTTTAATACCTGTTCAGTACGTGTTTAATACTTGTTTAATACTTTTGACACCTATCATTTTTGACACCTGTCATTTTTAACACCTGTCATTTTTTACACTTATCATTTTTGGCACCTATCATTTTTGGCAACTGTCAGTTTTGACACCTGTCATTTTTGACACCCTCCCACCAAACACCCCTCACTCCCAATGACCTTGAAAAATCCTCATCCACGTCAATTGGACGTAGAAAGTTTTTCGATTTTGGTATGATTTCTCCAAAATGAACCTTAGATTTCCTTATGAGAATTTACATGTGTTTGCGCTAGTATTTGGTTTAAACTCTTGTTGCCTATCAACTCATAGATGGGCACTAATTGAGCACTGAATATTGGCATGAAAATTTTTTCGAAATCGGAAAATGTTGGTGCCAAGTGTGAAGTGAGCCCCAAAAACTTCAAACACGAATAACTTGAAAACTATATTGGTGCTGAAATAGATTCAGACGGCACAAATGGGCACAAATTGGGAACTAAATATTGGGGATTATTTCAGTATTTGTGCCGACATTTTTCGCCAACTTCACGCGGCCCTTTGGGTTTTATTTCACACAGTATATCTACCTCATTGAAAACATAAGTGTTCGTGTACCAAATATAGCTTACAATCATAATAAAGAATAGTATAAAAACTATGAGACTGCATTTCCCATTTCCCAATACAGTTGATGAACCTGATGATATAGAGGAATGGGCGCATTAAAACACGAATATCCCACTTCACTCAAAATCGAGAATCACCACAAACTCTTATTAATAATATTAATATATGAGGAGTATGAGTTCATCATTTTGTCAACATGTTTTCATAAGAAAGCAAGTGTTGTTCATCTTTGTATGAAATAAAAACTAAAAAGTAGGCTAAAGTTAGAGTGAGTAGAAGTCGCGTGTAGTTGTGTTGTGTCGAAATATTTTATGCGTTAAAGACCACACACGTAATCATAAAAAAATTGACAACAGCTTTCAACGAAATCGTCCATCATTTATTACAGAAATATGAGGATTGTTCTCCATAATTCGCTAGAATTTTATATAGTTCTGGTGACTCCATCTGGACAAAATTGCGCATAAAGCTCGGATGCGTCATTCTTCGATTCTTCATCTAAAAAAATTCATCTCGATCGAGTCTGTAGTTTTGAAATTATCCGGAAAATATTTTTAAGGAACCCGTGGTCGAATTTTGTCTTTTGACGATAATGTCAAACAGACAGAAACAAAAAAATTGAGGAAACATCTAGAAACCTTTTAACTAGTGACATCTATACAATAGATGATAAACTGACTGAAATTCTTGTCAAGATAGAAGGAAACATGTATAATATCACAAAATATGGAAAGGAGAAGAGAGATGTAGGTACCTAACTTTTTTCCTGTGGCAAATCCTGCATTTCTGTGGCACATTTTCATGTACTATTTAATGGTGTCGGTAGGTATATTTTGCCAAAATCAGGCTCATCAATATTTATTTGTATAACAATATTTTTTTCAAATGTGATTCTGACACTAGCGATTTTTAGTTATTCCAGTAGAGCTTGAGGTCACCATTCCAAAAATATTCAAAACTTGATATTTCGCATGAAATCTTCACCATCTAAATAAGA
This sequence comes from Adalia bipunctata, assembly GCA_910592335.1. Lineage (NCBI taxonomy): Eukaryota > Metazoa > Arthropoda > Insecta > Coleoptera > Coccinellidae > Adalia > Adalia bipunctata. The sequence goes on from OU342954.1 coordinate 809,011, forward strand.
ATGTTCTTCACCATTTCGATGATAATACACGAGGAAACTTGCAATGTCTAATCGTCGAACATGATAACACCAAGTATGGCATATTTTTCTACTGCCCTATGACATTTCACTCCAAATATTTTACGTCCCGTTAGTCACTTGCTCGCCGCCACTTCGCCAGCAATATACAAGGAAAGGGGATCTTGACTTCAGGTCTGCTGTTAGGGTGAATAATACACTTCTTTCAAATTGTCGACGTTTCGGTTCTTTCTGGAATCTTCTTCAGGACTGTAAGAAAATTCATGTTAAACTTCAGATAAATGAACAATCCGTCATACAACAACACACAATTTTTTTCTGAAGACCTTGTAGTGGAAATAAATTTGTTAAAAAAAATTTTTTTTTCCAATTTTTTCGTTTCCGATATGATTGTGTATTCAATGCTGAATACATTTTCTGTTGAAACCATTGTATTCATTCGAATAGTTTTCAAAATATCGAAAAAAAACTGAAAAAATGTCAAATATTCATATTCATGTCCATTATTCTCACTCTGAACATTCCGAGTGTAAACCGTTCTCACAACGTCAAAGTAGAAGAACGATGGAGAGGTCATGCATCTTTTGAATTTCATGAATAATCACAGAGTGTTTCAAATTTAGTATCGAAAACTGTGATCGAAAATTGGCCATAACTTTTTTTTTTCAAATTAGAACCCTATTTTTTATCATAGCGTTGGATTCTGCGAAGAAAAATGATGATAGCACTCTCAGATGATCTTGCTCCTAAATTCAGTAATTCCCGATTTATTTGAGCTTTTCTGGATTCATGTTGTGGCGACATAAATCCACCGGCGTGCAGAAGTCTGGTAAACGCGCTCCACACGCCGCCCGCGCTTGAGCACGTGCTTGACGCAATAAACCTTTACAAACCACAATTCCTTGGAATACTTTCTAGGTAGTTACCTTCCAAAATGTGACCTGAATACGTATTCGATATAACAAGATAATTCATGAGATCATTGATAAAGAAATTCGTTCAACTGGATCTGTGTAATTACTTTCCTAATTACAATAACAACATATCAAGATCAATTTTATCACGCGACAACTGGGTGCTTGTCCCTAAGCTCCGCTTAGAAAATGTCATAGTCAAATCAAAGCTTACAAAATGTCATAGTCAAATCACGTAAGATGTCAATATTAATGAGAAATCTTACCTGACTTGACTATGCAATGCTACGATTCGACCGCTATTCAGTGGCGGATCCAGCTCTCGAGAAAGGGGGGGGTCACGGTCAGGTGGATTACATACCCGCCAATTGATTTTTTTCATCAAACACACAAGATTTGAGGGTTCGTCCAGTCCAGGGGGGGGGGGGCATGACCCCCATGACTCCCCCCCTGGATCCGCGCTTGCCGCTATTCATAAGCCCGCTCCACACTCATGGCGCGAATCTTGCCAAGAATTCTTGCCGTGAACCTGGCCAAGAATTCGCGTCCAAATAAGTCATCCACACTCACACAAATATTCGCGCATTGGTCCACGGCATCCTTGCTGTCTGCGAAGACTTTCCGCCCTATAAAAAAGGTTAATTCTGATAATAATAAAGCAATTCTCATTTCGACACTTATATCCTCTAAATCTAATCTAATTCCACTTCATTGCTACAAGAAAACCATTCATTTCAAAAGCGAATAAAGTCAGTGAACAAGCATTAAATCATTACTGCGCTGGTACCGCGAACGCCTGTCAGTGTGGATGGAACATTTGTGCTTACTGCTTAGGCGCGAAGCCTTTGTCGCGGGACAGGAGACCGCAACGAAACGGAGAACGCCGCGAAGCGCGAACGTGACACAAGAAAGTTATCCACACTCGCGTTCGCGGTATTGGCCGAGGTTCTTGCCATGAGTGTGGAGCGGGCTATACGATTTCGAGAATGAATTACAATAACATATCAAAGTCAATTTAATCACGCGACAACTGGGTGCTTGCCCCTAAGCTCGGCTTAGAAACGACGACGACGACATGCCCTTGAACATTGGACCTTGGACTTGTGGGGGTGGCTTCACCGGTTACAATGATTGTAATTTCATAAATCGGAATCCATGGTGGAGCAACGCCCACTAGGGATGTGTCGTTCTCGAACGAACGGGTTAAAAAAACCGGGTCTCAAAAGCCAATCGTTCGTTCGGTTCCTCTGTAGAAAAATAACCCGTTCTTTCGAACGGTTTCGATGATTCAATGCCAAATGGTTGTTGCCTCATTCGTTCGGTCTTATCGATCTCCCGACGTCGGGTGTCGGTGTCGGTACTCGGTCTCGGTACTGTCGGTCGGGTCTAGCTACCATAAAGTAATAAACAGCTGGAACCGAAAGAGATGATTTATGGCTCGTGTCATTTTTGTGGATTCTTGAACAGAAGTTCAGGCGGTCTTCGAAAAGAAGACGAGTTTGGTATGGGAATTCGGATTTACCCAAAACGACAGATGATAATAAGAAAATGCCTACTCATACCTACTTGTTTCTTGCATTCTTGAACTGAATATTCGGCACCTGGTTTTTATGGAAGAATTGACAATGAACGGAGATGTCCTTCGGAAATCGGAAATTGCACCTCCTTAGATAAATCTATTTTGTTTTGTTTGGTAAAAATGGTCAGGTGATAATATCTTCTTGCATTCTTGAAGTGAATATTCGGCATATGGTTTTTATGGTAGGATTGATAACGAACAGAGATGTCCTTCGGTAATTGCAACTTGCACCCCCTTAGATATTTATATTTTGGTTTGTTTGGTAGAAATGGTCAGTCTCTTACGTTATCTGAGTTAGAACGACGCCGTATTTTTTCAATTTTCCCGTGTCTTCGTGTTCGATAGAACGATTGAACGAAGGAAGGGCGAACAGTTCTTTTTGAACGAGTTTTTAGAACCGGTTCTTCACAGTGAACGAACGATACCGATCCGGTGCCTCAAAATTCGACGAACGACACATGCCTAACGCCCACTAGCCCAATGCCATGTCACGGTATAAGGTTATACCAAAGAGTAAATACTCTTTGGTTATACTGTGCCCATGTCGTCGTCGTTTCTAAGCGGAGCTTAGGGGCAAGCACCCAGTTGTCGCGTGATAATATTGACCTTGATTATGTTGTTATTGTATTTCATTATAGAATTCGTATAAATAGCGGTCGGATCGTAGCATTGCAATCATTGCATAGTCAAATCAGGTGAGATTTCTCATAAATATTGGCAACATAAATCTTTTTCCAACGTTCAAGGCCATGTATGTTGTCGTTGTCGTTGTCGTCGTCGTCGTCGTTTCTAAGCGGAGCTTAGGGGCAAGCACGGAGTCGGAATTCTTTAACCATCACAAGAATAATTGATCTGTTACATCTCGAGGTAATATTTGTGTTCTGTGAGGTAAAGTATCTGAACCATTATCGAATGCTTAGGTTAACATGTAAACAATTGCTTTTGCAATGTTACAAGAATACTGAATAACTCGAAGAATAATTTGAAAAACAGAAGTTTTATGGACAATTTTCGATCTCAATTTTCGACACAAAATTTGAAACACCCTGATATGATATTTATGAAATTCAAAAGATGTATGACCTTTTCACATTCTACTAGGTATTTATGGGTCGTTATGGGAAGGATTTACGCTCAGGATGTTGAGAATATGAAAAATGAACATAATACTCTGACTATGAATATTGGACTTTTTTCAGGTTTCATTTCGATATTTTGAAAACTATTCGAATGAATACAATGGTTTCAACAGAAATGTATTCAGCATTGAATACTCAATCATATCAGAAACGAAAAAATGACCAAAAATTGTTGAACAAATTTATTTTCTTTCCTTGTATAACCGGAAGTGCTCAAGCTGCAAAAATATTTTAGCTCAGTAGAGAATTTCGAACAATATCATAATCCCAATTTTCAGATTTCAAATATTGTATATGTCCAGTTCTCCAGAAACTTCCAATAGGCACTCAAACAAGGGGACACCCTATACATATATCCTGTTTATTCAATATTCATCAGTTATGACTGAATCGGATTACGTTGTTGATCGAGAATACAGCCGTTCAACCAGTGGCGTAGCGCAAAATTCGCCCCTCCCCGCAAAACTTCAGTTGGGGCCCCCTCCTTAGATCTGAGCTGTTTGGCTCGGGGGCCCCTTTGGTACCGGGGCTCCCCCGCACCGCGGGGTCTCAAGATTCTTGATATTTGAAATATCGTGGTAAATTTCCAAGTCGTGATAGGCCTTATCATTGTTTAAAGTTTAAACAATGGGCCTTATGAATATACAGATGCTCCACAAGTTGAAGAAACCAGTGTTAACAATATTTCTGAAAGTTCCATATCCATAGTTGAAAGGAAACAATATTAGAAGAAAATACACCATTATTAGAAACTGGAAAAGCAGCTAGTACCTACTGGAATTGTTGATAGTGCCGCTGAAGCAGAAAGGACAGTTTGTGTTGAGGTAGATTGGTAGGTACTGTTATGGTTCAAAATATATTTTCAAAATTCAAAATTAATTAAGATTTATTGAGGCCAAATTAAAGTTGAAAATGAAAGATCTCTAGAAATAGAATTATTTTGAAGTTTGAAAGTTTGTACATAGAAATAGATTCTGTGATAGTTCGAATTAGCTTAGGAAAATCTTCGATGACTGAACACATGGTGATTGCACTGATTAGATTTTGTTTCGATCAAATTGAGAATATCGGCAAGATTTCGTTTTTTCCACTTCAGGTGGCGCTTTTCACTAATTATGACTGATTTTTATTAGTTATTCCAAATATTCGAATTTATTCTGGTGAACATGTTGTGTCAATAGCCGATAATTTTGTCAAGCAATAATTTGGGAATATATTCTTGATATTTTAATTCATATCAGTATGGAGGTAAAGTATAATGCCGGCCATACACGTTACGGTCTACCGGAGAGGTATACCTGCGCAGGTATACCTGTGCAGGTATACCGGACGTCGGTCGTGTCTCTGCAGCTTCTCGATCATGGTACGCTTTGTTTTTGACTTGCGATAGGCATGAATGCGTTTTATATATTTCAATAAAATATTCAAGGAAATTTTTAGTAGAATCTGTTGGTGCCATTTTTGCGTATTGATTTTTGATACAGGTGACAATACGATATCATTCACTACTCGACGTGGAGACAACTGACGGCGACAACGTTTATGACAGCAAATTACGTGACCTGCGCAGGCGACCGGTGTACAGGGTGGGCAAAATTGTTGCTATATGAACTCAAACTTTTTAACCCGAGGAGATAGAGAAAAATGAATGGCACCTTATAGTCCTCTTTTTTCAAGAAACTGATAATGCCATCAACTGTATTCTTCTATCTTCTTTCGTTTCCGAGTAATAGGCCAAAATTGAAATTTTGGCGATTTCAACTTTGGTCATTATCTCCGTTTCTGTTTATGCTAGGATGTTGGAATAAAAACATTATACAGGCACTTTTCTGATAGCAATCCAGTGGCGTAAGTTGTGTTTTTTCTTATGGAAACAGTAGTTTGAACTGACTTAGAAAGAATCGCCTTTTTTTTCCCGTTTCAGAAATGTATCATATGTTTTAGTTTATGTAGCACCAATTTTGCCCACCCTGTACATGCACACATGCACAGGCACATCGTACGGTGTCACTCAAAAATATTGATTTTCGATCTTGCACCGGTCGCCTGTACAGGTTGAGAAAACTGCACAGGTCTAATCCCACACACGCTCCGGTTGACCTGCACAGGCATGCCTGCGCAGGTATACCTCACCGGTAGACCGTAACGTTCGCCTGTACAGGTTGAGAAAACTGCACAGGTCTAATCCCACACACGCTCCGGTTGACCTGCACAGGCATGCCTGCGCAGGTATACCTCGCCGGTAGACCGTAACGGTCGCCTGTACAGGTTGAAAAAACTGCACAGGTCTAATCCCACACACGCTCCGGTTGACCTGCACAGGCATGCCTGCGCAGGTATACCTCACCGGTAGACCGTAACGTTCGCCTGTACAGGTTGAGAAAACTGCACAGGTCTAATCCCACACACGCTCCGGTTGACCTGCACAGGCATGCCTGCGCAGGTATACCTCTCCGGTAGACCGTAACGTGAATGGCCGGCATTAGACTTTCACCACATAAAAATGTCATTCTATGGTCAAGTCATAACTGACTTTGGCAGATCAGCTGTTGATTAATCAATCAAATCGATCAAGGGAAAAAGGACCGTAATGACATTGTATGACATAATTAGTGAAGAGCGCCACCTGAAGTGGAAAAAACGAAATCTTGCCGATATTCTCAATTTGGTCTAACGTCATTCCATTCAAAATTTGACGAGTGCTTACACCAGTATTCTAGGCATCTTAGGGAAATCAAGGATGTAGAAGTTTTTTTTGAAGTATGGAAACCGAGGAGACGAAAAAAGGAAATGAGAAAAGAAACATCAGAGGGAAAAGTCTAGAAGTTAAATTGAGAAATAACAGAAAGAAAAGCCAAGAAGATAATTTGAAAAATAATAAAGGAAGTAAGAAGAGAAATTGGGGAAAATAAACGAAGACACAACAAGAAAAACCTACAAGATACGATACGAGTAATAAGTTGCGAAGTATGAAGAGAGAAGATTGATATTAGAAGAATGGTTATATGGTGAAAGAAAAACTACGGAGCAGAATTTGGATTTGAAAACAGGATTAAAGTGTATGGACAATAGAAATAGATAAATTTTTTTTTTATTTTAATTTGGACCCTCAATTGGGAAAGAAAATTACCGGGCAGAGCAAAATTTAAAGTTTTAATTAATTTGATAGATTCCAAATTCCTTTTTATTCGAAATATAAAGTTATAAAAAAAGGAATCATAACAGTACCTACCTACTATTATTGGTGCTGTTAGCTGTTGGCAGTGTTAAAACAGTAGGTTATACAATATATTTCAATGGCAATATTACATCTGCACCGTTTTATTACAGGTCATAAATTGTAATATAATACTACCAGATGTTCATTCTGTTCCGCTGTTGCAATTTTGGGCGTTGTAAATATCACGGCCTTCTAGGGACAGTTAAGCGGGCTGCGGACTACGAGCTATACTATAATATATAATATATATTATTATAGCTTACATATTACATGAAAATCGCTCTAAGCAGAATAACATGTAACACCGCGCATTTATGCTATAATATATATTACGTATCTGCAGAGATATGCTTTTCGAGCGATATTTTAGAGTATATCCCACCTCCCACCTTACGTCTAAACCCCCGCGCCACGAATATGCAACTCAGTTTCAATAATATACAGGGTGAGTCTTTGACTTGTACATATATTTTAACTGAAGATTCTTGAGGTCAAAAGAAACCTTTTTTTCATTTTCCATTTTCCCGAATTCGGCTCTGTTAAAAAGATATAGCCATTTGAAAAAAAAAAATTGGGCTGATACGCCTCTGAAATGATCTTCTGGAATTGATGCAAAGTTCATATTTCTCGATAGAAATTGAGTTTATACATTTAGGAAATAATCAAATACTAACCTTATTCGAATAAGAATGTTAAAACCACGATATTTCTTAACAAAAACAGTTATTTTAAAAGGATTATTTCTGCAATTGAAAAGTCATATGTCTTCTATCGAATTAAGTTCCTTCTTTGATTTTCCTGAAGATTAGTTTGTAAACACTAATAACTTGCTCATATTTTCCTCTTTCTCCCAAAACTATCTCAAAAAGAATTGTTTTCACACTAATCGAACATAACTCCATTAAATTAGGTCAAATGATTAGAGGTCAATGACCTAACCTAACCCATCAAACCATATTCTATGAACTCTAGAGCATAGAACGTTTGAGCAGACGATGCCAGATTGTGTTGATTTTCTCCACAAGGAAGCAATAGGTCCTCTATCCTCAACGGATGAACTAACGCAAAGGCACTAGTTTTGTTTGCTTTTGGCTGATGGCGTCTTGTCGTGCCTCTTTGGAAATGTTCTGATTCTCGCCGATAGAGCGCTACGATCTTAATGCGCAACCGTTGTTCCGTGAACCGAACAGTGGAACACGGCTGTGGTTGTTGAAGTAATCCTGCGTAAAGCCGCTTGATGGAGATTTGTTGATTTGTTATTGTTTATTCAGAGTGGATAATGTGAAAAGTTGATGTGAAAAGCTTATCAGTGAAAGTGTGACAATAACGTGTGTGATAATAACCGTAAAGTGAGTTTATAAAATTCCAAGAGGATATTGTATAGATAGAAAAAAACATCGCCACAGATTATCAGGTAGCTATCATAATCATAGTATTTTTCATTAATTTCAATTTAATACGTGATTTGTATGGAATATTCATCAGTGATATCCGAATTTTTTAGTCTTGACGAAGTTGATAAACATTCTGACAACATTGTTACCTTGTATAGAGTTTATTGATTTGAGCCATTCTGTGATATTGAAACGCCAGGGTTGCATCTAGATTTTTCCCATAATTTTTGATTTTATCGTCAAATTTTATCGGGTAAAATTTGGAATAACTCGAAAACAACGCGTTTTATTGAAAAAACTTAAGAGTACTTTTATTTTCTAAACCGATTGGTTCTTTCGAAAATATGAACCGTTTATCTTTTTCAAGAGGTTTTATAGTATTTTTTTGTAGATTCATAAGTTGGCTACGCTGTAACTTTTATACCGGGAGGAACATTGAATAAGTTTTGATTTGGCAATATGCATTATAAAGGGAGTGAATACTTCACCAAAATTCAGTTCATTTGAAATAACGGTTCCGAAGATATAAACAGAAAAGTGTTTTTTTCATGGATTTTCGACACCCTGTATCTTCCAAACCAAACCGAATTTTGAAAAATGGTATAGGAAAAAAGTGTTTCGTTTGATGATAGGAATCTACAGTTAAAATATATGTACAAGTCAAAGACTCACCCTGTATATTATATTATCGCTCGTAGTCCGCAGCCCGCTTAATATAATATGATATTATATCTCATCATAAAGCTATAATATATATTATAGTATAGCTCGTAGTCCGCAGCCCGCTTTAAAGATGGCTATCTATGGTAAATATTTATAACTGAGTATTTTCATATAGTGCCATCTAGTGGAATTCTGACAAAGGGTGTAACAGCCTTAACAGCATAGAATTATGAATATATACAGCGCAGCGTGTCCCAAAATGTTCCAAACAGCCAATATCTCGGCTCTCAGACAAGGTAGAAAGTTCAAACAAAAAGTTTTTCAAATGGCATCAAAAACTCTAGCAGAATCTGTCGTCAAAATTCTGTTTCTAATTACCACCCCTGATTAAACTACCCCCAGATATTTTTTTTCAAATGGCACCCTCATATTTTTCTCAATCTGAACGATTCCCCAGTGGAAGAAGAAATGTGTTAAAACAATTTTTTATCATTTTACGTACATTCAACCCTAAAAAAAAATATTTATAATTTCGGGCACATTCACCATTTTTGCTCAGTCCATAGGCCACATAGAAAGAATTTCTATGGTCTAAGATGAAAACTGGCATTGTTTTCGGTGGTAACTGGTAACCTTTGGGTATAGAATAATTATAGAGTATAGAACACAGACATAGAGAATGGACGGAGCAAAAATGGTGGATGTGCCGGAAATTAAGTAAAATGAAAAAAAATTGTTTTAACATATTTCTTATTTGACTGGGGAATCGTTCATCAGAGTGAGAAAAATATAAGGGTGCCCTTTGAAAAAAATTTCTGGCGGTATTTTTTTCAGGGGTGGTGATTAGAAACAGAATTTTAACGACGGCCCTGATAGAGTTTTCGATGTCATTTGAAAAACTTTTTGTTTGAACTTTCTACCTTGTCTGAGAGCGGAGATATTGGCTGTTTGGAACATCTTATGTGCTTAACGGGCATAATATAAATACAGAACATTGGGTACTTGAATAAACTAAAGGTCATTTTTCTAAAAAAGTTTTCTTAAAATATGAATGAATTTGACTTTTTTATGAAATAAAGTTTGAAATTAATGCTTATCAAACCGGTAGAACTAAGCCCTCGTTTAGCCGGACAGAAGCATGCAGAGAATAGCGACAATTGTACAAATTCGTGTTATAGAGTATATTCAGGGTATTTGGCAGATTTGGCCGAAAGTGCAATGTGTATAGGTAACCAGCAATCAATAGTATTTATTCCGATATTGCTACCAAGTGTTTGAAAGGATGAACAATTTTTCATCTTTTACGTTATCCCTCAGAAGGTAGTTGTGAATTTCTCAGTTTGGCTGCATCGACTGTGTCATAAAAAACCATCTGGTACCAATTTGCGCTATTTCTCTCAGTAGGCAGTATTTTTTCTCATTCTTAATAAATGATTCTATCGAATCTCCGTTCAACACGTAAATCTGTTAAGGGGCCGTTATACTTTACCGACGTCACCGATTCTCCATTCAAAAAGTGCCTTCCATTTTTCCAAGTTCACTCAATTTTCCACCTGAAAGCTTGATTTTTTTTTATTCTCCTGGAATTTCAGACAGTTCTCTTCGATTTCACGCTTTCTGGAAGTCTTTTCAGTATTTCCATAATGTTTTGCATTAATTAAGCGTCGATCCAAATGGATTTTTTTTTAAAGGAGGGCACTCCAATGAATTTTCTAAAAAAATTGATAAACAACCGCCAAAAAACGATTATGAAGTCAATTTTCATGGACTCTCAAATTAAACCCGATTTTTTCAAAGTGCCCTCAAGACATCCTTTAACTTCAATTTGAAGAAAAAATCAAGTTTTAGGTCAAAAAATGATGGCGTAATCTTGGAAAAATGAAAGGCACTTTTTGAATGGGGAATCGGTGCCGTAGCCGATTTTTTCATGCGAAATAATAATTTTATCAAAGAGAAAAAATCGGAGTGCCCTCAAGACATCCTTCAACTTCAATTTAAAAAAAAATCAAGCTTTTAGATGAAAAAATGAGGGCCTGAACTTGGAAAAATGAAATGCACTTTTTGAATGGAGAATCGGTGCCGTAGCCGTCGGCCGAAGTATAACAGCCCCTTAAGTACGCAAAAATTAACCGAAAAAAATTCAAAGTGAAGTGTGTGGTATGTGGACTTTTTTCAGTACACTTCAATAAATCATTTATTTTTCTTCGGAACATACAAAACAGATGCTGTGTAATCCTGTAGAGTGTGTTAATCTGGTAATGCAGAATTAAAAAATTATACACTACAAAATTTTCTTAATATGTATTTTCAATGCTCTCGGGAAAAAACATTGACTTGCAATCCAAAATGCCAGCCCCCCTGCCACCATTGGTTTTCTAATCCTTCCATGCTCAGTTGGAAAATTTTCGAAGCTATCCCCCCAAAAATTTGGCTTCGGCCCTTCCCTGAACTACGGGGTGTTACATTCAAACCAATTACCGCTAGACAATAAGTATTTTTGATAATATTGTTAGTTTACCTAATAAAGAATGTTACGCGAACGCGATACTTTATGAGCACACACAAAACTGTTGTATTTTTGTCCACCCTGTACCAATTCGAATATACATGTGATACATTTTTGGAATCAGCTCAGCTAGAGTAATCCGAGAATTGAGACAAAATGGGGGTGTTTCATTCAAAAAAAAATGACGGTGTCGTCATTTCTCGAACGTAATTCACCCTGTATACAGGGTGTCCCACGGTCGAGTGCCTATTAGACGTTTCTGGAGACCTGGACATATTTGAAATCCGAAAATTGGTATTATGATATTGTTCGAAATTCTCTACAGACCGAAAATATTTTTGGAGCTTGAGCACTTCCGGTTATACCGGGAGTGGAAATAAATTTGTTCAAAAAATATTTTTTTCAATATTTTCGTTCCTGATATGATTAAGTATTCAATGCTGAATACATTTCTGTTGAAACCATTGTATTCATTCGAATAGTTTTCAAAATATCGAAAAAAAACCTGAAAAAATGTCGCATATTCATAGTCAGTGTTATGTTCATTATTCTTATTCTGAACATTCTCAGTGTAAACCGTTCTCACAACGTCAAAGTAGAAGAATGTGGAAAGGTCATGCATCTTTTGAATTTCATAAATATCATCACAGGGTGTTTCAAATTTTGTGTTGAAAACTGTGATCGAAAATTGGCCATAACTTCTGTTTTTCAAATTAGAACCCTATTTTTTTATGACTGCATTAGATTCTGCGGAAAAAATAGTGATAGCATTCACAAATGTTCTTGTTCCTAAATTCAGTTATTGCCGAGATATTTGAGCTTTTCTGGATTCATGTTGTACGTAGAGTCAAATTCACCTCTTTCGCATGAGAATATTCTGTGATCATAGAGGATAAATTAACCCATTAATAATTCACAAGTGACAGCTCTTATTTTAGACCATAACCTTACTTCTCGATTTTACTTCAATGGTTACTATGGTTGCATAAGAATAGTCATCGAATCTGTTGGCATGAGAATATTCTGTGACCATAGAAGATAAATGATCCCATTAATAATTCACAGTTGACAGATCTAATTATTAGTTGTTACTATGGTTTCATAAAAATATTCATCGAATTTCTTCAGATTCGATGAATTTGACTCTACGTACAACATGAATCCAGAAAAGCTCAAATATCTCGGCAATTACTGAATTTAGGAATAAGAACATCTGAGAATGCTATCACTATTTTTCTTCGCAGAATCCAACGCAATCATAAAAAAATAGGGTTCTAATTTGAAAAACAGAAGTTATGGCCAATTTTTGATCACAGTTTTCGATACTAAATTTGAAACACCCTGTGATGATATTTATGAAATTCAAAAGATGCATGACCTTTCCACATTCTTCTACTTTGACGTTGTGAGAACGGTTTACACTGAGAATGTTCAGAATAAGAATAATGAACATAACACTGACTATGAATATGCGACATTTTTTCAGGTTTTTTTTCGATATTTTGAAAACTATTCGAATGAATACAATGGTTTCAACAGAAATGTATTCAGCATTGAATACTTAATCATATCAGGAACGAAAATATTGAAAAAAATATTTTTTGAACAAATTTATTTCCAGTCCCGGTATAACCGGAAGTGCTCAAGCTCCAAAAATATTTTCGGTCTGTAGAGAATTTCGAACAATATCATAATACCAATTTTCGGATTTCAAATATGTCCAGTTCTCCAGAAACGTCTAATAGGCACTCGACCGTGGGACACCCTGTATTAGATTATTATTTTGAAATATGGTAGATAACCATCAAAAATCGACATGTTTCAGGATTTCTCCTTAAAATGACCTGTTCAGCTAAAAATGAATTTGTTCCATACTTTACGGACACAGTGTACATCTGGAAACATTCTTACATCAAGAATTCAAGTGTTGTAAGAACAGGATGTTTTTAAGAAAATGAAAGATTTCCAATGCTTAAGCAATGCCGAATTTTTTTTGCAAAGGTATTTCTTCGTGGAGTAACTTGGATTTTTTGCATGGAGCTCAATTTTGTCAAATGTTGGAGTATTCTAATAGATGACGCGGTTCGGCGGCGGACTCATGTCAAACAGCTTTTGTATTTATTTCTTCTTCTTAAACAACTCGCTGGCCCGGCGAACTTTGTTCCGCCCGAGGGGTAAACCGGTTGGCAATATGGTGTACAACATCAGGCATTGCCAATGGCATTGGTTGGCATTGCTGGCAATGGGCATTGCTGGCATTGGTTGACATTGCCGGCATTTGCAGGCATTGTTTGGCAATTGCAGGCATTGTTTGGCATTTGCAGGCATTGTTTGGCATTTGCTGGAATTGTTTGGCATTCGCTGGCATTGTATGAGGTTATGTTTCCAATTTATATGGATGCGTATAGTAGTCGCCGCTAGGGATTTGAAGATGAAGGAGCGTTGATTGATTCAAGTTTCACTGAACTTTTAAATTTCATTCTCATCATCCTGTATATCAAAACCCAATGACCTCACACGAAATGTTGGGGGGGGAGGACATTATCGTCGATCAATCTGTTGAAAAATTTGCGAACTTCCTTGCTTCTTGCTGTTGTCATTGAAAAAGATTCTTGAAAACTTCCTGCAATAAACAGATCTGAGCCATATCCTCCCAATATTCAAATTTAAAATCTTTATTCTCATAATTTTCTGAGGATGTATCCCAGATTTCCGCCTTTCTTTCTATGACGCAATGAGCATTTCCGTTCCGAAATTAAATTTATCCATCCTATTGACTTTTATCCATTTAATAATACAATCCTTTCGTAAATACGTAGAAATCTCCAGAATATTCAATAACATGTGCGACACTGCAATCGTATCTGGACTGATGAATGATGATCCCCATGCATGTGAAAACCTCCTTTGTCCCTTTTGCCCCGACTTGGACCGACGAAACGCATACGCAGCGGGCCGAACCGATGCTCGCGCTTGTTCCATCGGTCGACTGATGATACGCATGCATGTGAAAGGATTGCAAAATCCAGTTCAAACGCCGATCCCGACTGACCATCGGTCCCTTTTATAGTGTTTCCCGTTTATTGTTTTGTTCTGCTCGCACATTTGTATAATAAAACTGAAATCTTTCGGTTTTTTAGAACTGGACTTGGATGGAATAAATGTGAAAAAAAGAAGGAAGGAATGATTCAGAAGAGAGCTTTAACATGGAATATTCGGGAGTTACTGTGATTGTACTTTTTTTTATCTCAATACCATATAAAACATGTATTAGCTTTGCTCGTCTTCTTAGTCCTACTTTTACCGTATAGTCTAATTTAGTAATGATTAAACATGATTTGGGATTGGTTGGCAAATCTGGCAATGTATATTGTATAGTATACAGGGTCTTTCACGAGGAACCTCACCCATATTTATACGGGAAACTACTGAATGTATTTTCATGAAATTCAGCACTTATAAGTATTTCACGATGCTGATGAAATCTAAAATATTTTCAAGGCATGAGCACCTCCGGTTTTTCCGGAAATGACGTCAACTTCCGTTTTTCAAATTAGAACACCATTTTTTTTATTGCAGAAATAGATTCCTTAGAAAATTTCAAGTTATTTTGATGTAACATTTTTCAGTTTTGGTTGGAAAATTCTCTCTGAGCGGGAAAATTCGAAAAAAAAATCGAAAATAGAGCTCCGCTGAAACAAGAATAACTTCGAGGTTTTTGGATGGAAAATTTTAATTTTTGGGATTTTTCAAGATGTAAGATTGATGTATCCACTTTAAAAATCGAAATCGCGATTCATGATACAGGGGGTGAAAAAATCGCTTTCAAAGTTAGGGATGATAAAATCGTGAAAAATCAATTTTTTCAAATTAGAACCCCATTTTTTTTATGGCAGATATTGAATCTACGTTAAAAAATAATGTGAGTGTATGCATCACACCCTTGCCCTAAAATGGATATTTTCTGAGTTAATATCCACTTTAGGGCAAGGAATCTATTTCTGCAATAAAAAAATGGTGTTCTTATTTTAAAAACGGAAGTTGACGTCATTTCCGGAAAAACCGGAGGTGCTCATGCCTTGAAAATATTTTAGATTTGATCTCGGATTTCATCAGCATCGTGAAATACTTATAAGTGCTGAATTTCATGAAAATACGTTCAGTAGTTTCCCGTATAAATATGGGTGAGGTTCCTCGTGAAAGACCCTGTATATAGTATGTATATGTATAGGCGAAAGACGCTTGCCATTGGTTGGCATTTGCTGGCATTGGCAGGCATTTGTTGGCATTGGCAGGCATTTGCTGGCATTAGCAGGCATTTGCTGGCATTAGCAGGCATTGCCGGCATTGTTTGTATTGTCTGCCATAAGCTCAATGTAAATGTGGCATTGTGGTGTACAAAATATTGCAACCGGTTTACCCCTCGGTTCCGCCTCAATGATACTTAAGGTGGATTTCACAAATTATTGTCATTAACTGTAGCGACACCCAGTGGCCTTATTCAAAAGGAGGAAAAGCATTTCCTACATAAGCAAATTTTTCTGAGTTTTAATTTATTTTATAACAACCAGGCTGTAGACGAATCCATAAATGAAGTTTCATAACAAACAGTCCATCCGATCTCGAGTTATAAATGGTGTAACCAACAACTTTGTTTTTTATACAGGGTGTCCCACTAGTGCCGCAGCGGACGATATACGCGTAACGGTCTGAGTTTGGCAAAATTTTTTGATGCAGACTCGATATACTTCAAGAAGAGCACAACCTTAAAATATTTTCGAATATATCGGGTGGCACACAAAAGAGGAATAGCGGCTGACTTTGTTTTTTCAAATGGGACACCCTATATTCAATAGTGTTTTTCATTTCTCTGAAACTTTCCGCATGCTTTCGTATGCTTTTCACATATTTTTTTTCGACAGTTTTCGAAATATTGGCCATTTTGACAAAAAAATTATACTTGTAGAGGCTATGTTATCCAATTATATTTCACGAACCCTTGCACATACCAGTAACAGTTTCATATGGATTGAAAGACTTCAAAGTATCCTACCCAGCTATAATAAAGCATCTTCAGCATACAGAGTGTCCACAAAAAGACTATCAACATGACGAATTTCAAATCAATTTTTCTTCATTTTTTCAAATGCAATGCATATAATTTTTTTTCATCATTTTAATCACCATTCATTTTACTTCATTTTTTGTTAAATACATGATATGCATATCTCTAACGGAATAGGATTTTTAAGCGCTTTTTCGAAATGTTTCCCTAAAATTCACATATATTTTTTTTATACCTTCGAATTCAAATAGCAGATTTGGCTTTTCTATGGTTATTGAGAACTGTCAAATTATTCCACTCAGAATTATCATCATTGAAGCTTCAATTCATATTATAGCGAAATGAAATGAGGAACTAGAAAGTTTTGATGTATCTACTCAAAAATGTGATGAAATCAGTTACTGAAGACAGAAACTTGCTTTCTGTACCCATTTTTCAAAATACATTTTTGATAATTTTCTATGTTTCTACTTGGAACGTCGAATCTTCCAAAAATTTCAAACAAGCTTTGAGCTTGCGAGCTTGAAGTTCTGCGTGCGTGCCTGTGAAATTTATGAATATCATTTTTTCGAAGAAACTGAAGAAAGGATAAGAGCGGGCACTTTTTTGTATCCTGAAGTTTTGAAACTGGTTTTTTTGAAGTATTCATAACTTTTTCATTCAGACTCATTGGTATTTTTTTGAATTTTCAGTTTTCACATCATTGTGTGAGTAGATAATCATCCAATCCGTAAAAACTATGATGATTTGAATTGAACCTGCAATGATGTTAATTTCGAATAGAATAATTTGACAATTCCCAATAACCACAGAAAAGCCAAATCTGCTTTTTGAATTCGAAGGTAAATGTGAATTTGGAGGAAAAACTCTAAAAAATCCTATTCAGTTAAAGATTTGCATTTCTTGTATTCGACAAAAAATGAAGTGAAATGAATGGTGATTACAATGATGAAAAAAAATTATATGCATTGCATTTGAAAAAATGAAGAAAAGTCGATTTGAAATTCGTCATGTTGATAGTCTTTTTGTGGACACCCCATATGCTGGAGAATGGAGAGAATATAATTGAATAACATAGCCTCTACAAGTATCATTTTTTTGTCAAAATGGCCAATATTTCTAAAACTGTCGAATAAAAATATGTGAGAAGTATGCGAAAGAACGCAGGAAGTTTCAGAGAATTGAAAAACACTATTGAATAATTTAATATAGGGTGTCCCATTTGAAAAACAAAGTCACCCGCTATTCCTCTGTCGTGGGCCACCCGATATATTCGAAAATATTTTTAGGTTGTGCTCTCCTTGGAGTCTATCAAGTCTGCATCAAAAAATTTTGCAAAACTCAGACCGTTACGCGTATATCGTCCGCTGCGGCACTAGTGGGACACCTGTATATAGATGTTGGAATAGAGCACTATGAAGATATACTCCATTCACTTTTATAAAGTATCGCGGTTTGCCATGAAATTTTGACACATTTCACCGTATATATTTTGAAAATGTTAGGTTATGGTAATTGCACTGTCAGATACGCCCACAACGTTGCCGTTTCTGCTGAAAAATCGTAGTAATTACGTATTCATCAAAATGTTTCTTTGGGAAATTAATGAATTTGAGAAAATATTATGTTAATTCAGAAGACATTTAACTACATTTTTGCACAACCTGAAATACTCCAGTATGAAAATGTAGTAGTTCTACGAAACCTGCGCCACAGGGCATAGTTAAATCTTCGAAGAACTAACTCCATTTACAAAGTTGAAAAAGAGTAAATAGAAAGTAGACCTGGCAATGTCGCTTAATTTTCACGAGTGCCAAACTGCGTCTGTTCTAGGGGAAAAAACTTGATAAACCTAAATCATGGCCAACCGCGATACTTTATAAATGTGAATGGAGTATAGCTATATCCCTCTCTGTTTAGTCAGAGCCTCCAGATTGCCCCTCTCTTTCTATATATGGGGACCTTAGCTCTGTATGGAGAAAGATCGGGTGGCAGGGCACTGGGTGTTAGAATAATGCCGCGGCATCTAATAGTCAAATTTATGATAATTTATTGTTAATTTTGGTGTATAGATAGATACATGGCGATGAAAATGTTGCGAGTCCTGTAATTCTCGAGTCTATGGTTGGACCCAATCAACCAAAGAGCCATACTACTACTATATATATATAGTATGCTAGAAAGACCTGGCTCTTTGGTTGATTGGGTCCAACCATAGACTCGAGAATTACAGGACTCGCAACATTTTCATCGCCATGTATCTATCTATACACCAAAATTAACAATAAATTATCATAAATTTGACTATTAGATGCCGCGGCATTATTCTAACACCCAGTGCCCTGCCACCCGATCTTTCTCCATTCAGAGCTAAGGTCCCCATATATAGAAAGAGAGGGGCAATCTGGAGGCTCTGACTAAACAGAGAGGGATATAGCTTGCCCACCAAAGTTGGTGGGCAAGAAGCAATTGGAAGTCATCTGTGTTGCCGCAGCAACAGAATTATCGTCAAATTTACCGAATAATATCTTTGGCTCTCAAAAGAACTTGATATAATTAAATTGGATAGCTCCAGCCGAAGCACAGCAATATCGATTGGAAAATAAGTATAATCCTCGTGAAGAGAGTTGTCTCGTCTCTGATCTCTGAATATGGAATATATTCAGAAAAAAACAACCCGTCTCGGAAAGTTGGGTTCAATTTATCAGAAAAAGCGGCAACATAGTTGTTGATAATATGACAAGGATGACGATAACAGCAGGCCATCTCTAGCTATATGCGGGGACCTAACATTTTTCCGAGTAACTCATCCAGTTAGTATTCTATAACTATGCTAACACCACGAACCTAACCTATTTCCAATGTTTTTCATGTGAGCATGCCGAAAAAAGTCCACAAGAATTTTCATTCCGAAAATATGCTCATTCGATTACAGGTTTCATTTCTTTTGATTACAGATTTCATTTTTCTCGATTACAGATTTCATTTCATTCGAAGAGATCTGTAATTATCGAGTCTATGATTGGACCCAAAATGGCGGTTTCTGGTATACTCCCCTACATAGAGCCTTAGTTGGAATTATTAGATAAAAATAATGTTGAAAATATCAGATAAATGGTCGCAAATGATTTTAGTTATGAGAAAAAAAGCGTATGCCATCTTTCTCTATGATGCATCTTTTCTCTATGTGCGTCGTTCATAATGACAAATGACAACCTGAACTTCATTAACTTTGTGTCAAATTCAAGTACAAATATAAATAAATCGTAATCTCAACATTCTCAACTATGCTTCAATCATTTATTCATGTCTTACCATAAGTGATATTCAAATAGCAACCTGCTATGATCACGAAAATTTGTTAAAACTCTGGATTTGTATTCTTCGGAAATGTGTACGTTTAAGTAAAATATATGATCTGGACTGGTGACTGGATGCGAACAAATAAATATTAATGAAGCAATATGCTCCGATATTCAGCGATACCGAAAGATATTACTGAAGAAAAATATCGCATAAATGAGGATCAAACATATCCCAATCACAACTTAAGATCTTTCAAATATGGTAAACAGGATCTTAGAAAGAGGAAAATATCTATTCCTGCGATTTTGGGGAGTCCTGGTCCACCTGATAACACATCGAATTATGTTCCAGTAATAAACAAGACACAGAGTTTACCAAACCATGCGTCTACATCTCATAGTGTTGTAACGACCAGCTATAGCTGTGTTTTTGATATATTAAGGGCATCACCAGATGAAATTGCTACACAGTTAACATTACTTGATTTGCCTGTTTTTCAATCCATACAGCCTGATGAATTAGCGAGTTGTTCATGGCATAAAAAGAACAAATTAATAATTGCTCCAAATGTTGTAGCTTTTACACGAAGATTTAATCATGTTAGTTTTTGGACAGTACAAGAAATACTCCAAAGACCAACTCCCAAGCTAAGGTCTGAAATGCTCTCTCTTTTTATTCGTATTTCTAAAAAATTATATGATCTGAATAATTATCATTCTTTATTTGCAATTATTTCTGCTATGCAAAGTGCTCCTATCTATAGATTATCAAAGACATGGGCATGTTTGTCAAAGAAGGACAAGACAAATTTTGATAAATTGGCAGAGGTGTTCTCTGATGAAAGTAATTGGGCCAATTTAAGGAGCCACATTGAAAGTTTGAAACTACCATGTATCCCATATTTAGGTATATACTTAACAGATCTTGTGTATATAGATATGGCACATCCTCATTCTGGTGGACTAGAATCGCAACCAAGAAGTTTTAAGATGAATAATATACTCAGGATTATAAGCAATTATCAACAATCAAATTATTCTCATTTATTTAAGATACCTCATATTCAGGACTATTTAAATTCCATAAGATATATAGAAGAACTCCAGAAATTTGTTGAGGCTGATCAATATAAATTATCACTAAAATTGGAACCAGTGTCGCCTCGAAACAGTAGTTCTAGCTCTAAAGAATCTATGA
Organism: Adalia bipunctata; assembly: GCA_910592335.1. Classification (NCBI taxonomy): domain Eukaryota; kingdom Metazoa; phylum Arthropoda; class Insecta; order Coleoptera; family Coccinellidae; genus Adalia; species Adalia bipunctata. The sequence goes on from OU342954.1 coordinate 830,012, forward strand.
CCCAGGAAGCAGCAAAAGCAATTGCATCACTCAACTTATCTCCTGCTAAAGTTGCAAGTGGCTCATTAAGACTTCATAATACAGCCACTAAATTTATACCAGGGCATCGAAAATGCAGAAGTCTTGGTACTAATATTTTCAATAGGGGATCACAGTTAGAAACCATAAGACCGAACAATGTACTGAAAACTCATTTGCTAGATGATTCGGCTCTCGAAGAAAGTACTAAGAATCACACTTTAGCATCACCGATTGCTGATTTGCCAATGCATGCATCACAAAGTACTTCTGATGATTCAACGTTACTGCCTCGTGTTACTGAAGAAAATTTGAGTTTTGATGGAAACTTCAGTAGAATGCAAGGATTTGTACAACGGAAAACTGTGATGAAGAATGGGAAGAAAATTAAGGTGACGACATGGCAACGGTACTGGTTGGAAATTTGGGCTTCTACCTTAGCATATTTTGCTCCAAAATCCTTTAAGGGTATCTCCTTGAATATAGGTTGTGCCTCCGCTAATATTGTAAGGTAAGACTTCATTCAGTTCTTTGAGGCATGTTTTGACAAATTGCTGGATCACAACTATTTTTCCTGTGTCTATTTCCCAATTATTTTACCTGTTAATTTTTAGCTTACCATAAACTCTCCAAAATTTACCAGGATCAAATCACACAATGAGTTTTAGTTCGCAAAAGTAACAATAACATTTTACATGAGGGCTACTCAGAGTGTGTGCTTTGTTCTATTCAATTAACACTTTTCTTTCCATATCTCCGGAGCTGTTATTTCAAATGAACTGAATTTTGGTATAAAAGTTCAGCGTAGCCGACTCATAAATCCACTCAAAAATACTATTATAAAACCACTTGAAAAAGATAAACGGATCGTATTTTCGAAAGAATCAATCATTTCAAAAATAAAAGTATTCTAAATTTTTCAATGAAACGCGTCGTTTTCGAGTTATTCCTAATTTTATCTGATAAAATTTGACGAATAAATCATAATTCCTCAAAATAATCTGGATGCTTCCCTGGATTTTCAATATCACAGAATGGCTGAAATTTATAAACTCTCTGATCTATACAAGTAAACAGTAGGTGCGTTCGAGTTGACGGTCAAAATGCTCCGAGCGCACTCCACGTCTACTTTAAAGTTTTATTTCTCAAAAATAAATTCGAATTTCTGTCACAATACAATTCTTCCGTTAGGTTAGGTTAGCAAGCTTTGACTCCACCGTGTTCGATTTGACAAAAGTGCTCGGGATCTCCTCTTTCTACTGTGTTCACTATTCTACTCGCTCCGCCGATCGTCAACTCAAACGCACCTAATGTTGTCAGAATGTTTATCAACTTCGTCAAGACTAAAATCTCTATGATGGAAAACGTTTGATGTGGAGATATGTAATAATGAATTCCCACAAATGTGGGTGATGAATTTGAATTTTAAGAAGTATGAAATTATACATTTTATACTGATAGTTTCTATTCAAAAATTATTGTTACCTGTCTTTATTGAAAATGAAGGTCAATTATAAAATTCGGATATTAATGTTGAATGTCGATACAAACCACATATAAAATTCAAATTAATGAAAAATAAAATGATCCTTAGCACTGAATAATCTGTGGCGATGTTTCTATCTAAACAATATCCGCTTGGAATTTCATGAACTCGACACTACACGGTTATTATTATATTAATTGACTGAAAGTATTCACATTATCATCACGAAATCAAAGAAAAACTGCTGAAATAATCCCTTTCCCCTTCTATAGGCTATAACAACATAGTTCTAGCCATTTACATCACACCGGTTATCGCTATACGCATGCGTCGTTCATGGGACTGACATTTGAGACACAGAACAACAGGTTTGAGATGGGTCGATTCATAGATCTTACCTAGAAGCATAGAATGAATGGAGGGAAGGCTCCGCTACAAAAATGAACTGCCAAAAACGTCCGCACTTGTCAGTTCGCCGCAAGGTCATGAGATGGCGCCAACGTCGTTCGTGGCTCCAGCATGGCTATAACGATACATATTCAAAATGAATTTCGTTTTGACAAATTTATTTCCGATCATAGAATTTCCATATAATTGCGCATAAATAATTGATTAGAATGCGGTGATATGTCAACAATATTGTTATGATTAATATTTGGTGTTATTTTGAAGGGTGAGACTTAAAAAAATTCTTTTATTTAAGTAACGTACAGGTCTTCTTCTAGAAGCTGAAAAAAACGGAGATGGAATTGTCGAATTTTAATGTAGTAAGAATTTGTTTCGATTTCTTCATATGGAACAACCGGACGTCATTTCAAGTCAATCAGAAGGCGTGATTATTCTTTCTTCAGAAATTTTGAATGCGTCATGATCCCACCGAGGCCTTTTTGGCTAAAATAGGTAATAATAAAATTGTTCAATATGTTTTGATACTATTGTCAATAAAAATTCAAACTGTTTACCTTGTTTTTTCATTCAATAATTATGTAATAGGTACATAGCATAATAAATCACACTATATCAATTAAAAATATTATACTTAGCAACAAACGTTGAAATGAACAAAACCAACAGGTAAATTAGATAGTTGAAGCCGCAGAAATGTTTTTTTTTATCGAAGCCGATTCAATTCGTATATTATAGTAACTTCAAACAATATTCGAATTCAATACAATTTGTTTCGACCTCCTTTAGTCCTTTCAGTCAACAACAAAAAGTTTTATTATTCAATCACTTTGGTGTTGGTCGTAAAAATGTATCAATAAAAATGACAACCACATAATATTCTTTGCAACTGTAGCTCCACAGAACAAGACATATGTGACATATAGCCCTATTTGCGATCACAGCGTTATCTATCGGGCGCGACACGAAACTCTAACCTCCGCCGAAATTGGAAGTTCAAAATGATCTGTCGAGCGTATGAAGCCTTCCCTCCATTCATTCTATGCTCCTAGATCTTACGGTTTGTTTTGCGCGCCGGCTAACTCGCATTGCGAGGGGGCGCACCATTATACAATTGTTAAAGAGAAAATCAACAATCGTCTTGTCAAAAGCTCTGAGAAATATCATAGAAGATGGGTCAGGTTAGGTCATATATACAGGGTGATTTTTTTAAGTGTTTCATTAGAAGTTTTCGAGTAAGGAATTGCGATACAAATTAAAAATTTTGTATTTTTGTTTTAGAGTACATGAACTCAATTTGTGAAATATTTTCGAGCGGAATCTACTTCCGGTTCTACCGGAAACGTATGGGAACTTCGTTATTTCAAATGTAACACCCTGTATATTTATACATATTTGAATTCTTCGTTTAATTCTGCTATGATTCCATGTATGATATGCGCAACCACATCAAGCGATTGTTGAGTTATTGCCTGATTCTCAAATTTTTTGACAAAATGATATATTTTTATTATATCTTCAAAATCCCTCATTGTAAGAATTTTTTGCTACAGTGGAACAAAAGAAAGTACGCTGATCCTGCTTATTGTATAAATTATATGGAACCATATAATCGTCAAAAACTAGTTAGAGTGTGCCAAACATTTCATGTCTTCAAAATGAGTAGTTTGGCCGTTAGCGAATAAAATTCCAATTTCACGAATAAAGCCAGGTTTCTTTATCTGAACATCAGGTTTATCAAGATAATTTTCAAGTGGGCTATGTCAATAGTAAGAATATGTCAGTTTTAAACTAAAATTTCTGTATTTAGTCATCATCAATTATCTGCTCTGTTTGTCACATTCGGCGCAAATAAAGAACAGACTTTTGATAAATCATTCTAGTGTACCTTATTATTATTATTGCTTGTTTTGCATAGTGTTTGATCAATAAAAATAAGTAAGAATGACATTTCCTAACATGGCCTACTTTGAAATAGACGAGCATACCACTGAATTTGACAGAATTTCACGAATAAAGCCAGGTTTGTCCCATCAGTCAAATTCAGTGGTGTGCTCGTCTATTTCAAAGTAGGCTATGTTAGGAATTGTCAGTTTCACTTATTTTTATTGATCAAGCACTATGCAAAACGAGCAAAAATAATAATAAGGTACTCTAGAATGATAAGTATATCAAAAGTCTGTTCTTTATTTGCGGCGAATGTGACAAATAAACAGAGCAGATAATTGATGATGACTAAATACAGACATTTTAGTTTAGAACTGACTTATTCTTAAGAAAATAAATGAATGAATAATATACTGGGAAAGTATTATCATGAAAATTACATGAATATAAATATAATGACTTTGCAGAATTGACTTCTTCTCTCTCCTTGATTATATGATCAACCTTATAACGATATGAAAATGTACAAAAATTTGAATTATTCAAATATACACATATGAAATCTTGCCACTCACATCAAAAGTCAGCTCTCACTGTTGCGAAATAAATCAAGAATTGGAGAGAATATGCACTTCTAAGTGGTGTTTCAATAAGAGCGCTGTATTTCCCTTATGCTTCGAAATCGGGGTATATGTCATAAGACAAAAATGAGATCCTCGATGTCATCTACACGGCTATATATGTTTGTCCAGTTTTTGGTGAAACTGTATGAACAGTCAAACTGAAGATCATTTATGTATGTACCTACCTACATATATGTTCAATTATTTTGTATCAACTTAAACAACATATGATTTGAAGTTCAGGTTATTTCCCCCCAAAAAAAATCTGACACATTGCAATTTCTGCATATAACTTATCGGAATGGCCAGCATTCTGGTTCATACAGCAGTACAGCTCATCCTTCTTTTGAATTGAAGTAATCACAACGAAGCTCCACCTACGCGCCATGCTCTCAACTTTGAAAGTGCTTCGAAGGAATTCATAGTGGTTTATCATGAGTTATTATATAAGATTTAAAAGTCAGTCTATAATTGAATTAAATGTACAGGGTGGGCAAAATTGGTGCTACATGAACTGAAACTTTTTAACCCGAGGATATAGCGAAAAATGAATGGCACCTTATAGCCCTCTTTTCTCGAGAAACTGATAATGACATCAACTGCATTCTTCCATCGTTTCCGAGTTATAGGCCAAAATTGAAATTTGGGCGATTTAAATTCAACTTTGGTCATTATCTCCGTTTCTGTTTATGCTAGGATGTTGAAATAAAAACATTATACAGGAACTTTTCTGATAGCAATCCAGTGGCGTACTTTGATTTGCCCACACTGTACAGTGTTCGAGACCAAGAAGCAAACAAGGCTTTTCCTTCAAAGTTTCAATGAACTAGCTGAGCGTTTGTGTTCGAAATTTTCTGTGAATAAGCTAGAGCTAGACATAATTTATTCAACTGAAAAACAACTAAATATGCCCAAAGTCGTTTACTTTTCGGTTCCGCCACTGTACAAGTTAATGGTTCACCCTGCATATTGAAAATAATTTTTGTATACATGGATTAATCAGATTTAAATTGTTTTCAGCCAACGACAGAGATACGATTTCAAGAGAGAACCTTGCAAACTTGTGCCTTTAACTGGTTGCAAAATTGTACTGAGCACTGATCCCTTAAAAGAAGATGTTTTCGAGCTAATAGATCACCAAAGAAGTACTGTTTATGAGTTTCGTGTAAGCAGTAAAAGCACAGCAGAAAAATGGTGTAGATCTTTGCAACAAGCTGCTTCTGGTGAAGAACGAGTCCCTTTACCAAATAATCTGATGTCTTTCGAATGATTATGTTTTTGTTTTTTATCTAGGCTAAGCATTATTTTGTGTTCAGATCGAATATAGGCTATTTCATGTTATTCTGTTCATTTAAATCCTATTATTAAAAAAGTTTTATAAATACCAACTCATTGACAAAAAACTAATTCATTAGAAGAATGGGTCACCCAAATCACCTGTGGCGACTGGTGACAGTATAAATAAGGTGATAAGACACATTAGAAAAAAAAAAGATATTATGTAATATAATAACCAGTCATCAGGGATATCATAATCCATTATTCACCCACAATTGCGGATTTTCAATTCCACCTTCGTGTCTTCCCTAAGTAAGGTACAAGTTACGAGATCACTACTGCAGTCAATTATATTTTGAAATTGTTTTGGAATATACGGGGTATCTCAAAAATGTGGTAGGAACCAAACATGTGCTTTTCCTATGGTACACCCCGTATTTTTTGCAGATTTAGGAAGCATGATGAAAATGAGATTTTATGTTTGACATCTCATGTAAAATTTACCGTTTCAGAGATATACAGATTTTTCGTAAATTTGAAAGTCTCGGAAAATACTCGACAACGTCGACTAAATGAATTTTGTGGAATGAGATTTTGACTGTGAATACTTGAATAATGGAAATGAACACTGTCTCTACCATAATTATTAAGAACTATCTACTAGGTGCATTGACGATATATTGAAACTATAATTTCGGGCTTATTTCAAATTGCACATACCCGTATTTTATTCATCATTTTCGAAAAATTGTGAGGTTCGTCAGACCTAAATCTTACAGTTACGTATTTATTTGAAAGTTTTCGGAGGAATTTTAGATGACCGAATACTTGATTGGCCCATATTTTTTCAAGGTCATTTGGACGGAAGAAACGAAGAAAGTTCTTATAATTTTTAGCAGCTTTTGTAAGATGGAGATCATTTGTTATGATTTCATTGTTTTGCATTAGGAATATTTTCAATAGTTTTGATGAATTCAATGTTTCTGTTATGTTGTCAGTAAATATATCCAGATTAATAATAACTTTTCATTTTCGAATATTCTCTTATTCTTTAATGAGAAAAAATGTAATCATACAGAAAAACAAGTATTGGGTATTTGAACAGAACTTTATTATATAACAAGGCCAAAGCTTCGAAGTTCCCACTTCTTTTTAAGGGCTAATTAATGTGAGATTAATGAAGAGTAGAAATTACTAAGCTATTATTCCGGTATTCCATAAGGAATATTTCTATTTTTGTTTATTCACTTCTACTGTTAATTTTATTTTCGAATTAAGTATATCAAATTGAGTAACTACATGTGAGGGATCTCAATACAAAATGAACATAAACTAGCCCTGAAGAAGTCAATAGACTTCGAAACGTTGGCCTGGTAATAATATTATAATAAAATTCTGTCGCACAACAATGCAAGCTGAAAACCACAGACTACATACTGAAAACGACAGTCATGAAACAATAACAAACGTGAAAAACATTGAACAATCAATTACACTCAACAGAAACAATCTAAAAGAAGCAACGAAATCTCATTCAAACGGTGATAATGTGGAATTTCAAACAGTACAATACAAAAAGAGAAGACTTCACAAACCTAAGAAACCAAATATGGGAACAAATGAATCAGATGAATCAAACCTTTTCAAGTCAGCCGAAAAGCCTAAGCTATGGTTGTTCATCTCACGAATTAATCCAACAGCAAAAAAAGAAGAAATTAACGCATACATAGAAAAAAGGAGTCATTCTGAGGGGCAGATTTCCGTCAAACAATTGGATACCAAAAAGACGAAATTCAACAGCTTCTTGGTAGGAGTTCCCATGCAGCTGAAAGAAAGGGTCTACAACAGTGACTTCTGGCCCACAGGGGTTACTTTTGGGAGATTTAATTTCTCCAGGGGACGTCATTTTTTGGAGGAAGTTCCAAGCAAGACTCCAAATCAGACATAGTACATCCTGAAAATCCCTCACACAAATACATGATTTTCCATCAAAATGTACAATCTCTAGGGAATGCAGTTGATCAACTAGATGAACTAACACAGGAACTGTCACTGAAATATAAAGTAATAGCTGTTTGTATTACGGAACATTGGAAAGATGAGGAACAAATTAAGAACTATGGTATCAAAGACTTTATACTAGGAAATTCATATTGTCGTGCTATGGGTGAGCACGGTGGCTCAGCAATCTTCATCAGGAAGGATGTTGCATTCCGAGAAAGAAATGACTTGAAAAAACTATCAATAAAAAAAATTATAGAGATCTCAGCAGTTGAATTATCTATTGGAAAGGAGACCATTATAGTCATATCTGCTTATGTACCTCCTGATGGCGCAAAAAGTTCTTTAATGGTGATTGAACAAGTATTAGGTAAAATAAGCTGGACAAATAATAAAATAATACTAGCTGGCGACTTCAACATCAATGTCATGAAAGTAAAAGATAAGACAACAACTGACTTTATTGATCTCTTGAACTCATATGGATTGCACCACATCATAAATGAACCTACTAGAATAACAACAACTAGCAAAAGTTGTATTGATAATATCATTACAAATGTTGTCACCTATGAGAAGGGTGTGGTAAAGACAACTTTGTCTGACCATAATACAGCCCAATTTATTTTATTGGATATGAAGCAGAAGACCTTACCATCATTTAGAAGAGTTAGAGACCTCAATGGGGACAATTTGGCAGATCTAAGAAGAAAACTAGCATCACTGAACTGGGATAAACTGAATGCTGAGAGGGATGTCAACAGACAATGGGAATACTTTTTTGGATTTTTTATGCAGGAGTTTAATGCGACATGTCCAGTGAAAAACATCACTAAGCACAAAATGAAAATATCGAATCACAAAACTGGCGAAATAAAGCAAGCCAAAAACCATCTTGATGCTCTACTTCTGCTTAAGAATATAAATGGTCAATTTGCAGAAGCATACAAGGTTCAAAAGAAAAAGTATGATAATCTACTTCGATCATACAAAAGCCAAGAATATGAGAATCGAATCCTCAACTCGGCAAATAAGAACAGGACCCTGTGGAATGTTGTCAGAGAAATAAAGGGTATACAAAATGACTGTTGAATTTCGAATAAAAGTTTCTTTCCACGGTCGCCAGGTGTTTTCACACCAAGAACTTAATCGGAACCACGCACTATTTGGACAGGGTAATTTGGTTGGGCAAAATGATGAAGTACAATCAACAGTCTAGATTTATTCACAAACACACATAGATAAATCTATTTCATAAAGTACTTACTCGGCACGATGGAAGTGAAACATCCTCTAAGCGGCTGTACAGAGAAAGAGACCCTTCTGTCCGTTTCCGCACCTTTTATTTCCTTATCCCCACTCTTATCCCCCCTTCTCTGTAACCCGATCCCTGCCGAACCAATGCGACTCAATAGTTCGCAAAGTTGTCGATAGGGATGGCGTTGCCAGATTTAACATCCTCCGACGCGGGAAAAAGAGTGAGGATATCACAACTTTGCAGGATCCGGACATTGGGCAGTAACTTTTTAAAAATACCAAACAATATGTACAATCAAAAACAAAAAAATACACAATAGCAAAAAAGCAATCAAAATAAAAACCGAGTAAGTACCAACAAACATTACAATACTAAACAAGAAATAACATTAATTTAATCAGAAAATCAAAACTTACATGACAATCCTACAACCATACACAACAAATAATTCACAATAGATAAGTATCTACAAATTGAGTCGATTTGGTCTCTTTGAAAAACGACCACTTCTAGTCTTAAAAAGTTCATCTTTTTCCCCGACTTGTACGTTTTCACTCTTTGAATCGGCACTTATATCTTTCGTCATTTTGACTGACACATCATTTTCGTCCCCAAAGGATGAATTCAATTCGAGCTGAAATAGGCGCTGAACAGGACGTGTTATCTCCCCTGAAGCTGTAGTCAGTCTCGCAACTCGCATATTTCCGTCGTTCCCAATTAATAATTCCTTAACTCTGCCTAATGGCCAATCAATCCGTTTGGAATTATCGCTTCCTATCAGAACAACGTCCCCTATTTGTAATTGTCTATCTATTTTATTTTTGCGCTTTGGATAACTTAAGGCGCCCAAGTATTCGTTCCGAAACCTTTCCCGCAAGTCCCTTTCTTCTACTGGTACCGGCTCTATTATTTCCTCTTGGAGCCATTCTCGGAATATCCCATCGTATTCCTGGAATTGGTGAGTATCTTGCAGCTTCTTGGCCATCTTCTGTAAACGGTCTAAGGCCATCTTCCTGTTGTCTCTAAGCTCCGGGTGGCAATCCAGCCAGGGTAATTTTACTTCGTAGCGGCCGTCTTGGTTTTTCACGACCCCCTCTTTGAACGTCCTTTCCACTTGAGTGTTGTGCTCCTTCCGTGTTTTTTGATCTATAGGATCGTTTATCCCTATGACATCCAAAGACCACAAATCTTTGATGTCGACATCTTTCGTGAACATGGAAATGGCGGAGACGGCCAAATTTTCCCCATTTCCATTGTCATTTTCCTTTGGTGGCAATTTACCCATGATCGTCCATCCGAGATGAGTTTCGACGGCCGTTAACCCATTTTCCAGATGGTGTATTCGCCCTGTCAATAATTTGCCCGCTATGTCGGCGCCGATAAGAATCGATACGCTCTTTTCTTCACTGTCGACATCGCTCAATAGCAAACCCCGGTTTTTCAGTCCTTTCAACCACGCACCTTTTTTGATACATGGTACATCTGAACAGATCATCTTTTCTTCAAGCGCATCGAAATTGCACCAGTACGTTCCTTCAAGATTGCCGACACGCACTTTGAACTTCTGGTGCTGCGCAATACTCGATTTGCCGCCGCCGAAAAGGAGATGTACCATTTCCTGTTGTCCGACAGGCTCATATGACAACTTTTCCGCAAGTGCGCTGAGGACGTATGAGTTTTGCGATCCGGTGTCGATTAACGCACGAACGACTACGTCTATCTCTTCATTTCGTACGCGCACCTTCAGAGTTTGCATAAAAGTCGTGGGAATTTCGGCTGACGACGCTAACGCGCATTCTTTCGGAATGTTTATCGCGGTCACTGAGTTTTCCGAGTTGTGGCGCGAACTTCTTTCCTTTCCACGATGCGAGCACATTACGTCCACGTGTCTCTTCCCGCACTTTGAGCATTTAACTCTTGCTTTACAATGTCTCACAATATGTCCGTATTGTAAGCAAGAGAAACAAACTCTTTTTGACTTGGCTGCCTCTTGTATTTCCGACCACGATAGAGTTTTTGCTTTGAAGCAACGCGCACTTTCATGGTTCGTCTTTAGGCAGAAAATGCAATTGTCTTTTTCCACTACCGACACAAGATTTCGCGCACTCGGTATGTTCTTTTCTTCTTTTACTGCGCGCTCTGGTTTGCCGCCGACGTCGAATCCCTTTACGGCCATTGAGATCCTGAGTTCGTTTTGAACCTCGGTCTCCAAGAATCTAATGATTCCATCGAGTCGCGTTTTCGACACGTCCGACGTTTTTTCGACGCTACCGTTTTCAATCGCGTTATTCGACCGCTGCCACACGCGCAGTAGGTCCTCCGGTAACGCGGATTCAACCAACGGATATAACATGGCCGCACACTTATCCGTGGTGACGCCAAGAGTTTCCAACGCCCGCAGATACGACTCTATTCGGTCATAGAGCGTCGCGAGCACAACTTTCCTCTTGGTTGTAGCATTTTCCAGGACCAGCTGCAACAGTTCTCTCACGTACACCTCTATCTGCATGTCTTCGCGTCCGAATCGTTTGAAAAGACTTTCAACCGCTTTCGCGTAGTTCGGCCCGATCGGAGGGTAACTGTTCACCAGGTCCGCTGCCCTTGATCCTGGTACCATGGACTGAATGAGATACTGGAACTTATCTTCATCGCGTAGTTCGTCGTCTTCGTGGATCTTTTTGAAAAGACTCCAAAATTGCAGCCACTCGCGTATGTTGCCGCTGAATTTGGCAAGTTCTACTTTGGGCAGATTATACCTTACCCTGGAAGTAGAATTCCCACTGCCACAGACACTCGGAGCTCTTACCATCGAAGCCAGCCTTTCTTCGAAAAGGTGTTTTGCGTCGAGGAATTGAGTTTGGTATCTGTCATTTTCCTCACTCGTCCTCTCTAAGTCCTCGTCTTTAGTGTCTTCATCGGCATACAACTGTTCCAGTATCAGCATCGATACTTCTTCTAATTCCTGGTACTTGATTGTCAACGCTTCAAATGCCGATTTGATCTCCGCCAAACTCGACTTCTCCTTGCCCATCACGGTGTTCAGTGTTCTCAATGCCTTCGTGAAGGAGATGCGCCTGGTGGTCCTCTTCCTTTGTTCCATCTTTGGTCACTCGCGATATTCTACCCAACACAAATCAAATTACCTCCGAATTCCGACACAATAAGTCCTTTCAAGTTGCAGGTACGAGTCCTGTCACGGTCGCCAGATGTTGAATTTCGAATAAAAGTTTCTTTCCACGGTCGCCAGGTGTTTTCACACCAAGAACTTAATCGGAACCACGCACTATTTGGACAGGGTAATTTGGTTGGGCAAAATGATGAAGTACAATCAACAGTCTAGATTTATTCACAAACACACATAGATAAATCTATTTCATAAAGTACTTACTCGGCACGATGGAAGTGAAACATCCTCTAAGCGGCTGTACAGAGAAAGAGACCCTTCTGTCCGTTTCCGCACCTTTTATTTCCTTATCCCCACTCTTATCCCCCCTTCTCTGTAACCCGATCCCTGCCGAACCAATGCGACTCAATAGTTCGCAAAGTTGTCGATAGGGATGGCGTTGCCAGATTTAACAATGACAATCCCATTAAAATACCTGGAAATTCTCGAGAATTAGCTAACAGTTTCAACACACACTTCACTAATGCAGGTAATATGAACAACCAAGGATTTACAAGCTTCAAACAGAATATACCACGAAATGAAAAATCCTTTCTCTTCAAACAAGTCACCCAACAAGAAATCGTCGAAATATGTTCTTTTCTGAAGAATAAGAACAGCTATGGACTTGATGGTGTTCCTATATCAACCATAAAATCCTGTATTAATGAAATTGCAGAGCCTCTCTCGATAATCATAAACAACTCTCTGAAGTACGGAGCATTCCCAGACCAACTGAAGAAAGCAAAAATAAGGCCCATTTTTAAAGGTGGGGACCAAGACAACATCAGAAATTATAGACCTATCAGCCTGTTGTCATCCTTCTCCAAAATATTTGAGTTGGTGTTATCTGGACAACTTGTACAGTTTCTAACAGAATGTAACATCTTCAGCAAGTCCCAACATGGTTACATCAAAGGCAGATCAACACAAACTGCAATATATAGATTTGTGAATGAAATTCTGGAGGCTATGGAAAACTCTGACATTGCAATAGGTCTTTTTCTAGACCTGTCAAAGGCATTTGATTGTCTGAACCATAATCATATTATTGTGAAGATGGAACAATATGGAATCAGGGGGATGTCACTTCAATGGTTTGTCTCCTATTTGAAAAGTCGTCAACAACAAGTGGAGATTATTAATAATACCTCAGAAGCAGTCTCCGATGTCACAACAGTTGAGAATGGAGTACCACAAGGCAGCATCCTCGGACCAATCCTGTTCATACTCTTCATTGAGGATCTCGGGGTAGAATTGGCAAACCATCAAACATTCACAGTGCAGTATGCAGATGATACCAACCTGCTGCTCAGAGCGAATACTTACCCAGAGGCTGTTCAAAGGGCTCTAGAGGCTCTGAAACTTGCAAATCAATGGTTCCTATGCAACAAGTTATGCATGAATACAGAGAAAACCAACATCGTACTGTTCAAAACCTCACACTCTGGATTTGAAACCCCGAAATTACTTGGGGAGGGACTGCCTTTGAAGAAGTCTGCAAAATTCCTTGGTTTGCATGTTGATGAATTCTTGAACTGGGGTGAGCATATTGACAAAACATGTTCAAAACTTTCCACCATATGTTATTCCCTGGGCGTCCTGCGTCGATACATAGAGGGCACAGCAATCAAGAGTATCTATCAAGCAGTGTTTGAGTCAAGAATAAGGTACGTAGTAATTTTCTATGGAGGCAAAACAGCAGCGAAGAGAGTGTTTGTTCTGCAAAAAAGGGCACTCAGAACCATACTAAGAATGAAGAGAACCGATTCATGCAGGGGAAAATTCCGAGAAAATGGCCTTCTCACTTTTTCAGCCATACACATACAAGAGAGCTTGCTTTTCCTGTTCAAAAACAGAGAAGACTTCGACACCTTAGGAACAAGTAGTTATGAAACTAGGAACAACCAACTGAAGTTCCCAAGTCATCATCTTACAGCAACAGAACAAGGCCCCAAGTATACCAGTATCAGATACTTCAATAAAATCCCATCCGACATCAGATCTGAGAACAACCTGAAAGTTTTCAAAGGGAAGATATTTCGCCTCCTCTTGAGAATCGAACCATACACTGTGGACGAATTTCTTAATGCCAATATGGGCCTCCATGGTCATTAATTGCTTTTTTTAGACGCTGTTTCATTTTAGAGCTGCAATGTATTCGTACTCGTACTTTCATTTGAAATAAAGACTTATGTTATGTTATGTTATGTTATGTCCGAATACCCCATACTGAATCTCAATGTAATCATACATTTCATCAGTGTTAGTTATTTCGGTGAATCCTCAGGGAAATAATGAATAGATGGGAAAAATCTGTCAGGCGAGCTTCAAAAATTTTTCAAATATAATGAATTTTACTTTCCAATGAAAATAAAGGGTGTGTCTTTAGAAGTAAGCGCGAAATTATAGTCGAGTATGTCATCAATACGTTGTCTCATTTTGAAAGATTATGCTAGGAACAGTTCCCTAGAATTCACAGCCAAAATCCCACTCTAAAAAAATTATTCTAGTCGAAGTTATCGAGTTTTTCCGAGACCCTTAAATTTACGAGAAAGCTATATCCCACCAAAAACATTCTGTAAAAAACTGGCCAAGTCTCGATGGAGCTGCTTCTTTATCACTAAAAAGTAATGAAATCTAGACAAAGTCGTGCCAAGTCTAAGACTCCTTACTGCGATTTCTTTATCATTATAGTTAATGTTGTGTGACTTGGCCGTTGAACATTCTTTATACGTTAGTGGGTAGGTGAGCTTAATAAGGCTCGAAACATGTTGAGAAATTAAAGATCACATAAGTAATTTATCTGGTTTAGTTTTCTTTTACCTATTAAGGTACAAGTCAATTTTGTTTACAGGTAATGTTATATCTGTTGTAACTACCCATGTTTGTTAAGCGAGGTAATAGCTCATACTGGTAGTGGACACATGCATTCAGCATTGACAATGCTGACTTCTGCTCTCTTCTTTTTGGAGCGTCAAATCAACCACCGATCTAACATAAAATAGACAGACTTGTATCAATGATTAGAAGTCCGTCTGTACTGGAAAAAATTTTTATACTGTTTGTTTCAATCTCACCTACACATAAGTATTATTGGAATACGCAGCTTTATCAAGCCTACAATTGACTGGTTATTGAATCAACGTTTTCCAAGTGGCAATTTTCCATCGTCAATGGGTAGCGGTTCTGGCGGCAGATTGGTGCAATGGTGTCATGGAGCACCCGGATTTGTACCCTTGTGTACCCTTCAACGGCCAAGTCACACAACATTAACTATAATTAATAATGAATGATTTTATCGTCTGTGTATTCAATTTGAGGAAAGATTTTAGTGGCATGCAGACAATTTTTTGAAATTCCGGAAAAAGTTACACACTGTGCAGGAATTGAACCTGCGTCTCCTACTTTCCGGGTTCGGTGCTCTTACCAACTGAGCTAACTGTGTGTATGATACTTTTCCCGGAATTCAATATCATGAGGTTCACCCATAGAACTTAGAGTACATGGAATGCCATTAGCCTTGCTGCTCAGCTTGAAAAAATGGATAAACATCTCCAGTTGGAGGAATACCGAAATTTCCATGTTCCCATGGATACGACTTGTCATACAGAACAGAAACACAGAAATACCATGAATTTAATCGTCAAGATCCGATTCACTTGGCATTTCGGCAAACATTTCTGTGTTTCTGTTCTGAATGACAAGTCGTATCCATGGGAACATGGAAATTTCGGTATTCCTCCAACTTGAGATGTTTACCCACTTTTTGATCTGGTAATAGCATTCCATGTACTATAAGTTCTATGGGTTCACCTCATATGTAGTGAGAGAGGGGGGTTCCTCGGTGGGGAGCACTGATTCGTCATCATTAGCCAGAGGACTCCTGTATCCTTCACTTCACTTCATCGAATTTCTTCGATTTCAGTTTAGGTCGGATGTTGGATTCCGACCAATGATGAAATACTAAAGCCAAGAATTAATTAATAATGAATGATTTTATCGTCTGTGTATTCAATTTGAGGAAAGATTTTAGTGGCATGCAGACAATTTTTTGAAATTCCGGAAAAAGTTACACACTGTGCAGGAATTGAACCTGCGTCTCCTACTTTCCGGGTTCGGTGCTCTTACCAACTGAGCTAACTGTGTGTATGATACTTTTCCCGGAATTCAATATCATTAGGTTCACCTCATATGTAGTGAGAGAGGGGGGTTCCTCGGTGGGGAGCACTGATTCGTCATCATTAGCCAGAGGACTCCTGTATCCTTCACTTCACTTCATCGAATTTCTTCGATTTCAGTTTAGGTCGGATGTTGGATTCCGACCAATGATGAAATACTAAAGCCAAGAATTAATTAATAATGAATGATTTTATCGTCTGTGTATTCAATTTGAGGAAAGATTTTAGTGGCATGCAGACAATTTTTTGAAATTCCGGAAAAAGTTACACACTGTGCAGGAATTGAACCTGCGTCTCCTACTTTCCGGGTACGGTGCTCTTACCAACTGAGCTAACTGTGTGTATGATACTTTTCCCGGAATTCAATATCATGAGGTTCACCTCATATGTAGTGAGAGAGGGGGGTTCCTCGGTGGGGAGCACTGATTCGTCATCATTAGCCAGAGGACTCCTGTATCCTTCACTTCACTTCATCGAATTTCTTCGATTTCAGTTTAGGTCGGATGTTGGATTCCGACCAATGATGAAATACTAAAGCCAAGAATTAATTAATAATGAATGATTTTATCGTCTGTGTATTCAATTTGAGGAAAGATTTTAGTGGCATGCAGACAATTTTTTGAAATTCCGGAAAAAGTTACACACTGTGCAGGAATTGAACCTGCGTCTCCTACTTTCCGGGTACGGTGCTCTTACCAACTGAGCTAACTGTGTGTATGATACTTTTCCCGGAATTCAATATCATTAGGTTCACCTCATATGTAGTGAGAGAGGGGGGTTCCTCGGTGGGGAGCACTGATTCGTCATCATTAGCCAGAGGACTCCTGTATCCTTCACTTCACTTCATCGAATTTCTTCGATTTCAGTTTAGGTCGGATGTTGGATTCCGACCAATGATGAAATACTAAAGCCAAGAATTAATTAATAATGAATGATTTTATCGTCTGTGTATTCAATTTGAGGAAAGATTTTAGTGGCATGCAGACAATTTTTAGAAATTCAATTCCTGCACAGTGTGTAACTTTTTCCGGAATTTCAAAAAATTGTCTGCATGCCACTAAAATCTTTCCTCAAATTGAATACACAGACGATAAAATCATTCATTATTAATTAATTCTTGGCTTTAGTATTTCATCATTGGTCGGAATCCAACATCCGACCTAAACTGAAATCGAAGAAATTCGATGAAGTGAAGTGAAGGATACAGGAGTCCTCTGGCTAATGATGACGAATCAGTGCTCCCCACCGAGGAACCCCCCTCTCTCACTACATATGAGGTGAACCTAATGATATTGAATTCCGGGAAAAGTATCATACACACAGTTAGCTCAGTTGGTAAGAGCACCGTACCCGGAAAGTAGGAGACGCAGGTTCAATTCCTGCACAGTGTGTAACTTTTTCCGGAATTTCAAAAAATTGTCTGCATGCAGGGGCGGATTAACATAGTGGGAGGCCCCTAGGCAGTGCAATTTTCGGGGCCCCTTTTCAATTCAATTTTTCCCGTGAACGGGGCACACGAGGTACGCGGGGCCCCTAGCTTATGCGGGGCCCCTAGGCAGTCGCCTCATCTGCCTAATGGCTAATCCGCCTCTGTCTGCATGCCACTAAAATCTTTCCTCAAATTAACTATAATGATAAAGAAATCGCAGTAAGGAGTCTTAGACTTGGCACGACTTTGTCTAGATTTCATTACTTTTTAGTGATAAAGAAGCAGCTCCATCGAGACTTGGCCAGTTTTTTACAGAATGTTTTTGGTGGGATTTCACTTCTTTTTGTAGAAACGTGGGCATATTAATTTATTTCATTAGATTTTCCTATTTGACAAATTTTTATTCTTTATAGAAGTGGTTTTTTCATTATTAGAAATCTTTCTTTTCTTTTTTTCCGGTTCTGATTCTTGTACAGAAGAAACAGTTTTTCGTATTGCCCATTCGCGTTCTCTATTTATTCTTTTAGATGGCTTAAACGTTTTAATTTCTGAAAGATCGGCGCGGTATTTGCGCCTAAGCCGGTTGTATTCGGTGATCGCTGAAGCTTGAGCTTTTATATTCTTAAAGTCTACATTTATGAGGTTCACCCCATGAAGATTGGTTACTCGTGAAAGCGCCACGTAAGCTATTATTTTGGTGCGGTAGTGCGGTTTCATCCTCAACACTTCAACCTGTCATATCGTTTGATGTAGGGGAAGACGGGGGAATTCCGCGCACGGGGGAATTCTGCGCATTGATATTCTGCAACTCAGTGTAGTTATTTCAAAATTTAAATACAGCGTGCCATCTCGTATTTGCGTTGCCAACATCCTCCCGTAATTTAAAGGTATTCGTGTTTTTAGTTTAGATCAGGGAGCCGATTGTTTGTTTCACGACGCTCTGATCTAATTTTCAAGAGAAATTGAAATCGTTGTAGGTACTTCTATTATTGATTTCTAATGAATCTATTGCATGACTATTTTCCTTCATATGTGTAGATCATTTACTGCAAAAGAACAACTAATTATATTACGTCATCTACTGTCAGTGATTAGTTAGGATGGGTGACTCACACCGGGGGAATATCGCGCAGCTGTAGCGGGGTTATTCTTCAATAATATTTTTTGTACCTATTCATGGAAATTTGTTTAATTTACATTGTAGTTGGTTATTACCTAAATAATAAAATATTTTTTCGAGTTTCTCAGCTGTTCAATATATGCGCATAATTACCCAATGGCATGCGCGGTATTACCCCGTACGTCGGGGAATACCGCGAAAAGTCAGTTTTCAGAATTATTTTTTTTTTCTCAATTGGTATAGGTAGTTGGACATTTTCCTTGTGAAAAAGTTCCTAATGGGTTCATGATTCAGCAATTAAATTATGAAAGTTTGTGTGTACATAGGAAGGTTTTGGTGAGCATTTTCCCTTAGGTGCGCGGAATTCCCCCGTTCTCCCCTACTCGTTGTAATTGTATGATGTTAAGGACTATTTCGTTCTCAATTAAATACTGGGGATAAATAACGTATTAGGTTGGATGAGGATCAATTCATAAAAACACACTCCCGAATAGTGTATAATTTTGGAAAACATCTGATTACCATAAACAGGTAATATTAAGTCAATCTTAAGAGATAGATACATGCTACCGCGGACTTTTTTGTAGAACTATTCAAGAGGTACATTTCCGTCATACATTGTATCCACGTAAGACTTACGGTTTTTGCAGCGCACGTGAAAATAGCCGATTATGTCTGATTTTGGTACTTATTGAAGTAGGTATCCTTAATTTTTTCGGGTTAAAAGTATAGCCTGTAACACTCATGGATAATGTAGCTTTCTAAGGGTGAAAGCATTTCTGAAATCGGTCCAGTAGTTTTTGAGTCACGTTGTATCAAACATACAAACGTTAACTTTTAATTATTACCTGATTATTATACTCAGCCTAATCAATCTATACAAACTATTATAAACAAAACGTTAACTCTTTTTACCTGAGGGTTCTTCATAGGATCGATTTTCGACATCAAATGAAGAGGCAAACAAAATTGAATATTATTTGTAGAGGCGGTACGGTTTGGTAGGACTCTTGTGTTTTCAAATAAGGGTCAACAGGTAGGTAATCCAAATCTTCGATTATCCCAGTTTTTATAGTTTTCCCTTTATGTGACCATTAAACCCTAACTCTGTACCAAATTTCAGCTCACTGAGTTTATGGGAAGTACTAGTTCTATTTTGATGATCATGAGTGTATAAGTGAGTGTCGAAAATGCGAAACTTTGCCTTCGCTTAACTTCGGAACTAAATGACCTACACACTTGAAATTTTGGATTTTAAGTACGTGATTATAGCTCACTGGATGACGAAAATTTCAGCGTTCTGGTCTTATCCAGAGGTTCTCAAATAGGACCCTGAAAATGCGGCGAAATGGTTCCAGTAAAGTATGGTACGGCAGTGTTTGCTTCGCGCTCGACTTGGCGGGGGCACCGCCGTGCCCCCAGATATATATATCAGAAACGGCAAATTTTGATTGAACACGAGAGACGGCCTATTTTCACCAAGCTTTCAAAAGCTGCAGAATAATACAGGTTGTTCCATAGGAAAAATCATGTTTTCTTCCTGCCACTTTCCTGAGACACCCTGCAGATTTCAAAGCTATTTAGAAATATAGCCCCAATGGCCAATTGGCATTAATGATTTATGATTTCGAGTTTGTAACAAAATCCGAGATGCGAATCACCGATACGTCGAACTGAGACTGATGAAAAATGACAATTTTTTCAAATAACTTGTTTTACTCCTTCCTTAAAACTAACCGGAGATATTGAGATATATTATTCCTGGATACAATGGTGAATAGATATTGAAATGTAATTACTTCAATATTTCGACATTCTAATCATACCTTCTAGCTTGGGATTATGAATAAAACTCTTAAAAAACATTATTTATATTAGAGTACACTGAAATAGACAACAGATAAATAGATGATCACTCTTTCTTTTCAATAAATTATGCCAAAAAAGTTCTGACTGTAGCTTTAATTGTAGTTCGACATACTGGGCAATCTTGCAAATTGGGAGCACAATTAACACAGGTAGCAAAATGGCCACAAGGCAAAAAAACAACACCTACTTCACTATCCATGCACACTTTACATAATCTCTGCTCCTTGAGAATTCTATTTTCTTCTTCTAGGGATAATCTCTTGGAGGAAACAGGGTTGGTGGTAGCAGATGCATCCTCCGAAGGCGATGAATCTTCAGGGCTAATATTGTTGGAATAAGATTTGAACATAAAATCACTATAGTTGTCCATACATTCTGATTCTACTTCTGACCTCTGCTCATCAATTTGCAAATTTAAAGTAGCTAGAGCTAATGAATCTGGTTCACCAAAAGCTGTACCAGTTTGTTCCAATTTTTCTCTTACAGCCCTTTTAATTCTATCAATACTCAATCCGATATTTAGAGCTATCGCAACTACAGATGAACTCATGTGTTGTTCTAAATCAGCTTCTGTCACTGGAAATTTCCTGCTAGGTTTCGGTACCACATTCTGGAGCTTCTTATTGTCCTGAAAAATTTTAATAATCGTGAATATAAATGAAAACTATCACAGAGAATTAGGCATAGATTTTGGAATTTTTCAGTTCATAAATTTTTTTTCAACCTGCTGCTGAATTTACAACAAAAAACTTCAGGTCGATAATTGACGATGAGCTGATTGATAAACAATCGTCATGAATTTTTTATTATCGCTAATAAGCCGTATTGCATAATCATGCAAGATTTGAATTGTGAAGTGACAGATCGAAAGTTGGCAGATGGGAGTTAGTAAACATGGAGCATTACACGGTGGAAATTGGTCAGTTTTTCGTCGATAGCGAATGCAGTAATGGTGAGCGTTATCATGCTATGATAACACAGTTTCTTGTGCCTCATTCGGAAGCTATGGATCTTGAAGACATGTGGTTTCAGCAGGACGGCGCCACATGCCATACCGCTCGTGAAACATTGACGATCTTGCACGAGTTTGCTCCTGGGCGTGTCATTTCCCGATTTGGTGATCAGAATTGGCTTCCACGCACTTGCGATTTAACGCCTTCAGACTTCTGGCTGTGGGGTTATCTGAAGTCACAGGTTTATGCCAATAAGCCTGCAACCATCGAAACATTGAGAGCCGAAATTAGACGCTGTATCAATGAAATATCACCACATGTATTCAATAACGTTATTGAAAATTTTGTCAAAAGGTTTCGCAGCATTTATAAGATATCTACTTTTTATAAATCAATCAATATTTCAATGCTTTGCTGAAAAAAACATCTTTTATTGAACACTGAAATCTTATTGAAACACACTTTATTGATCTCAATTATCTCATACTAGCGATCCCGCTTCGCTGTATGATGATAATTAACCTAAAACGAATCATGGATTAGGTCTACTAAGGATATTACATGAAAATAAAAACCACATCGCACTCTCAACTACCTCAAGGAGGTTAGGTAAGGTAAGAACCTCATAGAGGTGCGGAAATGAGTAAAAAGTGGCAAATAATCGGTATCTAGTGAATTTCCAGAAAAAAGATTTTGCGAATTATAGCTGAGCTTAGCTGGAAGAGTTGCAGGAAATATCATGCCTCACAATTTTCGTA
The DNA here is from genome assembly GCA_910592335.1 of Adalia bipunctata. Taxonomy (NCBI): domain Eukaryota; kingdom Metazoa; phylum Arthropoda; class Insecta; order Coleoptera; family Coccinellidae; genus Adalia; species Adalia bipunctata. Next base: position 852,441 of record OU342954.1, read on the forward strand.
ATATCTTTTGTTGACCTGAGGAGAAGATATTCTCGAATATTTTGGTAGCATTCTTGCAACATAGCGAAGCCCAAGGTTGAAAACTCGAGACACCAAACTTTGAATGCTGTTGAGTTGAATTTCTTTTTGTTTTTCGTGTGACATTTTGGAAAAATGGCCACAACAGATCATCCTAATTTAAATTATCATCATAAAAAGAATATATTGGTATTGAAAGGCAATCAATAGATGTAACAACAGATATGTATTTATTGAAACAGGTATCTACTCTGACGCCATGGTTATCACTGAATGTTCTAACTATAGATGCATAGAATACCTGGTGTAACGACTCCTTACCAAAAATCGTGACCAAAATTTGTAGATCGAAACGGCACTCTAGACTCCAGTACTTGTGCTACTTCCGGAATAATCCGCAATATTTCGCGGTCGTGGCGCTACTGCAGCAGTGGAAAATAGCGCGACCCCTTTCGGGAGAAAGAAAAAGCAGAACAAATATTCAAGATTTTCGATCGACCAGAAATTCTTGAAAAAAATTTAATCAGTGTCAACACCAGGTATTCTATTAAGATGCCTAGAATACTGGTGTAAGCACTCGTCGAATTTTGAATGGAATGACGTTCGACCAAATCGAGAATATCGGCAATGTTTCGTGGCGGCGCCGCAATGTCATACAACGTCAATAAGGTCTTTTTTCCCTTGATCGATTTGATTGATTAATCAACAGCTGATCTGCCAAAGTCAATTATGACCTGACCACAGAATGACATTTTTATATTGTGAGAGTCTTATACTTTTTCTCCATACTAATATAAATTATAATGTCAAGAATATATTCCCAAATTATTGCTTGACAAAATTATCGGCTATTGACACAACATGTTCACCAGAATAAATTCGAATATTTGAAATATCTAATAACAATCTGTCATAAATTGTGAATAGCGCCACCTGAAGTGGAAAAAACGAAATTTTGCCGATATTCTCAAATTGGTTGAAACAAAATCTAATCAGTGCAAACACCATGTGTTCAGTCATCGAATATTCTATGCATCTATTTCTAGCTGCAGTCATAAAACTGTCAAACTTGCAAACAACCAATGTCAGAACATCGAAAATCTGAGCAGAGGTCCTACTTTTCATTTTTCCCGAAAGGGGTCGCGCTATTCTTCCATAACCATTCCATAACCATTCAAGATTCAGAGGCGAGGATTTTGGGTGATGCTTCTGACTTTTGGTCTTTCATTCACAGCAGAAAAAGTAGCTCAAGAGTTCCTGGATATGTGAAGGATGGAGAGACTTTATGTGAGGGAGCTGCTGAAATAGTTGAAGCCTTTGCTGATTATTTTAGAAGTGCTTATGTTCAGTCCTCAGATACTGCTAGCACTTATTCAAGGGAATCTATTTATGAGGACACACTCTCACTCAAATTTATTTCTATGGAGTCTCTTGTTGCAGCCTCCAAAAAGTTATCTGCTCGATTAACTGCGGGCCCTGATGGTGTTCCCAGTTTCCTCGTCAAGGATTCTATTGGTGTCCTATCTGTCCCGCTGTTGCACATCTTCAACATGGCTCTTAGGGATAGCAAGTTCCCATCCTGCTGGAGAATGGCGAAGATTGTCCCGGTATTAAAGGGTGGTGACTCGACTAATTTGGCAAATTACAGGCCGATATCTCTCCTTTCGAATTTTGCTAAGCTGTTTGAGATCGCACTATGCCAGAAAATATATCCTGCTGTTAGGCACTTGATTAGACAGGAACAACATGGCTTTATGTCTAAGAGATCGTGTACTACTAATCTGGCGGTTTTCTCTCAGTATGTTTCTGAGATTCTTGATGAAACTGGCCAGGTAGACACTATATACACTGATTTTCAGAAAGCGTTTGATAAGGTCGATCATAAACTTCTGTTGCATAAGTTGGGAACTCAGTTTGGCTTCTCTGACGACCTAGTGAATTTTTTCAAGTCCTATCTGTCGAATTGTCAGCAGTTTGTCTACCTGGAGGGACGCTGCTCTTCACTTTATATTTCCACGTCTGGAGTACCCCAGGGCTCGAATCTTGGTCCACTTTTGTTTATCATTTTTGTCAATGATCTGCTCCAGGATCTTGATGGTGACGACAGCTTCCTGAGATGGCGTAGTGGTCTGTTGACAGCGGTTGGGGCGCCAATTAATCATATTCGTGCATTGGCTTATGCCGATGACTTCAAGATCTTCTGTAATATAGGCTCTGTTGAAGACTGCGTTTGCTTGCAGCGTACTTTGGATTCATTGCTGATTTGGTGTGGCAGGAATCAACTGCCATTGAGCATTTCCAAGTGCAATGTCGTCACGTACACCCGGAAAAAGAACTATTTAATGTATAATTATAGTCTTGATGGCAGCATCTTGTGCAGAAGGACGGAGATAAGGGATCTTGGCATTGTCTTCGATCAAAGATTTACATTTGTTCCTCATGTTAATCATTTACTTGGTACCACGTCAAAAATGTATGGATTCATCGTGCGTAATAGCAGATATTTTTCTGAACCAGAAACCTTGATTATGCTGTTCAATGCATTTGTGAGGAGCAAGCTCGAGTTTGGATGCATTATTTGGAATCCAATATATGAGCGCCATAGACATCACTTGGAGGCTATTCAGAGAAGATTTTTCAAGTACCTGATATTCAGGGAGGAGGGTGTTTATCCAGTAAGGGGTTTCGATCATACTGTTTTGTTGAATAGATTTGGTGCAGTTAAGCTTGATGTCAGAAGGGGAGTTGCATGTTTGAGGTTCCTTCATGGACTCTTGAATGGCGCTGTTGACTGTTCCGTTCTACTTGCTCGAATTGGATTTCATGTGCGACGCCCAAGTTCTAGATCCGTACACTTGTTCAACCTTGCTACGCCCAGAACAAATATTTTGTTTCAGTCACCTGTATATACGATGTGTTTTAAATACAATCAAGTCTCACATCTCTGTGATATTCACTTAGACAGAGTTTCCTTGATTTGTGAAACTTTCACTAAATTTTGTGAGAATATATAAGAATGTTAAATCTTTAATTTTGTTTTCTGTTGGCACCTTTTTTTATAATTTTGATGTTCAGTGTATTCATTTTGTAGTTTAAGTAATTATATTGAATTATATACATATAGGTACCTATTTGTATATTAGTTTTAGTTTATTGTTTTTGTAGATTTCCTGTAACTGGGTTCTGCCTGTTGGAAATAAATCCTTATTATTATTATTATTATAACCAGAATAAAAAATCTGTCATCTCTTTAAAAACATAACATTCAGGACCAGTACTGAAATCAAGATTGCCGTTTTGATCTATAAATTTTGGTCACGATTTTTAGTTGGGAGTCGTTACACCAGGGGTTTCTATGCATCTATGTCAAAAAGAAAGGGAATCAACTAATTTGGTATTGCCAAAATCACTTCAAAACTACTGAATCCACTTAATGCAAAATTTCTCCAACTTTCCATCATGAAAATAAACCACTACCCATTCATTAAGAGGCTTTAGAAAAGGCCATACCAGATCGACAAACTTCGCTTCATCTGATCTGCAACTTGAACACCATCAATCAGATGGTGGCTACACATATCCCAATTTTGTCCAAAGAAACCCACAGAAATGAACAATAATAAACGTGAATTGCACTCTGGTCACAGCTGCTTAGGTTGGAGACAATATGCCTTGAAAAAATTGCGATTGCTCTACCTGGCGATTTTAACAGCAGCACAAAAGTCCTTAGGGTGTACAAAGTTGAAGTTTGATGCAGATTACACATGAACAAATTTCAGATCGGATCAGATTGATTCAAAACTGTCTTATTTGATTTATTGTGTGCTGGATCTGCCTACAGATGACAAAAATTTATAAACAACGGGCCCAGACTTGAAGAGAAGTTTGTCTGTGAGGTACAGCTCTTACTTTAACATATTGAATATCAAAACAAGCCTCAAACACATTTCTTCCACATTTAGTTAGAGACTCCTTAGTCCAGTTATCTTTTTGCTGTGACATAAACTTTGAGAACATTAATTAATACTATACTTACCCTTCCATCTATATGAGTCTTTGAACAGGAAACAATGAATTCTTGACCTTTCACTATTTTTACAAAAGAACATAATGGAAACCATCTAGCATGCTCCGTCCATGGATCATCTTCTGGATCCCAGTGCCGCAGACCTCCATCACAATGAAAACATCTGACTTGGTCATTAATTCCTTCATAATAAAATCCTGCCTGAGCTAAATCTTCTGGTGTTTGGATGAGTTCCGAAGGCCAGGTACTAAAGGTTCTCAAACGTGATTCCACAGTTGCACAGCTGAGTTTCTTTGGAATTTTATGTGCATTCACACCTAAGGTATCTAAATTTTCATTAGAAATTAAATCTACATTAGTCAGTGAGTTATCTCTTGGCAATTGTTCTAAAAGCCTTGGACTTATAGTTGAAATAACAAAAGGACATGTAGGAAAATGTCTTTTATGTTCCTTATCTGGGTCATCTTCTGGTAACCAAGATGTCATGATACCACTACAGTAAGCACATTTTGTATTATCTCCACAATCATAGTAATAAAATCCAGCCTTAGCAAGAGATTCTGGTGTTACAATATGGGGTACTGGCCAATTTCTAAACGAAGAAAGTCGGACTACTTCATCTTTATAATTCAAATTTGCTGATACAGAAGGCATTGGAGATATTTGTGTTATGATAGGAACATTTCCAGAGGTAGCTGGATTTAAAACGAAGGGACAGGTAGGGCTAATACTCTTATGTTTCGCCATAACTTGATCACCGTAACTCCATTCTAATATCCTAGCATGACATGCAAAACATTGTACAGTTAGTCCTTCTTTGGTAGAAAAAAATCCAGCTTTCGCTATTCGAGCTGGACTCACTGGAGCGTTAGAAGGCCAATCGTTAAATGTGTTTAAACGATTATTTTCTGAATTCATTTTCAGGATTTAGACTAGAATGTTTTGAAGTAGTATTGAATTTTGCTCCAACTTTGTTCCTATGTAATTAATGTACTGATGACCCATGATTATGGTCTGATTGTGAACATTTATTATGTGATTTACTAAAACTTGACATTATTGTTACCAATTTCGAGAAAGAATTACAATTTTACAAAGTTTATACTTAGAAATCTAATTGAATTATTTGACAAGAGATGTCATCCGAGAACACAAACGAAACTGTCATATTCTAATCATAGATTTAGAATGAACCACAGAATATATAAATCGTGTTCCGGCACAGTATAGACACCAACCAGTAGTCGCACTCCGTGGATTTCCTTACTCCATTCCGGACTCGGGCATACCTCATTCGTCATAACCACAAATCATCCAGCATTACTCGGAAACAATAGGCCTTTTCGGAAACCTACTCTGGGTTACTAACTCGATCCATTGAGGTCACGTGACGGATCTTCTTGGATCACAGACCCGGTCTTAAGTTTACGAACTATCAGGTTTAGGATTTGAAGTGTCAGTAGATCATAACATAACCAATAATTTTAAGATTTTTTTCCCAGTTAATTTTTGGAATTTAACACATTTCACATTGCGCCAAATTCTGTTCTCTTTCCATAATTATTGATTAATTATTATTAATCAGTCAATCAATTAAGTTTACGAACTATCAGGTTTAGTATTTGAAGTGTCAGTAGATCATAACATAACCAATAATTTCAAGATTTTTTTTTCCCAGTTAATTTTTGGAATTTAACACATTTCACATTGCGCCAAATTCTCTTCTCTTTCCAAAATTTTTGATTAATTATTATGAAATTATTATAAAATAGAATATTATTATTATAAAGTGGAAGGCTTATTCCCGCGTTTTCCAGATACGAAACTAAACTGCCGTGCGCATGCGGTGGATCTAGCGACCCTGCTTTCGAGTAGGGTTACGATAAATCAACCCGAGTCACTGATCGGGTTAGCAACTCTGTACTTTCCGAACACGGGTTGGATGTTCGGATTAGGTAAACGAACGCAAAGGTTAGGGATCCAGTGAACCCGAGTAAGTTTCCGAAAACGCCTATTGAGGTAAAGGAAGGGGAGGGAGCATATCCTATATTTCGCTTGATTCAAAAGTGTCACATAAAATCGGCCATATTTGTATGGGCAATTTGTGGCGCGAATTTCTAAAATTTGAATTTGACGAATTTACCGAAGATGAAACCATTTTTAACTAACACTGGATGTCTTTCTGCTACAAACTGTACAGAATATGAAGAACAAATGAGGCACAAACAATAAAATCCAACGTTTAAATAGTCGTACTATTTGACCATCGGCCATATTGGTGTGTCCCTGCTTTGTTTTGTTTACGTGACACTTCTCAATCGCTATGCCCCCTCCCCTTCCTTTACCTCCATGCTCGGAAACATGTCAGGTCCCCGCATATTGCTAGAGATAGCCTGCTGTTATAGTCATCCTTATCATATTATTTACAACTATGTTGCCGCTTTTTCTGATAAATTGAACCCAACTTTCCGAGACGAGTTATTTTCTGAATTAAATTCCATTTTAAGAGTTCAGAGACGACAAAACTTTCTTCAAGAGGATTATACTGATTTTCCAATTGATATTGCTGTGCTTCGGCTGGAGCTATCAAATTATATACAAAGTTTTTCTGAGAGCCAAGGATATTATTTCGGTAAATTTGACGATAATTCTGTGGCTGTGGCAACAACTGAATGCATATCCTGATGCGCGCAGAGGTATGCGCCAAATCCCGTTGGAGTAAACAGTAAAGATTTCAGTTCATTTTAGCCTGAGTGCGACTACTGGTTGGTGTCTATACTGTGGTTCCGGTTTGCGCGCAGACGAATAAAAATAGATTCCAGTCCAGCGACATGGTGATCAAAGGCGGAAACTGTTTCGCGCACATTGTTTATTCATAACCGTCTGTATGGACTATAGGGATTAATGGTTGTGGTTTATATCTAAAAACTTCAAATACTATGTGTTTTCAAGTGTTTTTCAGTTTCATATGAACATATAGGTATTTGCAATCAAGAGTTTGGTAATCCTGCTCTTTAATATACAGGGTGTCCCACGGTCGAGTGCCTATTAGACGTTTCTGGAGAACTGGACATATTTGAAATCCGAAAATTGGTATTATGATATTGTTCGAAATTCTCTACAGACCGAAAATATTTTTGGAGCTTGAGCACTTCCGGTTATACCGGGAGTGGAAATAAATTTGTTCAAAAAATATTTGCAGGCTTTGATTCACTTCCTTCAAAACTGGGACGGTCATAGAATTTCATGTCTTATTATTTATTTTCACCTGTCAAATTCAATTCAGTTTCATCATGTAACTACCTCTGGTGTATGTAAGGTGAAAATATAAATGAATGAATAAATAAATAAATCATTGTTGTATCGTCTGGCGCTTCTAAAATTCTTATAAGGTCATATCTCACATTTATTGTAAGCTGCCAAATTGATTCAGGAAATATTAGCTTTATCATTACTCAGACCAATAGAGGGGCTTCGCGAAACTTGTTGATTCTAGTATGATTTCTCTGCTAAATTGAAGAATGAAAAGCATTTGAATACTTATGTAACCCGTTGATAGCAATAATTAATGTTTCCATGAGGGGCAAAAAAAAAGCTCCTTCAAGAAAAAATATAGATTTATTTGAAAAAAAGTATATTCGCAACAAATGTTCAAATCGTTGTCCATTGGAGCGAGTCATTGGAGGAAATATATAAATTGCAGATGTGATATATGTAAATAAGAACTTTAGAAGCGCCAGACGATACAATGATGAAACTGAATTGAATTTGACAGGTGAAAATAAATGAGACATGAAATTCTATGACCGTCCCAGTTTTGAAGGAAGTGAATCAAAGCCTGCTTGGATTTTGTTGAACGAAAAGTGTTTTTTCGAAATTTTCGATATACAGGGTGGCCAAGAGATTGACGTCAAAAATGAAAAAACAGAGGTCCCTCGTGTCGTGGGCTATTCGAATTATCACCATGTATGTTATTCTATTCTTCACGGTTTTCGAGTTATGAATTTTTTTATGAACTTTGAGAATTTTCGACTTGACCATCTTTAAAAAGATATTAAAAAAAGTAGAAGACTTCTCTGTGAAATTTTTTTTTGAAACTTAATCTCCATGAATTTCACTTTCATACATAAAATAATCAGATTCGTAACTTTGATAAAAATTATGGAAATGTTGGTCTCTAGTGAAAAAGTCACGTGAATTGGATTATGATATGAATTTTCGAATCAAAATTAAAAATGTAAAAAGGCTAATTCACGGTTTCTCAGTATGCTTAAAAACTGCACTCAGCTTTTAGAATCATTGATAAAAAATGGTACTCAACTCTCTACTGTTGCTAGAATTAGCCTTCGAGGTAGAAAAAATCAAAGAACTAGACATTTACTACAAAGTTATTTTTTGCCATTTTAAGATTTTTCTGATCAAGTTATGATAGAAATTGCTAAAAATTAGCTTTAGATGTTGGTCAAGAAAAGTTCTAGATAAAAAAAAGAAAAAGGTAGGGCAATAAATTCATTTATAAAATTTACAGTAGGTTTTCAAAGTGGCACCTTCAGCCTCAAAACACATTCTACACCTTCTTGAAAAATTTTCTTTTAATCGCATAAAACCTGCCCTGTTCTTCCTAAGGACACGTTCGGCTTCTCTTAAATTAACCAAACGTCCGTAATCACTTGAATGAACGATACCCGAACAGATGGATCGGACGCAGCGCACCGATCAAGTGGCCCTCACGTTCACCTGACCTTAATCCCATCGATTTTTTCGTTTGGGGTTATTTCAAAGAAATTGTTTACGCCCGAGAATGTTCGAGTGAAGACGAGCTGCGACTGAAGTTAAGCGAAGCCCAACGTGTCCTAAGGGAGAACAGGGCAGGTATTATGCGATTAAAAGAAAATTTTCTCAGAAGGTGTAGAATGTGTAGTGAGGCTAGAAGTGGCCACTTTGAAAACCTAATGTAAATTTTTTAACTAAATTTCTTTTTATTTACATTATGAATGTATGCGCTCAAGAGTGTCTCAAGATGAACCTCAAGGGAGCGCATGTCTACATCATCACGGACAGTCAGGCCTCACTGAGATCCCTGGAATCAAACTGCCAGGGGTCTCTGTTGACCTGGGAATGCCGTAACACCATAAAGCAACTGGCAAGAGGCAATAAAGTGACTCTATTGTGGGCACCAGGGCACTATGGCGTTGAAGGAAATGAAAAAGCCGACAAACTGGCAAAAATTGCATCAAGGCAAATACCTGTTGGACCTGAGCCGTTCTGTGGGCTTGGAAAAGACCAATACAAGGCAGCGGTCCAGCAATGGGAGCTGAAAAACAGGATAACCTACTGGACAAACGCTCCTGGACTTATTCAGGCCAAGAAATTCGTGACGATATCACCTACCTATACCAGGAAACTCTTAAAGCTGTCACGAGCTGAGCTTCGGGTGATGGTAGGACTGCTGACGGGACACTGTCGGTACAAACACCATTTGTACAATTGTACCGCATGGGAAAGTCAGCAGATGAGATTTGCAGGCTATGTGGATCAGAAGCGGAAACAGCTGAACACATGGTATGCAAGTGTCCAGAGCTGGCTGAACTAAGAACCATTCATATGGGGAAACCGGTCCTGATGGATACCCATGAGGTCACGGCCAAGGCTTCTAGGGAGGTTGCCAATTTCATCAACACTATTGACGACCTCCTTGGGTTTCCATGAATGAGTAGGGTAGAGAACAAAAGATCTACACGGTCTATCTAGAACTTTTCTTGACCAACATCTAAAGCTTATTTTCATCAATTTTTAGCATTTTCTATCATAACTTGATCAGAAAAATCTTAAAATAGCAAAAAGTAATTCTGCAGTAAATGTCTTATTCTTTGATTTTTTCCACCTCGATGACTTTGAAGGCTAATTTTAGCAAAAGTAGAGTGTTAAGTACCATTTTTTATCAATGATTCTAAAAGCTGACTGTTGAGCACAGTTTTTAAGCGTACTAAGAAACCGTAAATTAGCCTTTTTAAATTTTTAATTTCCATTCGAAAATTCAGATCATAATCCAATTCACGTAACTTTTTCACTTGAGACCAACATGTCCATAATTTTTTATCCAAGTTATGAATCTGGTTATTTTATGTATAAAAGTACAATTCATGGAGATTAAGTTACAAAAAGAATTTCACAGAGAAGTCTTGTACTTTTTTTTCAATATCTTTTTTAAGATGGTCAAGTCGAAAATTCTCAAAGTTCATAAAAAAATTCATAACTCGAAAACCGTGAAAAATACATGGGGGTGATTCGAATAGCCCATGACACGAGGGACCTGTTTTTTCCTTTTTGACGTCAATCTCTTGGCCACCCTGTATAGTGAACTCGGAAGTATAACATGATATATATTTTTGAAATCGTTGAAGAAAGATCTATTCGGAAATATCACTTTCCATTATGGTTTCCATTTGAGAAAAAATTTTTTTTTGTTATAGCTCCGAAATTTGAGCAGATACAAAAAATCCAATAGCACCGCTGGAAAGCAGCAAAAAGTAGCCCTGAAGATGTGTTAATTCCGAGAGCGTAGATTCTGTAATACGGAAGTTACAGTAAATTATAATAATTGGCCAAATACCAGAATCGCCCTGTAGCGCCGTAGCAACTTCGGGTTTTCAGCAATTTCGGTTTCTCGAAAAAAGAGAACATGACATATGGATATTACTTTTGCTCTATCTTTTATAGTTTAGGAGTTGTAGTACTAATTCATCGAAATCTGGCCACCCTGTACCTACAGGGTATCCCATTTTGGGCACTTTTACTGGATATCTCCGTTATTTTTAACGTTAGCGGGATGCGGTTTTCGCGACAGTGTGCTACTTTTTTGTGAAACTAAAGATGGCGAGATCAGTTTTTGCATAGCCCTCTTAGTTTTTGCTATACAGGCTGGAAATGAAAAGTATTACTTTTCAATCACCCCCCATATCTCAGTTGTGCTTGAACTTGGAGGAATGGTTGAAACGCATTCCTATAGATTTTTTTCCGTGGAATCCAGTGGCGTAGTCAGTTTTTCAATTTCAATTTCCGTTTTTGAGTTATTGAGCAAACATATGTTTTTTAAATGGGACACCCTGTATATTATTTTTTATTCTGATTGAGCACAATCTCAGCTTTTCGAAAACATATTATTTTATGCATTTTGTAATTCAATTTCAATAACTAAGTAGTAGGCTATGACTGTTTATTGAAAACAAAAAATAAATGTGAAGATTTCGTTAGAAATCGAAAATAATGTTAACATAATATCTACATCACATGATCTAATATTTATCTTAATTTAATTTGCAATTTTTTGAAAATTTAAATAATTCGAAAATAAATGCATAAAATAATATGTTTTTGAAAAGCTGAGATTGTGCTTAATAAGAATTAAAAATAATATACAGGGTGTCCCATTTAAAAAAACATATGTTTGCTCAATAACTCAAAAACAGAAAGTGAAATGGAAAAACTAACTACGCCACTGGATTCCACGGAAAAAATCTATAGGAATGCGTTTCAACCATTTCTTCAAGTTCAAGCACAACTGAGATATGGGGGGTGATTAAAAAGTGATACTTTTCATTTCCAGCCTGTATAGCAAAAACTAAGAGGGCTATGCAAAAACTGATCTCGCCATCTTTAGTTTCACAAAAAAGTAGCACACTGTCGCGAAAACCGCATCCCGCTAACGTTAAAAATAACGGAGATATCCCGTAAAAGTGCCCAAAATGGGATACCCTGTACAATGTCAGCTATTGAACTCAAAAAGACATCATGAATATTCGTCTTTCGAAATCAGTGTTTTAAAATCAGATGCAGATAAACTTAAAAACAAAACCCAAAAATCTGACCAGAAGGTGCATTGATCAATACTTCTATATTCGGACTACAAAAAATAAAACCCCAACATAAAATATACGAACTTAACTCCCAACCAAGTGAAGGCCACTGCAGACATGAGGATATTTTTTCAAAATATATGAGATTGTATAAAATTGATGGTATCGGTCAAGGAACAAAAACAAAGAATACTATTCCTTCAGCGACGTTTCGATACCATCAATTTTATATTAAGTTTGGAACGATACTGAAAGTAATCATATATGAGATTGGTTACTGCATGAATCTTTTGGAAGACTTTGCATCTTCTAACAATGTTCAGTTTATCGCAGTGGCGGAACACTGGAAAGATGATGAACCGATTCAAAATTATCATTTTTTTACTTATATACTCTTCCATAGTAAAAAAAAACAAACCTTTTTTTATCTAAAATTATTCTATTGGCTATCGATTTCGGCCATAAGCCATCATCAGGCCAGCTGAAAATTACACAAATTAACAAATAAGTACATTTTAAATATAGGTAGGTATACATTTTTTATTTCAAAATCGCAGGTATGGTGATCTCATTGCCGCCTTAGAATTAAGATATGGCAATCAGCATCGGGAACAACTGTATCGGGCACAGCTGAGAACACGAGTGCAAAAACCTGGTGAGAGCCTGCAAGAGTTCGAAGCTGATATCCAGAGACTCATAAGCTTGCGTACCCAAAAGCCCCAGAGGATTTCAAAGAACAGCTGTCAGTGCAAATATTCATTGATTGGATGAGGGATGCAGAAATTCAGAGGACCCTGAGATTGACGCACTTTAGAAGAGGCAGCGAAGCTCTTGTTCGGTCGTTAGAAGTGGAAGCGGCTTTCAATGCCTCCACAAGGCCTAAAGTGAGAGGGGTATCAATCGAGGAGCCACCCCAGGAAAGTAATCAGAGTGAGAGTATATCGCAGATGTTCAAGATGATATTAGAAAAAATGGAATCCAGGAATAGAGGTGCCACCAGTCAACCAAGAGGAAATTGTTTCAGATGTGGTAGGAGCGGACATTTCAAGAGGGACTGCAGTGTGAGGGTACCGCCACGATCTTCATCACCTTCCAGGACGTCCCCACATGCATATTGTGACAAGTACGGCCCTGTGCGCTACGGCCCGATCGAGAAGTTTCTGGAAACGCGTGCACGACATAGAAGCCGCCAATGCTTCGCGAAGTTTCTAGACGGGCCCGGACTTAGCGAGAAACAATCGGCGTTATACATATAAGGAGCACATCGACGGATGAGGATTCATTCAGTTAGAGACGAGCGACCAGTGAAAATAAATAGTGGCAAATAAATCAGTAGAAATAAATTGTACAGACTTTTGTTAGAATAAGTTTATTAGTTATTAATTATTAGTGTTATAAGTAGTGTAAATAAATAGTTTAATTATCCCGGACGTTTTAATAACGAAGGAAACGTTACATTGGTGTCAGGTGTGGGGTTTGAATGCCGATAACCAGATCGCAAAAAGAAAAAATGGACCAGGCGAGAATTTTTCAAGCAAGCCTTTGAACAAATGAGCTTGAAAATGGATAAAATGGAAAATAAGGTGGAGGAAAACAATGTACAATTGGTGAGTCAAATTGCAAGTACATTGGATGGGAAAATGGAATCCATTAAGGAAGTAATAATAGATGAAGTTAATGAGAAATTCGATAAGGTTGAAGAAAAATTTGAAGAAGTCAATGGAAAATTCGATAAAGTGGATGAAAAATTTGACGAAGTCGTTGATAAGGTTGACGAAAAATTTGAAGAAGTCAATGAAAAATTTGAGGAAATATCAGGAATAATTGAACAGCATACCAAGCTGATAGACTCCCTTAAAAGAACATCAAATAGGAAAGAAACTCAAGATTCACCATCTTATAGCTTCGTGAAATCGGAAAACAACACAGAAGGTGGTAAAATGAAGATCAAGCCACCTACATTTGATGGAAAAGTTCCTTGGTCGACATATCAAAAACAATTTGAAGCTGCTGCGTTGGCAAACAGTTGGAGCGACAACGAAAAAGCCACAGCATTAATAATAGCTCTACGAGGAGATGCACTTAACATTCTGCAGACAATACCGGAGAGTCAACAGGCATGTTATGAAGTTTTAACATCCAAACTTCAGATGAGATATGGCGATGCTCACCTACAGCAAGTTTACCATGCTCAAATAGAGAACCGGGTGCAGAAAACAGGAGAAAATCTCCAGGAGTTCGAGGCCGATGTTGCCAGATTAGTGAGGCTGGCTTATCCATCAGCTCCAGACAGCTTCCTTGAACAGCTATCAATTCAGACGTTCGTCGACGGGATCAAGGACAGCGAAGTTCAACAAGCCTTGAGACTTGCCCGGCCTAAGACCATTGATGATGCCTTAGCTCAAGCTCTAGAATTCGAGGCAGCGAAACAGGCGTCGCATAGAGGACAATTTCGTGTGCGACAAGTCCAAGAAATAGACCGACCTGTGGAGGAAATCATCCGAGAAGAAGTTAGCAGATTATTGAATGCCAAGAAAAAGGATGTTGTGTGCTGGTATTGCAACAAAAGTGGGCATTTCAAGCGAAATTGCCCAAGGATTGAAAAAGAGCCACAGCATCAGGGAAACTAAAAAGGGTCGGTGATAAGGGGCATAAATCGACCCAGGCTAAAAATGCCCCCGAAGTGATAATCCGAGGAATCATGTCCACAGATTTGACAAGCATATTTGTTCCCGGAAAGATAAACGATCGCAGTGTAAAAATACTGGTGGACACAGGATCAACTAGAACCATTGTGCGTCCGGAAATAGCCGAAGGATTGAAGAGTCGTCCAGCTATGATCAAACTCCGAACTGCATCTGGACAAGAAATACCGACTTACGGATCAGTTATCCCCACCATTGAATTAGGAAGCACAATAGTCAAGCATGAAGTTCTCGTAGCCGGAATCACAGAAGAAGTTATCCTGGGATTGGACCTTGTAAAGAAACTTGGATGCCAACCGGATATGAAGAAGGATGTTCTTCGGCTAGGAATTGAAGAGATTCCCTTCAATGATGTAGATGACAAGATATATCAGATCCGACTGACCGAGGACATCACGTTGCCAGGGCGGACTGAAGGCATAGCGACTGGTGAATGTGATAATGTTACAAGAAATGGCTGCATTAGAATGATCGAGCCCTCAGATGATGGGATACTACCTAACGGATTATTACTAGGGAAGACATTGGTAAGGTTAAGAGACAGCATACCCATCCGATTACTAAATGTAAACATGTTTCCAGTCACCCTGAAGAAGAACACCTTGATTGGACATGGGGTACCAGTGTACCATATTTCTGGTGGGATGGGTACTGCAGAAGTTCCGCAGACACAGAAGAATACCGAAGAGCTGGTCGCCCTCCTCACTTCGAAATGTCAAGACCTTAAGCAGTGTCAATTGGCCGAAGTCAGAAAATTGATTCAGTCCTTCTCTGACGTCTTTGCCACTGGCGAAAGAACAGGAAAGACCGATGTTGTGCAGCATAAAATCAATACAGGTGATGCACAGCCCGTCAGACAACACCCCAGACGTCTTCCTCTGGCAAAGAGAGAAGAAGCCGAACGGATCATTGAAGACATGGCGAGAGAAGGTGTCATTGAACCATCCAATAGTCCCTGGACATCGCCTGTAGTGCTGGTGAAGAAGAAGGATGGGTCCACCAGGTTCTGTGTAGACTATAGGCAGCTCAACCAAGTTACGAAAAAGGATAGCTATCCCTTACCAAGAATTGATGACACACTGGATACACTCTCGGGATCTCGTTGGTTCTCTACCTTGGATTTGAAGAGTGGGTATTGGCAAGTTGGTTTGGATCCAAAAGACAAAGAGAAAGCTGCCTTCAGTATTGGAACGGGCCTGTGGCAATTTAAGGTTATGCCTTTTGGATTATGCAACGCTCCGGCCACATTTGAGCGTTTAATGGAAACTATATTAAGAGGACTCTCCTGGAAGACTTGCCTGGTGTATTTAGATGACGTGATAGTTGTGGGAAAAACATTCCAAGATCACCTGCACAACCTATCCGAGGTCTTCCAGAGACTACGTGGGGCCAATTTGAAGCTAAGTCCCAAGAAATGCCATCTACTTCGAGCAGAGGTGAAATATTTAGGACACGTAGTTTCTCGGAGGGGTGTGAAAGTTGACCCAGACAAGATCAAGGCGGTACAGGATTGGCCCATACCGAGAGACAAGACTGAGTTACGAAGTTTCCTAGGCTTGTGCACTTACTACAGAAGATTTGTGCCTGGATTCGCCAACGTTGCCGAACCACTGACAAAATTAACGGAAGATGGGCAGGAGTACATTTGGTCCGATGATTGCGCTGAAGCCTTTGATCGATTGAAAAATGCTCTGGTCACAGCTCTAGTCTTGAGTTACGCAAGGACTGAAGGAAAATTTGTGCTCGATACCGATGCTAGTAATATGGCCATTGGAGGCGTTCTATCGCAAGTTCAGGATGAACAAGAACGAGTCATCGGTTATTTCAGCAAGGTACTGTCGAAACCAGAAAGAAATTACTGCGTGACCAGAAGAGAACTCTTAGCAGTAATCAAGGCCGTAGAACATTTCTACAAATACTTATATGGTAGAAAATTCCTGATAAGAACGGACCATGCTGCTTTGAAATGGCTCCTGAATTTTAAGAACCCAGAAGGACAAGTGGCCAGATGGATCGAGAGGCTGCAAGAATATGACTTCGACACTGAACACAGAGCTGGGGCTACACATCGAAACGCGGATGCGTTGTCAAGAAGACCTTGCCCCCAAAATTGTAGCCACTGCTCTCGTGTGGAAGATAAGGCCAATTTGATGCGGACCACAGTGATCGAAGATGACTGGCTACCCCCAGAAATTCGACGAGCACAGGAGGAAGATCCAGATCTGAGAGTAATCCTAAGTTGGAAGGAGAGTGGCAGACGACCTACATGGGAAGAAGTATCCAGACTGAGCCAAAATGTCAAGTCGTATTGGGCCCAATGGGAAACGTTGAAGATTGATGAAGGTCTTCTGAAACGTTGTTGGGAAAATGAAGATGGATCTCAGCAGAGGCTTCAGTTAATTGTGCCCAAAAGTAGGGTAACGGACATTTTGACCAGACTACATAATGGAACTTCGGGTGGCCATTTTGGGATTACTAAGACTCTGGAGAAGGTTAGGCAGCGATTTTATTGGATCAACTGTAAGAACGACGTTAAAGATTGGTGTAGAAAATGTAAAGTTTGTGCTGCGGCCAACGGACCCTACGGTAAAGGAAAGGCACCAATGAAGCAATATAACGTCGGATCCCCCATGGAACGAGTAGCTATCGACATCGCAGGCCCTTTTCCAGAAACAGGCAATGGAAACAAGTACATTTTGGTAGCGATGGACTACTTTACCAAATGGGTGGAAGCGTACGGTATTCCTAACCAGCACAGTAGCTGACAAATTAGTGAAAGAGTTCTTCTGCAGATTTGGAATCCCCCTTGAGCTGCATTGTGATCAAGGCCGAAACTTCGAATCGAAGTTATTCCAGGAAGTTTGCGAAACATTGGGGATACGTAAGACAAGAACTACACCTCTGCATCCTCAGTCAGACGGCATGGTAGAACGAATGAACCGGACTATGGGAAAACACTTGGCCAATGTTGTCTCTGACCATCAAAGGGACTGGGATGAATACTTGCATTTATTCACGATGGCCTATAGATCTTCGGTTCAAGAATCTACCAAGGAGACTCCATCCAATATAATGTTTGGCCGAGAAATAAGATTACCTTGCGATCTCGAGTTTGGGTGTAAGCCTGGAGAAGATGTAGCTGGGGAGGACTACGTTAGTAATCTCAGAAGCAAGCTAGTCTACATCCATGATAAGGTGCGTAATCAAATGCAGCAAGCAAGTGACCGGATGAAAATGCGCTATGACATCAAGGCCATTGAAGGTGGGTTTACCGCAGGAGATCTGGTATGGTGGTATAACCCACAAAGAAGAAAAGGTTTTTCACCGAAGCTGCAGAGACATTGGGAAGGACCGTACGAAGTTGTGAAGAGAATAAATGATGTAGTTTACCGAATACGGAAGCTTCCCAGAGGAAAACCGAAAGTCGTCCATTTCAACCGATTGGCTCCGTATGCGTCCACGCCGGATGAAGAAGAAGTACGTCTCGTCGAGGTTCCGGCAAGGGAAAGCTGCGAATTCCAGGAATTTATGAGCACCTATGGGGGAACACGCATTGCAAAGTTTGGCGTCACACAGGAAGTTCATCAGGACCTGTTCACAGTCCCCGAGGAATACTCGCTTGCTCATTGTGTAGCAGCCGATTTACGCATGAGTAAGGGAATAGCAAGAGTATTCAAAAACAAATTTGGTCGGCAAGAGGAACTAATGGGACAGCAGCCCAGAATCGGGAAATGTTTGAGATTGAAGTCTGGAGGTCGGTTTATTTACTATTTGGTTACCAAGCAGCACTCTTTCCAGAAGCCCACCTACCAGAACTTATGGATCTCGCTGCATGGCTTGAAAGAAGACCTTCAGCGTTCCGGTGTTAGGAAACTAGCAGTTCCCAAGCTTGGTTGTGGACTGGATCTACTGAATTGGAGGGTAGTACGAAGCATGCTTGAAGTAATTTTCCAGACGGCAGGTATACAGATCCTAGTATGAAGTTTCTACCCAAATCGTGTCGAGCTCCCCGGCAAAACTATAGAATGCTATTTCCATCAAAGGGGCTACTGTAGAGAAGGAGCCGACTGCAGATTTCGCCACGGTCCTCTGAAGAATCCATGCGATCTGTTCTGGGACAGAACAGGCTTAAGGAGGGGACAGTGTGACAAGTACGGCCCTGTGCGCTACGGCCCGATCGAGAAGTTTCTGGAAACGCGTGCACGACATAGAAGCCGCCAATGCTTCGCGAAGTTTCTAGACGGGCCCGGACTTAGCGAGAAACAATCGGCGTTATACATATAAGGAGCACATCGACGGATGAGGATTCATTCAGTTAGAGACGAGCGACCAGTGAAAATAAATAGTGGCAAATAAATCAGTAGAAATAAATTGTACAGACTTTTGTTAGAATAAGTTTATTAGTTATTAATTATTAGTGTTATAAGTAGTGTAAATAAATAGTTTAATTATCCCGGACGTTTTAATAACGAAGGAAACGTTACAATATTCACCTGCGAGGGTAGGGATATCTAGAGAGTCCTCGAACAGGTACCGGGAAAACTAAAATTAGCCAGCATATCGGGGCGCATGCTGGCTAGTGATAACGAAGCCCCCAGGGTCATCCATGTCAATAGAATAAGAAGAACAACCGATAGTCTAACCATTAGAGGAAAGGTGAACCAAAGAGATGTCATCTTCACTGTAGACACTGGTGCGTCAGTTTCCCTGGCTCGCAGTGGCATCCTTGAACCAGGTAGAGTGGAACCATTTGCATCCAATTTCGTTCTACGAACAGTCACTGGAGAGAATGCACCGATAGACATAGAAGATGAATTCATTCTTGGGATGGACCTGATAAGTAACTATGGATTTTCTTTCGATGGTGAGCAGAGAACCATGAAATTCGGAGGTGAAGAATTCATTTTGACGGAACCATCTGAAAGGGGAGTTCTGTGAAATTGCGGATTGCTAAGCTAAAACTGTCAGGATACCTGGTTTATCTGAGAAGATCGTTGTGGCCAGACTGGAAGAAGACCCTGGATGCTGCGTTGGAATAGTACAGCCATGTGAAGAATATCCTACCAAATTATTACTTGCACGAGCTTTAATTTAGGACAAATCAAAATATTCCTGTAAGGATTGCCAATGTATTCCCTGATGGAACAACAGTCCGGAAAGGAGACATCATAGGAGTATGCGAGGCAGTCGAATGGGTAGCAGATTGCAAATCGAGCGGATATCCGGAGGGAACAGGCACAACTGATGACGTAGTGGGAACAATTGGAAAATCCTTGACTCACTTAACACCGAAAGAATACGAAGCTGCCATGAGATTCATTGCCAAGGAAAGTGACGTATTTGAGTCCGCGGAGTCACCAACAGGACGAACTAACCTGGTCCAACACAGGATAGATGCAGGTCAAGCCCATCCAATTCGGCAACCACCAAGAAGATTGCCATTTACCAAGCAACAGGAAGTGGAGAAACTTGTCCAGAAAATGACCAAGGATGGCGAAATCGAAGAATCATAGAGTCCTTGATCCGCACCTGTAGTATTGGTTTCCAAAAAGGATGGCTCTACAAGATTCTGCGTGGATTATAGAAAATTGAATGACGTCACGAAGAAGGACAGTTACCCATTACCCAGGATCGATGACACCCTAACCACGCTGGCAGGTTCACAATGGTTTTCAACACTTGACTTGAAGAGTGGATATTGGCAGGTGGGCCACTGGTAGCGGATTATATCAGTTCACCGTTATGCCTTTTGCGCGGCGGGCTTACTTGGAAAACCTGCCAAGTATGTCTGGATGATGTCATGGTTACGGGAAGGAACTTTGAGGAACATCTGGCCAACCTACGTGAAGTTTTCGGACGTTTAAGAAGTGCCAACCTCAAGTTGAATATCAAGAAGTGCTCTCTATTTCAGAAGCGAGTGGAATTCATTCATACAGTCTCTGTAGAAAGTATCCAAACAAACGAATCGAAGATACAGGCTATTCGAGACTGGCCAAGACCGAAGGATAAACACGAAGTGAGAAGTTTCCTGGGCTTGTGTACCTATTACCGCCGTTTTGTGGAAGGATTCGCAGGCATTGCAGCTCCTCTTCATAAGTTGACAGGATATCGGGTCAACTTCTATCGGTCTACTGAATGTGAAGAAGCTTTCCGCAAGGTGAGGGCAGCGCTTTGTTCAAGTCCAATCCTGGCATACCCACGGCATAAGGGACTTTTTATATTGGACACAGATGTGAGCAATACTGGGCTTGGAGCTGTAATACGGTGCAGGATGACCAGGAAAAAGTCATCGAATACTACAGCAGAGTGATGTCTAAGCCAAAGAGAAACTACTGTGTTACCAGGAAAGAACTGTTAGCAATAGTCAAGGCGGTGGATCACTTCCACAAGTACCTATATGGGAGGGGGTTTCTCATCTGGACTGATCATGCGGCCCTGAGGTTGCTACTAGAGATAAAAAACCTGGAAGGACAGATAGCTAGATGATTAGAAAAACTGATCCAGTACCATTTCGAAATCAAACATCGTCCAGGACGGCTGCATAACAATGCGGATGCCCTATCTAGAAGACCGTGTCCGGGAACCTGTAAGCAGTGCCAACGTGTTGAACGCCATGAAGGAGTCGCCGATATAAGACGTACGGCACTGGTACCTGAGGACGACTGGACTACTGAACAGGACCAGGAAACCGATCCAAACTTGAGACTTTCTACGGTGGAAAGAGAATGGAGTAGGCACACCCTCCTGGAGTGACATTTCGGATAGAGATATTGTAATCCAGAACCGTCGACGAATGAATGAATGAGTAGCCAGAGCACCGGTGCCGGCGTGCAGAACACGAAGATGGGCATCATCGATGATCAGATGAGTGCGATGATTCTTCTTTGGCAGGAGAACTGGATGTTTGTATCTATATGGTAATAAAGAGGCTGGAAGGCGACTCACAAAAAAGGCGAAGTTTCATGATGAGCCTATGACGAGAAGAAGGTTTTTAAAGTTCAGCTAGCTCTTCAGCGAAATGAACAGACTGGACTAGACGTGGCAAACAGATTTCAGCCTCCTGGAGCTCAACAGAGGAGAGGAAGGATGGACTACAAGCATTCAGTATAAAACGACGACAAAAGGCAGGCACGTGCTTGAGACGAAGATACGAAGAGAAACGTTCTATCATGGTGAGTTCAGCGGAGATGGCGGCTGAAATGAAAGCGGGGATCGGCTTGGCTTCTTCCTCCACTTAAGTGCTCAGTTTGACATGAATCAACAGAGGAAAGAGGCCACGAAGATGAATCGAGAGAGAGCCAAGGAGGACCACTCCACCACAATGAGTGATTATAAATGTCCGCGGGCATCAATCCCCGAGATGCACAATCTGCTGGGTTGTCCTCAGATACCACATGCCTCCAGCATTCCGAAGGAATCAAATCCTGTATCTCAGCGACTCGATTGCCTACAAATGTCTTCCACCGATGACTTTCACCGCGGATCCACGACAAAGCAACGGATGAGTCGCAAAAAGCAATGCATTCAGCACCGAGATGCTGCAAAACGCGGGTGGACAGATGATGCATGAGCTTTGCGAGAAGATGGGCACCATACAGTTCGAGACGAGGCAGGGTCACGGCCTTGCAAGGAGCAATTTTGGATTTTGCCGCTAGAATGGACACGTGATATTGACCAGATGATGCAGCAGTGCGAAGATAAACGACTGCAGAGTAGCCGGACTCAGAGGCGTCACAGAAGCGGATCAGCCGATAATCAGAAGAAGAAACTGCAGGGATGAGTCGTGGTATGTGAAAATCTGCCAAAGTGGGGAGCTGGGATTGAAATCTGGACCCCTCATCCGAAGCCAGCTGCCGAATGGTCCTAAGTGCCAAATAACGAGCAGCAGAAAGCCCTTAGGTGACAGTGTTCAGACTAGGGCTGGGACTTTTTTGCCTTTTTGTATTCGAATATTCATTCTTCAATTCATTCGATTATTCGAATAATTCATTCAAACAATTATTCACGTTTGCTTATTCATGAGTAGTCATGAATATTCAATTATTCATGAGTACTCATGAATATTCAATTATTCATGAGTATTCATGAATATTCAACTATTCATTGAGTATTCATGAATATTCAACTGTTCATGAGTATTCATGAATATTCAACTATTCATAAGTATTCATGAATATTCAACTATTCATGAGTATTCATGAATATTTAACTATTCATTAATAGTCCTGAATAGTTATTCAGTGATTATTCAATAAATATTCAGTGATTATGTCTTTGAATATTACACACAAAAACCTTAATGATATAAATAGTTATTTATCATACTTATAATGAAAAGTTAGCTCGAGGGAGATAGAATCGAGGGCTAAAATCTATTATATTTCCCGTGTATAATTCACTATTTTTCTCTGTGATTGGAAAACCGACGATTCAATATTAAGAAATTATATTACTTACACAAATTAATGATTATTCAAATAATGCTACCGACGAAGTTTATTCGATGGCCAAGGATGTTGTTTTTGGGATTGCAGTAGTTTGACCAATTTAAATCAGCCAGGTAGTTTTAGATGATATTGTTTACCTACTGAAGTAAAGGTGGCTTCGTTCATCAGGTAAATTTTACATTTCACTTGATCCCAATCAGAGCCTGTAGATTGTAGACAAACTTATGTACAAACATTTTAACGTTGACAGAAATTTCATGAGCTTGAAAGGAACCTAATAAAATCTATTTATATTGGACTTTTGCCGCCTGGGATTTCCAAACTATCGGAAGGTATTCAACAATGGGGATGAATTTGCATTTTATTGTTCATTCAAAAGAATATATTGGAAATTAGGTATACCTATTTCGGATGAATAGCAGTCTCTCTACTATCAAATGAAATAAAACGTATATGTCTACTCCTATTCAATAAATTTATAGATTGAATAATTTGAGTTTGAACTGTATAACATAAAGTTCAATAAATTTTTCAGAAATGTTGGCATTATGAAGGTTACTGTGAATAACTTATGGATTTAATCCTTATTTGTAATTTGTATTTCCTAAAACCGGTCAACACATATTTTTTATGGCAAAAATGAAACATATAAATACACTTGAAATTATATCAAATCATGAAGCCGTTAAATATTTGAGAATTAATAACACGATTATTTAGATATTATTTCCGACTACCAATTCGAAAATTTCAATGGACCCTAGAATGCAGATAGTAAAAACAATTTTCAAATTCCTACACATAATCAATCTGTGTACCTAAACCTAACATCCATCAAGTAAAGATCGAGTCAATCAAATATCCAAATATTAAATGCTTTCAATTAAGTGATATACGGGAACTGAACCTAATAGCTGCAAAATTCATCAAAAATGTATCTTTTCCAGTACTATTTCAAATTTTACAACCTGAACCTTCATTATTTTTTTATCACTCTATGTATCTGAACATATATACTACTGTAACATTTGTTGACTTTTCATAGTTCAGACAGTGGCGTAGTAACGCCACCACGGGCCTGTGTTCAAGATATTTTCCGGGCTCCTACCATCCCTATTAACGCTAGTCGTCCCAAGCGTCCGGGCTCCTTACAGGGGCCCGGGCCTGTGTTCTTCGAACACGCCGAACACAGGTCACTACGCCACTGAGTTCAGATGTGAATATCAAAGAATTTGTTCGTAGTAAATCACAAAAACTTGTTTTAATTATTTCTGAATAGACAGTTGAATGATCATTCAAACTTTTATTTGTAACATCACGAATGATGTATTACTCAGCTCAGTCCTGAATAAATAAATTCATAAAAATTAATTTGTCGAGTATTCAGTGATTAGTTGGATATTCAGTAAATATTTGACTATTCACCCAATATTCGACTTTTCACTGAATATTCAGCTATTCACTGAATATTCAGCTATTCACTGAATATTCAGCTATTCACTGAATATTCGACTATTCACTGACTATTCAGCTATTCACTGAATATTCGAATATTCACTGAATACTCAATTATTCACTGAATATTCAATTATTCACTGAATATTCAACTATTCACTGAATATTCATGAATATTCGAATAATGCAAAACCAAGTTATTCGAATAAATATTCAATGAATATTCGAATATTCAAATCATTCATTCATGATTCCCAGCACTAGTTCAGACGCGAATATTGGTGGGGTTCCTGTTTCGTAAAACGCCAGACTATGCGTTGATAATCCCTTTGCTCAGGGCGGATCTGAATTTGTCGAAATATTTGTCTGATATCGGCAGTGAAGACAAATCGATGCAGACGAAAACGAAGAAGAAGGATGGAAAGCTCAGACGATAGGTGCAACGTACCAGGGAGAATAAGACGAGGAAGTACCTACATCCGAGCCAATTAACATCCCTATGGTGCGAGGGAGATAGAAGAGTGGGTCAGCCAGAATGAGTTGCTTGAGCTCAGGCCACCGTCCATTGAACTCTCGGACAGGAAGGGGATCTATGTGGCTGTCAATAACATAGGCCTTGAAAATAAGATTGGGAGGATCTCCTTGGTGATAGAGAGTGACGTATGCGTACTCCTGGATGCGAAACTGATCCGCGTTACTCAAGGTGCGAAGTTGAATATTTTCAGCAAGCGACATTCCGGAAGTTACCAAGACGTATCCAAGCGGTCGGCATGAGGTGGTCAGAATCTTTGGTCTGGCGCAAGGAAGATGGCGCAGATGAAAACAGATGACTAGAAGAGAACAGATGAGAAAACCGACGACAGATGTTTATTCGACAAGGTTAGATGACGGCAAGATGACCATACCCGCAGTCATTCGGTACCACTTCCGGAGGAGGTGCGAGAATGACGGGAAGATGTAGCGGGCGAAGCTCGATAGGAAGCTGAGCGTGCCGTTGTAGGGATCTTGCGTAATCTACCACTTACTGAGGTGCCCCCAGAGGTGACATCACGGGTTGGAGACGTTGAACACTTGGACGGAGAGGAAGAGCGTTGATCCTTCGAAGGGGATTTCTCTTCCGTGTGCAAGACTGAAGGGGGCGTGGTTGTCTCTCAGTAACGAAAGCTCGCCGCTGATGGATGTTCATGGCCTTGAATGATCGATACTGGCGAATAGAGTGATTCGCAGAGCAAAACAAAGACGCGGACGACGAACCAGATGAACTATTGGGGCGTGAACTAGCGTACGCATGATGGCGAGAGGATGGACCAGATGATGAACGCAAAGACGATGGAGGAGCAGATGCTGAGGTCGCTGGTGATTGAGACCTTGGTGACCTCCTCGACACAGACGCGCGGGACGAGGTGACGGAAGTGCTCTCCAATACTCGCAACTGTCGATTGACAAACTAGAGCAATTGAGCGAGGGTGGAAAAGTCATCAGAGGGCAACTGCCCCTCGAACAACTGGCGAGATGACTCGTAAACGTTACGCAAAGCCATGGAAAGCAGAAGGTACTCCGCCAGATATGAAATGGGCAACGCCTTGGCATTTATGGCATTCTGATGCGTTTTGACGAATTGCTTTAATTGTGGCAAAGAGGACACAGATGCTCGCTGAGATTTCCAATATCTGGTTCACATAAAGATCTGCCAGACGACGAGGGTTTTGATAACGGGAGTGAAGAGTGAAGAGATAGGCCAGAGGATAATTGGCCGAATTCATTTCGAAGCCAGAAATTACAGAAGCTGCTTCACCAGAAAGAGCAGACGTGAGGGGGTGAAACTTTTGAACTGGCGCCAAAGAATAGGGATGTTGACACATGTTACAAATTCATATAAATTGAGGTTTTCTACATTGACGGTAGTTTTTGAAATACTACAAAAAATATTTAAGTGATCTGATTACTCTCATTAAATTAAATAAAATGGATTTAAAATGTGTAATTTATTACCGTTTATCACGTGACTGCAAACACGAATGAGAAAAAGTCACGTCACTGTTCTGTAAACAAGCTAACCTATAACCTTACTGTCATCACGAGTACGAACTTACGGAGAACAGAAGAGTGTAAAACGTATCACCAGCAGGGCCGTAGCTACAAGGGGGGGAGGGAGAGGAGCCTCCCCCCCAGAGCAGATTCGAAAGGGTGCCAAATTGATCTCTTATCATTGAATAACTAAAACAAAATGTCTCAAGCAAACGCTCATTTTTCAATTACTTGCGAAAAATGATTTATACATACTTACATAAGTACAGTGAATCTAATAGAGTCGCCGTATACATCATCTGCTTACAATGACATCTATACAGGGTCTTTCACGAGGAACCTCACCCATATTTATACGGGAAACTACTGAACGTATTTTCATGAAATTCAGCACTTATAAGTATTTCACGATGCTGATGAAATCTAAAATCAAGGCATGAGCACCTCCGGTTTTTCCGGAAATGACGTCAACTTCCGTTTTTCAAATTAGAAAACCATTTTTTTATTGAAGAAATTGATTCCTTAGAAAATTTCAAGTTATTTTGATGTAACATTTTTCAGTTTTGGTTGGAAAATTCTCTCTGAGCGGGAAAATTCGAAAAAAAAATCGAAAATAGAGCTCCGCTGAAACAAGAATAACTTCGAGGTTTTTGGATGGAAAATTTTCATTTTTGGGATTTTTCAAGATGTAAGATTGATGTATCCACTTTAAAAATCGAAATCGCGATTCATGATACAGGGGGTGAAAAAATCGCTTTCAAAGTTAGGGATGACAAAATCGTGAAAAATCAATCTACGTTAAAAAATAATGTGAGTGTATGCATCACACCCTTGCCCTAAAGTGGATATTAACTCAGAAAATATCCATTTTAGGGCAAGGGTGTGATGCATACACTCACATTATTTTTTAACGTATATTCAATATCTGCCATAAAAAATGGGGTTCTAATTTGAAAAAATTGATTTTTCACGATTTTGTCATCCCTAACTTTGAAAGCGATTTTTTCACCCCCTGTATCATGAATCGCGATTTCGATTTTTAAAGTGGATACATCAATCTTACATCTTGAAAAATCCCAAAAATGAAAATTTTCCATCCAAAAACCTCGAAGTCATTCTTGTTTCAGCGGAGCTCTATTTTCGATTTTTTTTTCGAATTTTCCCGCTCAGAGAGAATTTTCCAACCAAAACTGAAAAATGTTACATCAAAATAACTTGAAATTTTCTAAGGAATCAATTTCTGCAATAAAAAAATGGTGTTCTAATTTGAAAAACGGAAGTTGACGTCATTTCCGGAAAAACCGGAGGTGCTCATGCCTTGAAAATATTTTAGATTTCATCAGCATCGTGAAATACTTATAAGTGCTGAATTTCATGAAAATACGTTCAGTAGTTTCCCATATAAATATGGGTGAGGTTCCTCGTGAAAGACCCTGTATAGGTATGTAGTCGACTGATCTGGTCTATTCGGATATAGGGGCTATTTGGGTGGCAGTCAAGAAATACAAACGCGTACTCTTTTTTCTTTTTTAACTCGAACTTTCGGACAGTTTTAGTCCTTCATCAGGAGCTGCTCTTGATGTCAGGTATTAGACACCCTAATTAATAATTTAACAATGAACCTACAATCGGTAATGGAAACGTTAGATCCCATATTCAGAGTGATTCATTTCCATTGATGCCAAAACATTTGAAAATAGAGGACTTGGAAGCACTGATTAACATGATTCCACCAAAACTTGTAAGACCAGACCCACAAGCGCTTTTTACCGAACTCACAATTTTATTTTCCGATTGCGAATCATGTGAATCATTAACGGAGGTTGCTGCTATTTTGGCAAAAAAATATAAAATGTTGAAACTGGCTGATTATATACTCAAATTCATTATAACCGCTGGTTATGGTACCAGTACCAACGAGAGGACATTCAGTCAGCTGAAGCTAGTGAAAAATGTTCTTAGAACCACAATGTCTGATGAACGTTTGAACAACTTAGTACTTTTGAAATGCGAGAAAAAAATCGCAGCAACTCTTTGTCTAGACTCCTTGGTGACTTCTTGGAGTTTGTTGAAAGAGCGGAGAATAATAATCTGATTTGAGAAACCAAAAAAAACCTTAGTTTTGTACAATAATTTTCATATTTAGTTAACTATGTTAATTCATGACTAATTCCTCGATTTTGTATTTGTACTATCTATCAATATATATTTTTCTCCATATATTTGTATTTTTTTGATATTTTGTCAATTTTTGTAATGAGGGCGCCAGAATCCATTCTTCCCCCCCCCCTAGAAGAAGCTCTTAGCTACGGCCCTGATCACCAGCGAACTATTTCACGATTATTTGTTATTACGAAAACGATTTGTTCGCAAGAAATCACACAAGATCAGTTCGCTTTGACAGACGGCGAAGTACGTTTACCGTATAGTGACGTCATCATAATCACTTCGTTTCAGCGGCAA
Organism: Adalia bipunctata; assembly: GCA_910592335.1. Lineage (NCBI taxonomy): Eukaryota > Metazoa > Arthropoda > Insecta > Coleoptera > Coccinellidae > Adalia > Adalia bipunctata. The sequence goes on from OU342954.1 coordinate 881,440, forward strand.
TTTTGAAAAATATTTTTATTTACGCATTTTTTATTGGTATTTGCTATATTTTTTCCATGAAAATATATTTTTCGTGTTTGTATAGGGCTTATCTACAAATTAAAGTCATTTCCAAAAAATAGTCAACATCCCTATTGCTGATGCACTAGGGCATCGAAAAAGGCGATGAATCCAGGCCATTCGTCGATTTAACCCTGAAAGCAGGGCAACTCAACCCGAGGAATAGGGAGATCAACCGATGGGGAAGAAGGCGCCGTAACCGAAGGAGATGCAGCTAAATGGCTATGGGCGGCACGAACATGCAGGGAAATTTCGAAAAATGCGCGAATTTTGAAGGTGATCCGTCACGCTCCGACTCCTCCAACTGAGAGTTGATTTTGAAAATTGAATCATTAGCTTCCTTGAAAGTCTTCTACACCCTGATCAACTCAGCCAGGCACATATTGGCTACATTGACCTCAGTGGTCAAGCCCTTGATTTAGTTGAGCAGTGTAGAGACAGCGGGGAAGGGAATGCATTTTCACGCCTCACGACCAACTCTGCGATAGAGGCCCTTAATTTTTTCATCGACGGCATCTCAACCCGGTATTTACGAATAATAAATTTATTCACGAAGAAATGAACAGACGAAATTGAATAATTGTGAATTAATATTGGTTATTTTATGATTATTTATTTTTATTCTGAAAATAAATAAATGCAGCCGATTATCGAAACCAGTGAAAACAGATATGCGATAAGAACTACTGTTTGATAACTCGACAATCAGGTAATTTATTCGAGGGAAATTGAATAATTAATTCACAAATCTATTGAATCTGAATAGAAGTCGGGTTTTTTAAGGATAGGGATATAAAAGATACACCTTCTTTCTGAGCCTAGTTGAGAGAAATTAGGCGGCAATTCACTCGAAAATTGTACAATATCACACTCGTTTGCTTTTGCACTAATAAAAAGATGAAAAATGGTGAAAATTTAGACGCGATTTACTATTCGAAATCAGAAGATTATTCGGATTTTTAGAAGAATTTTAATAATAATGTATCATGTTGTAATACCAAAAACCCATAAAAGATACTAAAAATAGAAAAGCTGACACAGCAATTCATAAAATAATATAAAAGCAGTTAGAGCCGACCCCAATTTAGTTCTGTAAAATCTCTGCTCCGGTACTATTCTAACCTTGTTCTAATTAGTCATAACATCGTAGTGTAAAGTTAGTGAATAAGGAAGTTATTGTTAACCAGTATAGCTAAGTGAATAAAAGTGAACATCAACAAAGTGTTTTTATTTCTCATCAAGCCATCAGACGAGTTTCGGAGCTACTCTAAAAAGCTGCCCTGGTGTCAGAAACGTTTTTTTAAAAAGCCAAAAGTTCAACAAAGGAATACGACACGAATTTTTGGTGTCAGAAGTGGGATCGCCAAAAAAAGGATTACCCAGAGGAACCCAACAAAAGCAAGTTCACCCACACAGAGGGAACAAAAGCAAGTTCACCCACACAGAGGGAACAAAAGCAAGTTCACCCACACAGAGGGAACAAAAGCAAGTTCACCCACACAGAGGGAACAAAAGCAAGTTCACCCACAGGAAGGGAACAAATCAAGATCACCCACAGAGGGATCCAAATAAATTCAAACTCCAAGGGTTACCCAGAGGAATCTACAGGGATCGCCAGATAGGGATCACCTACAGCCAAGACGATAAACCACTACTTCCGGACGCAAGTCAGAGGAGCACCTCGACGGAAGGCCCTGCCCAAAGACCACAACAAATTTTCGGGAAATAAAGAGTAAGTTTATCTTATTGTAAGGTATATAATTCCTGCACAAATATGTCTTTTAAAGAAGAAAAACCAGGCATGTCGAATGATAACTTAAGCGATGATGAACCTTTTGAGGAACTTCCACTAACAGTTTTATTCAAATTTATAAAAACCTTCAACGGAGACAGAGCAGAACTCAACACATTTATCACTAACGTCAATTCAGCATTTTCCTTAGCTCAACCCCAACAAATTCCAAGTTTATTTCTTTTCGTTGTCTCACAGTTATCAACAAACGTCATAAATGAAATTGATATCGAAGAGATAAGTGATTGGACAACCCTAAAATCAAAATTAAAAACTTACTATAGTCAGACTAAACATGTTGCACAAACGCACGAGGAGTTAGAAACTCTTCGACAATATTCTAATGAGGGAATAACAGAATTCTTCAAAAGAGTCGAGAAAACAAAAAATGAATGCATACAAGCCGAATACCTATGTGCCCAACCAGATGAATTTACAGCTATTAAAAAAGTAATACAAAGAACAGCCTTGCGAAGATTCATAATCCACTGTAAATCCGAAATAAGCCAAATGTTAAGAGCGCGAGATATTGACAATTTAAATGAAGCATATAATATTGCACTTCAAGAAGAAAAAATTTTGAATTATACTAAACATAAATCGAGTAATCAAACAAATCTCTTTTGTAATTTTTGTAAAATGAAAAATCACACTACTCAAAATTGTAGAAAGAAAACTAAACAATTTAATGGAAAAAACGATCGTCAAAATAGTAATCAGAATAATCAGAGTCAAAGTACGTATAATTCGAATCAAAGTCACTCAAATTCATATAATCCAAATTATCGTAAAATTGTATGTAATTTTTGCAAGATTCCTGGACATACATTCGAAAATTGAAGGAAAAGACAAAATAGAAATAACCATTTCCATGATCCTAAGGTGAATCAATTAGGAAACGAATCTTTAAACTCGGAAGGCCAAACTCTGCCGAATGTCCCAGAGTCAGACCATGGCCAATATATGGAGGCATTCAAATAAATTATTGCGGAACACAATTACAAATAGTTTCTTTCAATGTTGATAATTCACCCACAAAAAAAATTAAATTTTTAATTGATAGTGGAGCATCTATTTCTTTGATTAAGCATGATGCATTAATACCAAGTATTACTAAATTGAATCGAGAAAATACTGTTTTATTCAATGGCATAAATCCAAATCAACCAATTCTTTCCTTAGGCACAGTTGATTTGATCCTGAAATATGAAAATTTCCTTTTTCCTTTAACATCACAAGTCGAAGTCAGTCATGAAATTCGATTTGATAATTATGACGGAATTTTAGGTGTTGACTTTTTCAGAGAAAATAATGCCGTAATTGATTATAACAGAAATGCCTTAATCGTCAAAAATTTAATTATTCCATTTGAAAACACAGAAGGACTTGAACGTATTGTGACGAGTGCGGCCCTGTGCATTCAAAGCGCTACGGGGCCGATCGAGAGGTTTCTGGAAACGCGTGGAGTGTTCCATCCGACGTTACGGCCGTACCGATGATTCGAGAAGGTTCCAGACGGGCCCGGACTTAGCGAGAAACAATCGGCGTTATACATATAAGTAGCGCATCGACGGGAGGCATTCATTCAGTCAGAGACGAGCGACGAGTTAAAATAAATAGTGCAAATAAATCAGTGGAAATAAATTGTACAGACTTTTGTTGGAATAAGTTCATTAGTTGTTAATCATTAGTGTTATAAGTAGTCTAAATAAATAGTTTGTTGAACCCGGACGTTTTAATAACGAAGAAAACGTTACATTGGTGTCAGGTGTGGGGTGGATTTGAATGCCGATAACCAGATCGCAAAAACAGAAAATGGACCAGGCGAGTATGGAATTTTTCAAGCAAGCCTTTGAACAAATGAGCTTGAAAATGGATAAAATGGAGAATAAGGCGGAAGAGAATTCTCGAGAAATGAGCTTGAAAATGGAAGAAAATTCCCGAGAAATGAGCTCGAAATTGGAGGAAAAAATGGATAAAATGGAAAATAAGGTGGAGGAAAAAATGGATAAAATGGAAACTAAGGTGGAGGAAAAAATGAACAATTGTAATGAATTGGTGAGTCAAATCGCTAGTACATTGGATGAGAAAATGGAAACCATCAAGGAAGTAATAATAGATGAAGTTAATGAAAAATTCGATAAGGTCGACGAGAAATTTGAAGAAGTCAATGAAAAATTTGATAAAGTTGACGAAAAATTTGACGAAGTAGTTGATGAGGTTAATGGAAGATTTGAAGAAATATCAGGAATTATTGAACAGCATGCCAAGTTGATAGAGTCCCTGAAGAGAACGTCAAACAGAAAAGAAACTATAGCTTCACCATCCTATAGTTTCGTGAAATCGGAAAACAACACAGAAAGTGGTAAAATGAAGATCAAGCCACCTACATTTGATGGAAAAGTTCCTTGGTCGACATATCAAAAACAATTTGAAGCTGCTGCGTTGGCAAACAGTTGGAGCGACCACGAAAAAGCCACAGCATTAATAATAGCTCTACGAGGAGATGCACTTAACATTCTGCAGACAATACCGGAGAGTCAACAGGCCTGTTATGAAGTTTTAACATCCAAACTTCAGATGAGATATGGCGATGCTCACCTACAGCAAGTTTACCATGCTCAAATAAAGAACCGGGTGCAGAAAACAGGAGAAAGCCTCCAGGAGTTCGAGGCCGATGTCGCCAGATTAGTGAGGCTGGCTTATCCATCAGCTCCAGAGAGCTTCCTCGAACTGCTATCAATCCAGACGTTTGTCGACGGGATCAAGGACAGCGAAACTCAACAAGCCTTGAGACTTGCACGCCCTAAGACCATTGATGATGCCTTGGCTCAAGCTCTAGAATTTGAGGCAGCGAAACAGGCGTCGCATAGAGGACAATTTCGTGTGAGACGAGTCCAAGAAATAGACCGACCTGTGGAGGAAATCATCCGAGAAGAGGTTAGCAAATTATTGAATGCTAAGGAAAAGGATGCTGTGTGCTGGTATTGCAACAAGAGTGGGCATTTTAAGAGAAATGGCCCAAGGACTGGAAAAAGAGACACAGCAGATAAACTAAAAAGGGTTGGTGATAAGGTGCATAAATCGACCCAGGTTGAAAATGCCTCTGACGTGATAATCCGTAGAATCACGTCCGAAGATTTGACAAGAAGTCCTTGCCCCGATAATGGCAGCCACTGCTCTCGTGTGGATGATAAGGCCAATTTGAGGCGGACCACTGTGATCGAAGATGACTGGCTACCATCAGAAATTCGACGAGCACAGGAGGAGGATCCAGATCTGAGAGTAATCCTAAGTTGGAAGAAGAGTGGCAGACGACCTTCTTGGGAAGAAGTATCCAGACTGAGCCAAAATGTCAAGTCGTATTGGGCCCAATGGGAAACGTTGAAGGTTAATGAAGGTCTTCTGAAACGTTGTTGGGAAAATGAAGATGGATCTCAGCAGAGGCTTCAGTTAATTGTGCCCAAGAGTAGGGTAACGGACATTTTGACCAGACTTCATAATGGAACTTCGGGTGGCCATTTTGGGATTACTAAGACTCTGGAGAAGGTTAGGCAGCGATTTTATTGGGTCAACTGTAAGAACGACGTTAAAGATTGGTGCAGAAAATGTAAAGTTTGTGCTGCGGCCAACGGACCCTACGGTAAGGGAAAGGCACCAATGAAGCAATATAACGTCGGATCCCCCATGGAACGAGTAGCTATCGACATCGCAGGACCTTTTCCCGAAACAGGCAATGGAAACAAGTACATTTTGGTAGCGATGGACTACTTTACCAAATGGGTGGAAGCGTACGGTATTCCTAACCAAGAGGCAAGCACAGTAGCTGACAAATTGGTGAAAGAGTTCTTCTGCAGATTTGGAATCCCCCTTGAGCTGCATTGTGATCAAGGCCGAAACTTCGAGTCGAAGTTATTCCAGGAAGTTTGGAAAACATTGGGGATACGTAAGACCAGAACTACACCTCTGCATCCTCAGTCAGACGGCATGGTAGAACGAATGAACCGGACTATGGGAAAACACTTGGCCAAAGTTGTCTCTGACCATCAAAGGGACTGGGATGAATACTTGCATTTATTCACGATGGCCTATAGATCTTCGGTTCAAGAATCTACCAAGGAGACTCCATCCAATATAATGTTTGGCCGAGAAATAAGATTACCTTGCGACCTCGAGTTTGGGTGTAAGCCTGGAGAAGATGTAGCTGGGGAGGACTACGTTAATAATCTCAGAAGCAAGCTAGACTACATCCATGATAAGGTGCGTAATCAAATGCAGCAAGCAAGTGACCGGATGAAAATGCGCTATGACATCAAAGCCATTGAAGGTGGGTTTACCGCAGGAGATCTGGGCCTCTATTCTTGAAAACCAGGGAGTAGATCGATCGAGAGAACGGTGACGTGGCCCTACTAATCAGTAGGGCCACGTCGCCGTTCTCTCGATCGTTCTACTCCCTGGTTTTCAAGAATAAAGGCCCTGGTATGGTTGTATAACCCACAAAGAAGAAAAGGTTTTTCACCGAAGCTGCAGAGACATTGGGAAGGACCGTACGAAGTAATGAAAAGAATAAACGACGTAGTTTACCGAATACGGAAGCCTCCCAGAGGAAAACCGAAAGTCGTCCATTTCAACCGATTGGCTCCGTACGCATCCACGCAAGATGAAGAAGAAGTACGCCTCGTCGAGGTTCAGGCTAAGGAAAAATGCGAATTCCAAAAATTCATGAACACCTATGGGGGAACACGCATCGCAAGGTTTGGCGTCACGCAGGAAGTTCATCGGGACCTGTTCACAGTCCCCGAGGAATACTCGCTTGCTCATTGTGTAGCAGCCGATCTACGTATGAGTAAGGGAATAGCAAGAGTATTCAAAAACAAATTTGGTCGGCAAGAGGAACTAATGGGACAGCAGCCCAGAATCGGGAAATGTTTGCGATTGAAGTCCGGAGGTCGGTTTATTTACTATTTGGTTACCAAGCAGCACTCTTTCCAGAAGCCCACCTACCAGAACTTATGGACCTCGCTGCATGGCTTGAAAGAAGACCTTCAGCGTTCCGGCGTTAGGAAACTAGCAGTTCCCAAGCTTGGTTGTGGACTGGATCTACTGAATTGGAGGGTAGTACGAAGCATGCTTGAAGTAATTTTCCAGACGGCAGGTATACAGATCCTAGTATGCAGTTTCTACCCAAATCGTATCGAACTCCCCGGCAAAACCATAGAATGCTACTTCCATCAAAGGGGCCACTGTAACAAGGGTGCCGACTGCAGATTTCACCACTGTCCTCTGAAGAATCCATACGATCTGTTCTGGGACAGAACAGGCTTAAGGAGGGGACAGTGTGACGAGTGCGGCCCTGTGCATTCAAAGCGCTACGGGGCCGATCGAGAGGTTTCTGGAAACGCGTGGAGTGTTCCATCCGACGTTACGGCCGTACCGATGATTCGAGAAGGTTCCAGACGGGCCCGGACTTAGCGAGAAACAATCGGCGTTATACATATAAGTAGCGCATCGACGGGAGGCATTCATTCAGTCAGAGACGAGCGACGAGTTAAAATAAATAGTGCAAATAAATCAGTGGAAATAAATTGTACAGACTTTTGTTAGAATAAGTTCATTAGTTGTTAATCATTAGTGTTATAAGTAGTCTAAATAAATAGTTTGTTGAACCCGGACGTTTTAATAACGAAGAAAACGTTACAGTATCAAGAAAATAACCTTGCAACCACGCAGTGAAACAATTATTCAGGTCAAGATTATTAATAATTTATCTGAAGGCATGATTAAGAATCGCGAAATTGACAAGGACGTATTTATTCCGAACGCACTTATTAAAAACAAAGAACAAAAGGCTTATCTACCCATTCTTAATTTAAGACACACCGCAGTAGAAATTGATGCTGACAAATTAAAATTTGAAATAGAGGAAATATTGCCTCATGTCATGATAAATTTCACTGAACAAATAAGGCCCGAACAGCGGAAGGAATTATTATTCGAAAATCTACGTATTGATCATTTGAATTCTGAAGAAAAACAATCATTATTACAAATCTGCCATCATTACTCAGATTTATTTCATTTACCTGGAGATTACTTAACGTCTACGCAAACTTTGAAACATAAAATTCCTACAACGACTCAAGTTCCAATTTCAGCAAAAACTTATAGATATCCAAAAATACATGAGGAAGAAGTGAAAACCCAAATAGAAAATATGCTCGATCAAAATATTATTCAAAATTCTCATTCGCCTTATTCAAGCCCCGTATGGGTGGTACCGAAAAAAGCCGATGCTTCAGGAAGAAAAAAATGGAGATTGGTGATTGATTATAGAAAACTAAATGAGATGACCGTTGGCGACAATTATCCTTTACCAAATATAGAGTCAATTTTAGACCAACTAGGTAATTCAATTTATTTTTCAACTTTAGACTTAGCTTCTGGATTTCACCAAATAGAAGTGGACGAAAAAGATAAAGAGAAAACAGCATTTAGTACCCCTTCAGGACATTTCGAATTCAATCGAATGCCATTTGGTTTAAAATCTGCACCCAATACATTTGCAAGACTAATGAACATTGTATTGTCAGGACTTCAGGGAACAGTTTGTTTTTGTTATTTAGACGACATTGTTGTATACGGATCATCATTACACGATCACAATGAAAAACTCAGAAAAGTTTTTGACCAATTACGATTTCATAATTTAAAACTTCAACCAGACAAATGTGAATTTTTAAGAAAAGAAATTACATACTTAGGACACATCATAACAGATGAAGGTGTAAAACCAGATCCGAAGAAAATTGAAGTAATTAAAAATTTAAAAGTACCTTCTAATGCAAAAATTATAAACAGTTTTCTTGGTTTCGTCGGATACTAGAAAATTCATTAAAAACTTTTCAGCGATTGCAAAACCTCTTACAACATTGCTGAAAAAGGACGAAAAATTCAAATGGGAAGAATCACAACAGAAAGCATTTGATGAGCTCAAAAATATAATAACTACCGATTCTTTATTAATTTACCCAGATTTTTCTAAACCTTTTATTTTAACCACAGACGCATCAAACGAAGCTATTGGTTCAGTAATTTCACAAGGAAAAATTGGAAAAGATCTACCAATTGCATATTATTCAAGAACATTATCAAATACTGAGAAAAATTATTCAACGACTGAAAAAGAATTATTAGCGATAGTCGATTCTTGTAAACATTTCAGACCATATTTATTTGGAACAAAAAAAATTGAGATTTATACGGATCACAAACCTTTAATTTACTTAAAGAATTGTTCAGACCCGTCAGGAAGATTAGCTAGATGGCAAACTTTATTAATGGATTATAATTTTGAAATTAGGTACAAAAAGGGAAAAGACAATAAAAACGCCGATTTCTTAAGTCGAATTCCAGATTATAACATAAATTCCATTGATGATGGTTATGAAGAAACAGAATCTTACACATTCAATGAATTTAAACAATTTCATCAAATGAATTTAAATATTCCAACCCCTAAAAGTATAAAGAAACCATTAAATAAAATACGGAATTTAATAATACCTTTCTCAACAGACAAATCTGAACGGAATGAATTTCACGATTACGTCTGCAATTGTTTTCCAAATATACTTCTCCAAAATAATAAAGTTGCAGAAGTGAGTCTTCAAAAATCATCCGAACAAACTCTATATATAATATTCATAAAAGAAGATGACTCAGAATCAACAACCTACGAAAAATTATTTGAAACCCTATATAACTTACGAGCGTTACTGAAATTTAATAATTGCACTAAATTTGTAATAACCGATATTCCAAAAAATAATAATTTTATACTGAGAGAAACATTCCATAGCCTACTTTTCTATCTTTTCAAAGATTTCAAATATACTATCTTGGAAGAAGAGCGAATTCCGATAACGGATAGAAATATAATTAGACAAATACTTTACGATCATCATGATTCACCATTGTCAGGTCATCAAGGATTTGAAAGAACGTACCATAAAATCAAAGAAAATTATTATTGGGATAACATGAAAGAAGATGTTAGAAATCACATAAAAAATTGTCAAACATGTCAACTTTCCAAAACAGATTTCAGAAATAACAAGAGCCCAATGCAAATAACAACGACATCATCAAAATTCTGTGAGCAAATTGCAATGGATATAGTCGGTCCTTTACCAATAACGAGAAATGGAAACAGATTCATTTTAACCCTTCAAGATGATTTAACAAAATATGTTCAATTTTACGCAATGACTAATCATGAAGCAGAAAACGTCGCGATATATTTCTTAAAATTTTGTACTAATTTCGGTTTTCCAGAAATCATCCTATCGGATCAAGGAGTAGAATTTACATCCAAAACATTAAAAGCACTCAATCGAATGCTAGGAATTAAACATAAATTGACATCACCATACCATCCACAAACAAACGGATCATTAGAAAGAACTCATTTAACTCTAAAAGACTATTTGAGATGTTATGTTAACAAAGATCAAGATGATTGGGATGAATTTTTAAATTTAGCTTCTTATTCCTATAATACTAATACCCACAAGAGTACAGGATTAACTCCCTATGAACTAGTCTTCGGACAAAAATCAAGAATTCCAAATTCATTTCGTAAACCATCGGAAAAACTACATTACTCAGACTTAGCAAATTCAATCGCAAAAAAATTGAAGACAGCAAGAAACGCTGCGAGAGAAAATCTCATTAAAGCAAAAGAAAAATCGAAAGAATATTATGACAAAACACATAACCGCACGTATAGCTTTAAAGAAAATGACCTTGTTATTTTACAAGATTCACGCGCGAAACAAACCAGTCAAAAATTGTCCAAACATTTCAAAGGACCATATAAAATAATACAGATACACAACAATGAAACCGCAACAATTGAAATACAGAGAAATAAATTGAAAACGTATCATTTCAATCAATTGAAACCATTCAATATCATTTCAGACGACGAAATTACACAGGATGGACGTATTGAAGACATTACTATGTATGACCCTTCTATCGATGACCCCGGGCCTAGCAACAGAATATAAAATCACTCCAATATCATCTTCATCAGGAATAATATTCCACAATCTTGGATTAGCGAAAGTATCTAATGAACATTTTACTCTTTTATCATATATCAATTTAACACACATTAATGAAAAAATTCAAATCATCAAAGAATTTTATACAATAACCCTTAGCACTTGTCATATTGCAATTAATGATCAATTAACAAATGAAATATATGAATGAATGAAATATATTCAGAAGAAACTGGAAACTGCTCAAAAATCTTTCAACATAATCACACACAAAATTAATTTAATTTCTCAACGGAAACGCCGTGGCTTAGTTAACGCCGTCGGTACAGGAATAAAATGGTTATTTGGAACACCAGATAGTAATGACGCCCAATTTTACTCTGATTCAATTAATTCGTTAATTAATAATGAAAAACAAACAGAAGTATTATTGCAACAACAAGTTAATGTCATTTCGGATACAATATCGAATTTTAACAATTCTCTCACTAGAATGAACGAAAATATCAATATCCTCAATAAAAATTTGAAAAACTTCAATAAATTTCAAAATGAAATGATTACAATCAAAAATGGTTTTGAGTTAGAAATTGGATTATCCAATCATATTATCTTACTCATTGAAATGACTGATGAATTAACAAATTCTTTAACAGAATACGTAAATGATATTTCACTAATTTCCAATAATATCATCAGCTATAATATTTTACCCCCAGAAACCCTTTATTCAGAATTACACAAAATATCCAGAAAACAAGATCTTCCATTACCCTTGAGCATTGAGAATATTTTCATCTTTTATAAATTATTAGAAATGAAATCTTTCATTAATAAAGGCTTATTGGTTTTATCATTTAATGTACCTATTGTCACTACAGGAAAATACGAGATATATGAAGTTTTATCAGCACCAGTACCACACCATGAAGATCCAATGTTATTTTCTTTCATTGAACCTAGTACCCCATATATGATTATTTCCAAAGACAAAACAAGTTATTACAATTTGAATAATCTTAAAAAATGTTTTGAAATGTACTCAAATAATTACTTGTGCAGAGGATTATATACTATGAGGAAGACAAACAATAATGATCAATGTGAAATAAAATTATTCAATGAACATTTGAACAAAATTCCAAAAACATGCAAGATCAAAAATTTCATTGCGGAATTAGAAATTTGGCATAAGCTAAAAAATAATCAATGGTTTCATAGTCTATCTTATCCAACACAATTATCAATTGTATGTGATAATAAATCAACTAAAGTCGAAGAAATTTCTAATATTGGACTGTTTGAATTAAGCCCAAAATGTAAAGCTTTTACAAGAACTGTTGTTTTAGAAGTTCAAGGACAAATTGGCATAATTGAAATGATGAATATTTTACCATTCACCGATATAAATCAAGATGATTGTTGTAAAAAGTTGAAGAAAAACCTCACACTTGATGCAATCAAATTAGAACCATTAAAATTGAGTAATCTAGATCTTAAAGAATTGGAATATGCCAAACATAAACTTTCCGAATTTGATGAACAATTACAGAATCAATTGAATAAACCATTTATAATCAAACATTCGAATTGGTTCACAACTATTCTCACAATAATTGCTTCAATAATTATATTTATAATAATTTTTAAATGTTTAAAACTTTTTGGATTCATAGAATTATTGAAAAGACTTTGTTGCAGAACTAAAAAGCATAATGATGAAAAATGTATTCCTTGTCTTCAAATATTTAATCAATGTGTTACCAAAAAGAAACCAACTAATGAATTCAAAGTATCTTTTAGAAGTGATAAATCAGAATCAATAGAATCAGACTTAGATGATGAAACACAATCAGCAAGATCTATACGAAGATCACAGAGATTGAATAAAATTAAAATCCAAAGAAATTGATTGTATTAGTTTTATCTCAAATTTTTGTTTAATTAAGAAAACACAAAAATTTTAATTACCCCCGGAGGTGTTGTAATACCAAAAACCCATAAAAGATACTAAAAATAGAAAAGCTGACACAGCAATTCATAAAATAATATAAAAGCAGTTAGAGCCGACCCCGCTCCAGTTCTGTTAAATCTCTGCTCCGGTACTATTCTAACCTTGTTCTAATTAGTCATAACATCGTAGTGTAAAGTTAGTGAATAAGGAAGTTATTGTTAACCAGTATAGCTAAGTGAATAAAAGTGAACATCAACAAAGTGTTTTTATTTCTCATCAAGCCATCAGACGAGTTTCGGAACTACTCTAAAAAGCTGCCCTGGTGTCAGAAACGTTTTTTTAAAAAGCCAAAAGTTCAACAAAGGAATACGACAATCAACACGGCAGAAGAGAAGTAATGAATTATCCGTCATGTGTTTTCGATAGCCGGAGGTTCCACGCACCAGTGGCGGTGACAGTAATGCCGAATAGGGTTCACGATGTAACAAGTAGGTATATCACAGCAATATTCCCAATCCACAGACATAACCGACTGAATGAAACGGTGAGAATTCTCCTTATTTATTGGCCTGACAATTCTACACTCATTTTGCTTTTCAGTTTAACCAATTTCCGGAATCTTCGAGATTTGTGCTCGATGGTGCAACAAGTGTGGTTCAGAAGTGACCTGTTGGCATGCTCCTCTAAAGATGTTTGTGAACATATTGTCGATACATGTACTTGAGCAGCTATTCTCTCTCGAGGGATGTTCAAAAATAAAGTCCATATTAAATGTTTCAAATGTACTCATTAATTTATTTCCGTTACATGACGGCTTCATGAGGAATACTGAAATCTCTGGAGAATATTATTCTATCATTCAATTATCCAGTACTTCATACAAAATACTCAAAATAGAGAAGAAATGGTCAACATCTGAGGACGACAAGAGTCAATCGAAGTTTTGGAAATCGCACAGCTGCCACTTCAGCGACCTTTTCTACTGCGAGACGTGACAGATCTAGGAGTTCCTTACATTGTAAACCATCTCTCACGAAAATTGCAGTCCCACCATGATATGATGATGTTCGACAGAACTTGTTAGCGATATTATAATCTGATATACTAATTCTCTCAATCAAGTCCTGCGACAGCCAGTGAATGAGGGCTGCTATATCTATTAGTTGTTCGTGTAGGAAATCAGAGAATAGTTCGATTTTATTTCGCAACGACTGAACATTCAAGTTCGTCAAAGTCAGGTATCGTGCGGTCTGGCCAGTCTGGGCTTCATCGGTTGATTTCCGTACAAGAAAATACCAAAACTGAGTCTTCCAAACATGTTTATACAGGGTGATTTTTTTAATAAGTGTTTCATTAGAAGTATTCGAGGAAGGAACTGTGATATGAATTCAAAATTTTGTGTTTTCGTTTAAGAGTACATGAACTCAAATTGTAAAATATTTTCAAGCGGAATCTACGTCCGGTTCTACCGGAAACGAATGTTAAATTCGGTATTTCAAATGTGACACCCTGTATATTTATACTTATTTGATTTATTCGTCTAATTCTGCACTGATTGGATGTATGATATGCGCAACCACTTCAAGCGATTGTTGAGTTATCGCCTGAGTGTCACAATTTAGTTTTATATCTTCAAAATACCCCATTGTAAGAATATTGATCAAGCTCCATGCAAAACATGCAATAATAATTAGGTACACTAGAATGATATATCAAAAGTCGGTCCTTTATTTGCGGCGAATGTGACAAATAAACAAAGCAGATAATGAATGATGACTAAATAAAAACAACTTAGTTTAAAACAATCACAACAATTTTCTGAGCAACGAAAAACTATGACATAAATTTAATAATAGCTATTACAATAAATTTTCAAAATGTTGGCCCCATTCCTCCATACATTTATTAATTCTTCAACGAACTTTGATTTTGTTAAAGGTGGTAAATGTGGATTTCTTTCGTCAAAAGTTCTGACTGATGCCCTTTCTAATATTTTGTTACATTCACCATAAATGAAGAACATATTTAATAGATCACTTTTACTGTAATTCTGATTTTGCATAGTGCCCAATTAATCAAACAAGAAGTATGAATGACAGTTCTCAACAATCAATATAAATGAACTGACATATTCTAACTATGTATTGACATAGCCTACTTGAATATTATCTTAATAAGCCTATGATTAGACAAAGAAACCTGGATTTATTCCTGAAATTCGAATTTTATTCAATCGGAGCTATTCACTAAGCAAAGTTGTTATGGATAGCAACTGTAAATCGTCGTTATCCCATGTAATAAGCATGGGATAACGACGATTTACAGTTGCTATCCATAACAACTTTGCTTAGTGAATAGCCCCGATTAACGGCCAAACTGTTCATTTCAAAGACATGAAATGTTTGGCACACTCTAACTACTTTTTGACGAGCAATCAATTGGAATTACAAAACTATATGGTAATCATTTGAAAATAATGAGATTTCATGGTTTTATTGAGGCTCACTTTGGAGACCTGTTTCATGCACCCTGTATAATATTTCCTTATAATTTATACAAGAAACTGTATCAGCGTATTTTCTTCTGTTTCACTGTTGCCAAAAAACTTATTACAATGAGGGATTTCGAAGATATAAACACTTATTAATTTGTGACAATCTTTCTGTTAAAAAAAATTGAGAATCAGGCTATAACTCAACAATCGCTTTTGAAGTGGTTGCGCATATTATACATAAAATCAGTGCAGAATTAAACGAAGAATTCAAATATGTATAAATATACAGGGTGTTACAATTGAAATAACGAAGTTTACATCCGTTTCCGGTAGAACCGGAAGTAGATTCCGCTTGAAAATATTTCACAATTAGAGTTCATGTACTCTTAAAGGAAAATACAAAATTTTGAATTTGTATCACAATTCCTTCCTCGTATACGTCTGAGGAAACACTTGAAAAAATCACCCTGTATACGTGAAATATTAAGTATTAACAGAGAAGAAAGTTTTTTCAACATTCGCAAGGTCTTTGGAATTATGGAATTCACATAATATTTCCTCAAATTGATTATCTTCCCAAAATAAATGAACATTTTGATAAATACGTAATTACTACGATCTCTATGTAGTAACGACAACGTTGCGTATGTATCTGACAGGAAAATGACTATAACCTAACATTTTCAAAATAAACACAGTTAAATGTGACAGAAATTCATGGCCAACCGGGATACTTTATAAAAGTGAATGGAGTAAATGTAATATTCAATTGATTGCTAACTGTAGCTCGTTCAATTAAAGAAGAAAGAGCCAAACTGGCATGGTCAATGTCACACGTAATTTACACGTGGCGCGAATCGCGAAAACCCACAGGAAATCCTGGCTTCCCACTCCATCTCCAGAGAAACCGTCGAGAAAGAACGTCGAGATGAAAATCAATATCCAGAGATGTGTTCGTGGGTCGCGCTCCCAACATTTCACAGTAGCGAGCGAACGTGCACAGAAATGTAGTGCCTATTCACTCCGATTATTCATAGTAGTGCTAGTAGTGAGGTGCTTATAAAATATGTTTAGTTCTCACAATAATATTCTGTTCAAGGCCATCATTTTAGCGTTGTGTGTCATATCCTCAGTGCACATATTTCTTTTTCCTCTTTATGGGTTGGAAACGCCACAGACCGCCGTCAAAACGCTCCAAGCTTTGGAACAGTCGTTGTGTATGAACAATGTAAGACACCATAAAACCTGGAAGAAGGCCAAATGTCCCAATTATGGTATAGTGACCGTCATGCAAGGGGGTCGAATCGGTAACCAAATATGGGAATATGCTTCAGTTTGGGCGCTCGCAAGGAGAACAGGATTGGAGCCTTACATTCCACGTTGTATTAAGTTGAAATTAGAACAAGTCTTCAGTGCTTTATCCCTGCCCACATTCGAGGAAATAGCTCATTGTCCGTTCGAGATGACCACGTTCGTTAGATCATTAGAAGAATGGAATTACACTAATCAGAGTATTATTTTGCCTAAATACATTATTCATTACGAACTGGTTTTGCCGTGGGTCCAAGATATCAAACAAGAATTCACCATCAAGAAAAAACTACTCAGCAAGGCACAGAACATCTTACGATTAGCTGCGATAAATAGAACCAATTGTACCTTTGTCGGTGTACACATCAGAAGGACTGACTATAAAAACTTCCTGATTATTAAGCATGGAATAAAACCTGCGAATAGAAGTTTCTACGATTCCGCGATGCGATATTTCGAGGAAAAGTATAATAAGGTTGTTTTTGTGGTTGTTAGTGACGATCCAAAGTGGTGTGTTGAAAAATTTTCCAAGAAGAAGAACCTGTATGTAACTGGTAGATTTCATTTCAATTCGCCAGCTCTGGATCTGGCCATTCTGAGCTCATGTAACCATTCCATTTTCGACTATGGCACTTATGGAGAATGGGGTGCTATCCTAGCAGGTGGTGAGACATTATATTACAATGTAGTTAAGAATCATTCGATTTATCGGGGTGGACAGATGCTACCAAATTGGCATGCCTTGAATTGAAATTAATTATAAGAAAAAAATGATATTTGTACAAAAAATTACAATATAATTTGGTGGACTACGTGAGATGCAGAGGAAGTCAATGACGATTTGATATTTTTTGGAAATCTCAGACACATGCGTATATTCACGATTATAATAATTTTCATATATTGATTCATTTAACAGATTTTGCCAAGGCTCCCAGAGTAATAATTGAGGGAATCTTTGACGGCAACTTGCATCTTTTCTTGAGACTTCTTAGGGTTTTCTCGTCCAATATCTTCTTTCCCCTTTTTTGTGGGGCCTCAACTCAATTTAATCGTTCGTTTCATTCGATATTGGGGTTTCTTCTTCCAATGTTTGGAAGACAATAAAAAAAGGTTAATGTATAGAAGGTTCTCAGGCCATTAAGTCAAATACTGGGTCTTTTTATAGACTGTAATTTTCAGCCTTCTTCATATTTACTACTAAATACATTATACTCGTATTGGAGTCCTTGCAGTATGAACTACTTAATACACTATGGATCAAATGACGTTAAAATACAGAGAAGTATTCGAATTGAATTTTTTTTCGAAGGTAGATTTCTCTCATCAATCACATTTTTCTCACACCATTTTTCAAAATTCATCTTAAAGATACAGGGTGTCGAAAATTGATAAACTATTTTGTCCATATCTTAGAAGAAACCGTTTTTTTGAATATTTCTCCTGGTATCAAAGTTACAGCGTAGCCAAGTAATAAATCCACGCGAATATACTATAAGACTAGTTGAGGACGATAAACGGCTCATATTTTTGAAAAAAAAAACAATCAGTTTGGAGAATAGAAGTATTCTTAAGTTTTTTTTTAATTAAACGTGTCGATTACAAATGATTCCTAATTTCATCCGATAAAATTTGACAAAAAGATAATAAATTCAAGAATAATATGGATGCTTTCCTGGTTGTGAATTATCATCGAATCACAGAATAATTACTGAACTGAAACCAAACAACACTGTCAGTTTTATCCTGCATCTCTAATAAATATCGATTGATCTCTCAGACTTTTTATCAATTATCATTTGTCAATAAGTCCTGGAAAGTTCTATAATTTCAATGTATCGATTATTTTGTATAGCAAATAATAGTTATTTAATCAACTAGTTAATTAATCGCTGAACTAATAAACGAGTTGATTACAAAATTTTCCGTCGACGAATTGAATATGAATTCTCGATAGAAATGAATTTTTATTTTGCATAATAGACAAATTTGACATAATGTAAATTTCTATGTTCATTTCGATATAATATTTATGCTCCCTATGTAGCAATTCGAAAAATTCATAAAGGGAATCTAGAAGGGAATATTGGACATGTTGTGACATTCTGAATATTTACATTTAGTTCACATTTATATAATTACCTATGATATCCGATAAGGAACGTGTGAAGGAAGTGGAGGTTGAAGTATTATCTACTTTGCAACTTGTATCACCTGAAATTTCTTTTTTCTCCGATCGTGGGAAAAGTGACACTATTTTGACCTGATTTCTATGCGCAAAGCTCAACATTCCAGAACAGTGGGCAGTTGCTAAGCAATTAGAAAATAACAGTGCGGTAATAATTACCGCACTGCTGTAGCGTGCGGTAATGTTACAAATGGATTATTACAATGAAATGAAACAAAGTATGGTTTTCATTTTAATATTGATAAATTTGGTATGAAATAAATAAAAGAAACATCTAATTTATAACGTTATTCTTGAACACAATTAATTGTTGTTAATATTTACATTTATTGTACAGTTTGTACAATTTGTAAATTGTACTGGAGGGCAACGAGAATTTATAGACGTTGAAGCTGCATGGCTAGTTGTTTGGTTTATCTCGTTTCGATCATTTTCATTTGAAGTCGAGGCAGGGGTGTTGAATATTTTATTAGCCACTTCTACTTTATTATTAAGTGATTCGTCAATATATTCTTCCGCCACATGGGAAGACTTCCATCCTCCGTGGCGCTTTAAAGAAAGAATGTCAGCTCCAGCATCTACCAAATGTGTTGCCGATGATCTTCGGAAACAATGTCCTGTATATTCTGTCGGATTTGGCAACTGTAAATAACTTGCAACAATTTGCGGCATTTTTCCAAATTGATTAATTCCAATGACTGTCTTCCATCCTTTTCCCTTGTTGAATTTAAAAAAAAATCTAGGATTTTCAAAATCATTAGGCCTGAATGATACGTACTTTCTATAAACATTTAAA
This sequence comes from Adalia bipunctata, assembly GCA_910592335.1. Classification (NCBI taxonomy): domain Eukaryota; kingdom Metazoa; phylum Arthropoda; class Insecta; order Coleoptera; family Coccinellidae; genus Adalia; species Adalia bipunctata. The sequence continues at coordinate 901,103 of OU342954.1, forward strand.
TAGGTTTCGTTGATGATGAATGATCTAGGTCTATTTGTTTTTGTTTCTGGTATTTTTACCAGTATTTTTGAACCGAAATCTTCTATATCCTGAACTTTTATTCGGACAAGCTCATCTCGTCGACAGGCTCCTGCTATTCCAAATATCAGAGCCACCTAAAAATTAATCGAACATTGTATATTTCGTATTTCATTTAATTTAAGTAATACTATTTAATCTTTATCTACTTACTTTCGTCGATAAAAATATGTCATCTGAGGCCTCTAAAATGAATTTCTGAACTTGTTCCTGGGTTAAAATTTTAGATTTTTTCGGTTTGTATCCTATAGCTTGACGTTTCAAAAATGCTCTCAGTTTATGGTACTGGGCAATATTAATATTATTTTTAATAGACAAAGTTGATCGAAGCATGGAATAATGTGCCCACAACGTCGAAGATTTCATTGTTTTAGCCAATTCAGCAACATACGCCATCAGTACATTCTCAGAAAAGGATACACTGTTGTTTTTTCTGCAAAAATCCATGAAGCGTTGGTACGCAAGTTCATACTTCTCTCTGGATTTCGCCGGAAGTAAATCAAGTGAAGCCGCGTTCGCTGCTTCTACAAGTTCAGGAGGCGTGCAAGGTAACGAATAATCACCATCAGTGTCCATGTTTACTACTGTTTTTTTAATTTCTTATAAAATACAACGAATCGAACAAAATCGGCTTGAAAATTATTTTACTTCTGTCATAACAAAGTAATTTCCATAGTTACCACTTCTATATTTAAATATGAACATAGAGAAACCTATTTAAACTTACTTGATTACATCTTGAATGAAATATTTTTTAATAATTTTTTCAAATATAAATCGACGATCGGAGAAAAAATAGTATGTATAATTCGTGGGAAAAGCATATTCCCAAACTCCTGTGTTACCAGACTCGTCGCTACGCTCCTCGTCTGGTAATTATCACAGTCGTTTGGGAATATTATGCTTTTCCCACTAATTATACAATATACTATTTCATTACACCGCACTGAAAACCCTATCATAACATGTAGATTTAGAACATCGAAAATGACTCTTTTCCGTGCGGCCGCACCGCAAAAAGTTTTACGGTGCGCTAAGGCATAGATGCATCTTATCATTCCTATGCAGAGACACAGAGCAACGATTGCGTGACAGTAGATGTCAGTGTTTCGAATAATTATTGTTTCACAATATCGAAATGCTTTCTGCTGAAAAATTTCCCCGTGTTATTTTTTTCAGAGAGATGTAATGAAAAATATCGTTCATTACACGTTCAGAAAGGCTTTTTCCGTGCTTGCACGAGTTCCCGTGTTCGGCTCCGCCTCACACGGGAACACATCGCGCGCGCACGGAAAAAGCTCACTTTCTGGACTAGTAATGAAATATACTATTTCATTACACCGCACTGAAAACCCTATCAAAACATGTAGATTTAGAACATCGAAAATGACTCTTTTCCATGCGGTCGCACCGCAAAAAGTTTTGCGGTGCGCTGAGGCATAGATGCAACGATTGCGTGACGGTAGATGTCAGTGTTTTGGATAATTATTGTTTCACAATATCGAAATGCTTTCTGCTGAAATTTTTTCCCGTGATATTGTTTTCAGAGAGGTGTAATGAAAAATATCGTTCATTACACGTCCAGAAAGGCTTTTTCCGTGCTTGCACGAGTTCCCGTGTTCTGCTCCGCCTCACACGGGAACAAATCGCGCGCGCACGGAAAAAGCTAACTTTCTGGACTAGTAATGAAAAATACAATTGCAGTCTATTTTATTTTGAATGGAGTTGTCAATGTACCCTTCTGTGTCAGAAGTTGATTTCCAACCAAGTTCGATAGTGCTCTGACTGAATATTTTATGTTCGGTTGCCATGACAATCATGCATTAATAAGACATCATGCATTAAAATAGGTCATTAATGGATGATTTTGAGTGCGTTAAAAATGAGCTTTTATTCTATGGTCGACGGAAATAAAAATTAACTATCACACCATCACCGGTGAAGTTTCAAATGATATTGAACTATTATTTTAGGTATTCATTTTCTCATAATCCACATCTTTTGAAACATATGTGATTTATTTTCCATCAAAGTGCAAATAGATAACTTCTTGGCATCTACTGTCTCGAATTTCCAAATAATAGGTACAAAAAATTACGAATTCACTGACAAAAGATCATTTCAGAAACATATCGCTCGACCCAATTCTCAATTCAAATTTAAGGGGTTGGGGTTGTCGCAAAGAGCGATAAAATGATATGATAATTGATTTTATGTAGAACAATAAGTGTTCCTCTCATGAAGAAAATTGCTATCCGATTGATTCTCCAATGTGACAATCTGTATGAACAGCCTTTGGATTTCTGTTTTTCATTAATCGGTTTTGTCTTAGTGATCAAATTCTTTAGATCATTTTGTGTTTTGCAAACTGTCATATTGAACTCAAAGAATCGATTCTTCTTATTTTTTCAAAAGACCGTGAATATGAGGAATTGAATTCAATAGATTGTGATTTGTTTGTTGCTATTCCTATTGGTTTATTTTGTTGCTTAGGAGTTTCTTCTTCCGAATTGATCACTGTTCCATTTTCCATTTATAAGGTGTCTATTATATATTTTGTTGAAATGAAACTCATTTTTACGATTAAATAGTTGATTAGGATAAAGCGATGATATGTCAACAATATGGTCTATGTTGTGATTCAGGTCAATTTTTAATTAAAAAATAGTATATTGTTCTATGAGCGGTAATGTAAGTCATAACACACGCAGATTTTTTGCAGCCCGAGCCGCCAGGCGAGGGGTGTAATTCATCAAGTGCTACTCTTTTCCTATTTGTATTAGAGTGAGTTATAGGCGTGAGTTATTATTACCTCACACTATTGGTTTATAGAGACTATTACAGATCAAATTCAGTTGAATAATGGATATATTCTTCTATGGGTGTAGATGAAAGCCATAAATGTATCAATAACAATGACAGCCACATTATTTTTTTTGCAACATAGATGCATAGAAATACCTGGTGTAACGACTCCTTACTAAAAATCGTGACCAAAATTTGTAGATCAAAACGGCATTCTAGATTTGAGTTCTCTTTTTATACTTCCGGAATAATCCGCAATATTTTATTGGTCGTGGCGCTACTGCGGCAATTGAAAATAGCGCGACCCCTTCCGGGAGGCATTTTTCCGTTCCCTATACAGTCAGCGCGACAGGTCGCTCTGACCGTATAGGAAACGGAATGCATAATTCAACACCAGGGCCGGATTAAGACCACTTGGCGCCCGGGGCACAATATATTTTTTCGCCTTCTCGATTTCAGCGATTTCCGTATGTAATTAGTAACTCAATGAATTCGCCCCCAATTCTGAATTCGCCCTGGGCAATTGCCCTTTTTGCCCTGGGGTTAATCCGGCCCTGTTCAACACTCCGTTTCCTAGCAGATATGCGCGATGTAAAGGGTCGTTTATACTGGCCCGTAACTTATGCCCTTAAAATTTGTTCTCTTCAAGGGAATAAGTTAAAGTTCGAGTATAAACCATAGCATGAAATTCCTATGTTTCAACTCTTAGGGTAAGGGAAAAGTTTAAGTTACGGGCCAGTATAAACGACCCGTTAGTCTTCTGGGTGCAAATGGGACAAACTGCAAATTATTAATAAAGTTTTCCTACTTTCTGTATAGCTTTATGAGGTAGAGTCTACCACATTTTTTGTCTGTGAACATTTTTGTAGCCGCGTTTTTTTTTTCAGCAAACCTCTCTTAAGTCGACCATAATTTCATTTTTCTTGAATCAAACATACTCTTTTTTGTAAAATGCAATCATAAGAACAATCTTGGAGAAATGAGAAAACATGATTGTCTACCAACATAAACATGACTGATAATCGCATTTTTTCAAAGAATTTATACCTTCCCGAATTTTTCAGAATCGGTTGATACAACCATATGAAGTATGAAAATGCAATTGTGCGACGAAAAACTGTGGCGATTTCCTTGTCCGACAAATGAAAAACGAAGATTTTTTGGGATAAAAAATTATGAAAAATGTCTTTTTTTCCTTATTCTCTCTCCCCCTTGAAAATACGTCGCGTTCAATCAAAAATTAAAGAATTCACTGCTCAATTTGGTTATGAATAGACTATATGAATTTATCGGATATAACTTTGCTCATGTTACAAATAAACATTTGATTTTTTGAGGACCATTTAAGAAGGATGTGCTGAATACTATCATCCAGCTGTCCGACGAATAAAGTTCGGCAATTTTAGTTGTTGCCGATATAATATTCTCAGTAATGATGGAGTTTTTTGTGCAAACATTTCAAAAATATCCGTGGCTTTAAAACGAAAAAGGAGGAAGTGACATCCTTAAACTGTGCAAAATATCATAATCTATATATAAAACAAAGTTGTTGGTTACACCATTTATAACTCGAGATCGGATGGACTGTTTGTTATGAAAATTCATTTATGGATTCGTCTACGGTCTGGCTATTATTAAATACATAAAAACTCTAAAAAATTTGATGAAAAATTTTCTTATGAAGGAAATGCTTTTCCTTTTTTCGAATGAGGCCAATAGTATCATTTAGGCGAAACAAAGTTCGCCGGGCCAGCTATTCACAAATATAAAGATGTCATTCTACCTGACGATTGGTGTGATACTTTTACTGGATACCATTCGTCTTGTTACAATGAATTCAATGTGAGGAAAAAGTATTTTCATTGTTTGTTTTATTAGATTTGAATGAAAATGTCAGTAAACAATTTGAATTATACACTTTCAGTCAAAATCAATAGTTTCATTTCAATAATAATCGAAAAAAGTTTCTAAAACAAACCCATTATATTCAAGTAGACTAAGGATTTGCCGCATTTTATATGGTGGACATTTGTTTTTTTATAGAACGAATCTCTCTGAAATATAAATTCATTCTTGTCCGATAAATATGAATGAATTTAAACACTCAAAAAATCGTCGATTTTCATCTGTCTGTTCTTTCATTTGTCGGACAATTGCATTTTCATATCTCGTATGGTTATGTAAACCGATTCTGAAAAAATCAAGAGTTTATTGATAATCAAAAAAATGTGATTTTCAGTCATGTTTATATTGGTAGACAATCATGTTTTCTCATCTTTCTCAGATTGTTTTTATGATTGCATTTTACAAAGAAAGAGTAGGTACGTTTGATTGAAAAAAATGAAAATATGGACGACTTACGAGAGATTTGCTGAAAAAAATCCGCGGCTACAAAAATGTTCACAGAGGAAAAATGTGGTAGACCCTACCTAATTAAGCTATACAGAAAGTATGAAAACTTTATTAATAATTTGCAATTTGTCCTATTGGCACCCAGAAGACTAACAGGACAGTGAGCACATCGCGCATATCTGCTAGGAAACGGAGTGTTCCATTGTGCATTCCGTTTCCTATACGGTGAGAGCGACCTGTCGCGCTGACTGTATAGGGAACGGAAAAATGCTTCCGGGACAAATGAAAAGTAGTTCAAGAACTCAGATTTTCGATCGACAAGAAAGTCTTAAACAAAATCTAATCAGTGCCAACACCCGGTATTCTATGCATCTATTTTGCAACTGTAGGGCAACAGAAAAAGATATGTGATGTTTAGCGGTATTAACGATCACAGCGCCCCTCTAACGGGCGTCACACGATACTCTAACCTACGCCGTCATTTGAAGTCCAAAATGCTCTGTCGAGCGTATGGAGCCTTCCAGTTATTCTATGCACCTAGCTAATACAGTGCAACCTCTTTAATCCGGACAATTGTTGGCAGAGTAGTTGTCCGGATTTTCGATTTGTCCGGATTATAGAAATACAGGATTATTCCTATGGACTCTGTGATAACTAAATATATTATTCATACAATTAACTAACAACGATATATTAATTTAAAACACAAGAGATTAAATGGAACAAAAAATTCAAAAAAGTAATAAAAAATAAATTGATTACAAATTTTCATGATCAAGATATCCCAAATATTTCAATTGAATATGAATTTAATTATGTATTTCCAAATTTGAAAACAACTGAAATTTCTGTTTGAACTTTTGATGCAGCTTCATTTTTTACTGCAATATTCTTCATTTGGAGCAGCATTTTCATGTGGTCATCTTAAAATTTTCTGATGCCAATTTAATACATTTTTTCAATGCAATTACTGCATCTTCAGTTCTGTGACCGTTGAAATATCATCCTCTTCGTCAGTAGAGAAATGATTGGTTTTTAAGTCATTTTTCATCCACAATATCTTTGTTAGTAGGTAGGATTTCACTTTCATGAAAATTTCCTGAAATCCCATCGTCTCAACTCAAAAATTTTAGACGCGGCGACTTGTGTATGTCCGGATTATAGAGATTCGTCCGGAGTATGGGTTTTGAAATCTGGCGTCCGGAGTACTGGATGTCCGGATTTAAATGTGTCCGGATTAGAGAGGTTATACTGTAAATTGTAGATAAAAATATTGCGAATCTCGAAACATTGCATAAGCATAATATTAAAGCCAAGTAATGTCAAATTATTGTTTCGTGAATCCTTCAACTGAATAGTTATAGAATACAAGAAACTAGATGAAATACTAAAATCATACATTATTTTGTGTTGTAACAAAGAGATTTGTAAATGGAAACAAACAAAAAACATATACGAAACCTATTATTTTCTTTTCACATCAGTGTTTAGAATGAATGAGAGTTCAACTATGATAGATTGGGCACAACTGGATTCAAACCTCTTGGCAAAACCATCAGATGTTATGCCAATAATTTTCGATTTCGAAACGCCCTTTGAAACGGTCAAAGCTAACCGTCACAGTGCAATATATTTCTCAAATCGCTTGGACAAAGGTACTGGCATTGGGATATATGAGCCTAGATTGAGGATATCTAAAGCCCTAGGAAGTGAACCCTCTATTACGCAGACCGAGATACTGGCTGTGTACATATGCGCTCAGGAGTTACTCAAAATGAACCTCAAAGGGGCGCATATCTTCATCACCACGGACAGCCAGGCCACGCTGGGGTCCCTGGAATCACACTGCCAGGGATCTCTGCTGATCTGGGAGTGCCGTAACACCATAAAGCAACTGGCCAGAGGCAATGAAGTGGCTCTACTATGGGTGCCAGGGCATTGTGGTGTTGAAGGAAATTGAAAAACCGATGGGTTTACGAAAAGTGCTCAAAGGTTGACACCTGCTGAACCTGAGCCTTTCTGTGGGCTTGGAAAAGACCAATATAATACAGCGATTCAACAATGGTAGTTGAACAACAGAATAACCCTCTGGAGAAACACTCCTGGACTCACTCAGTCCAAGAAATTCGTGATAATTTCACCGACCTATACCAGTAAGCTCTTGAAGCTGTCACGAGCTGAGCTTAGGGTGATGGTATCGAAATAATGCTTTTCAATTTGACAATCGAGAAGAGAAAATATAGAATTTGCAGGTTTTCGCCATTTTGAATTCACTTTTCTAGAATTCTACACAACAAACTAAAAAGTACAAAGATGTGGCAAGAAACCGTTACTTCAAGAGTCACGCCTAACTTGCTACAGATATCAAAATAATGATCAAAGTTGACATTAAACACCATGTATATGGGTATATGTATGTTATAAGGCAAAAATGTCTTTCTCTATGTCATCTACACAGCTATATATGTTTGTCTAGTTTATGGTGAAACACCCTGTATTTGAACTAAGCCCGCCGCTAGCTGTTTGGGCGCCCGGGTGCAAAAACTGTTTTGCACTGAGTTTGATCAGAAAGGGCTATTCAATGTTTCTCCTTTATAGTAGGAAGAAATGTTGAAAAACTTATTGGAGATAAAACATTTATTCAGGTACTTTAAATTTTTTTGCTTTAGTATAAAATCGTATACATAGTCAAATATTTATCTACAAAAATTTCACTGTTCTTGCCTTTATATTCGCGAAATTTCATGTTGAATTGATACTGCTAAATTACTTAGTCTCAGCTGGAGCATTGTCGATCTTGAATAATTTTTGATAATTTTAAATTTTGAGAAGGATCTTTTACCAGATGGAACTGAAACCAGCAGTGTTAGTAATATTTTGAGTGCTATCGCTGTAATTGGACATGTAGAAATTAAGTAATTGCCAAAAAGATATTGCAACCGGGTTTGTGTGCCGAGATGCGGAAACACCACTTAACCACTAACGCCATAAGAAATTTTCAAAGTTACGAGTGAAAAATTTTTTTTCTGGATATAATTTTGTTTCTCCCAATATTATGACCGCAGATTCATCTAATAATTTTTTTCTGAAGAGAAATAAGAGCTCTATAATGCACCACAATTTGATCGCTCTAGCTTGACCACAGACGCCATTACGAATTGTCAAAACTTGGGAATTGTGTGAATTTTTTTTTCTGGATATAATATTTTTTATCCCAATCTTACTACCGCAAACTCATCTTATATTTTTTCCTGGAGAGAAATAAGAACTCTTTGATGTTTCAAAATTTCACCGCTCTAGCTTGACCACATAGGCCATTAGAAACTTTCAAAGTTTGGGAATCTCTAATCTTTGGCTTGAACCCTAAGAACCCATTGTTGGAAATTCTCGTGTTTTTTTGGCAACATGTGATTATTTCTTCTCTGCTGTTGGGAATATAATGCTGTTTTCTCGGTACTGATAAGATTTTGTCTGATTTATGTCTAGGTGTAGAAATGTATGCAAAATTGATGAAAGATGTGAGCAGATCCTCACATAAACATTATTTTTGTTGATTATTATAATGTTGTTTTGTGCGATGTCCTTTCTTATGCTATAGGCGGGTTGGGTATTATGACAATTACTATTACGTCGTCACTCGATTTGCCGCCCTTGGGCAGTGCACGCCCGCTTACGGCGGGCCTGCGGCCTGCTAAGCATATATTCATTTGAAAACAAAAAGGCATATGAGAATCTCAAGTCTCGCAGTGAGAGAAAGACAAATTGTATTCCTTATTGAATTTTTCCTAATCACAGACGCACACAATCTGAAAGAGGATGTTTTCACTTGACTAGACAATGTTCAATAAGTTGCCACACGCAATAATGAAAATATGAAAGGAGAATAATTTCAAAAAACAGATAAAGTCTTTGTTGTTGAATCTGGAACCATACAGCTTGGCAGAATATTTGGATCATGCCCGTTGATAATAGTTGATGGTAATTTTTCTGATGTTGTGTAATCTGTAAATTTGGGTTTGAAGTGAGGGATATGTTCAACATGTTTCACGTTTAATAAAATGAAGAGATTATTATTATCAGTATCACGATACATCTAATCAATATCGAGCTTCGCGGACACATCTGCTCAACAGATAAACTGAAACTAGTTGAGATTGAAACGAGACGCAGGGTTTTCTCCAGATGCTAATCACACGAACCGAAAATCGACGATATTTTTACGTTTGGCATATCCTTCACAAAACTGTTTTGTCATTTTCAAGAAAACTGTGGGAGCTCGTAACAGGGGCGCAGCCAGGGGGGGGGCAGGATTCCAGATGAGTGGAGGAACGCTGAGGTTGAGGTGATTTTTAAGAAAGGAGACTTCAATCGAATCGAAAACTAGCGACCCATCAGTCTGTTGTCTCATTTGTACAAGCTTCTCAATAGAGTCGTTACGAATAGACTTAGTAATAAATTCGACACATACCAACCTGTCGAGCAGGCTGGTTTTTGAAAGGGATTCAGTACGATCGATCACTTGCAATCTATACGGACATTAATAGAGAAAACTACTGAATACAATATTTTTTGATAACGTAGTTAATTAGTAATTAATTAATGAAAGTGACCAATCAGGGGCGTCCTGCAGAAGAACAAGTGGGCAGTGAGGACGCGAAAGTGAGACGCTAGAGCTGCTGCCGGCTTTTCACGCCATCAACCGAGACTGGCCACAAAATTGAACAGCTTATCCTACCTGATATTCTGTGACCGAGACTTGCCACAAAATTGAACAGCTTATCCTACCTGATATAATTATTCTGTGATCGAAGGTTTGCATACAAAATGTCGAATTTTCTGACTAATTTTCTGAAAAAAATCCTAATGTCATAATTCATTATTATAAACTAAATCATTCACTGCTATTTTTGATGGTATATACGTTTATTATGTTTTGTACTCTGATGTATCTTTACTATCTTTTACGATAAGGATGAAACGTACGTCAGTACAATTGAAATGAAGTTTAACATAGAAATAGATAATTTTTTTCAATAACAATCGTATTTTTTTAATAATTATTGTTTTTTATGTAGCCCGAAGGAATGAACGTTTTCGAAACATCGCTAAAGGAATAAAGGTGTTTTTATTTCAGTTACTTGTGCTGCTATTTTCCAAATCTCATGTTTTTATGAAATAATTAAGCCCATCGTTTGATGGACCTCGTTTAATCAACCATTCAATCCGATTTTTCTAACTATCTTTGGAGGATTCTGACAATAGCATTTGTTTTGGAGTTTCATATGGATATTTTGCTGACTTATTCCTGTTTCCATCATCGTGAACTTCGGCAATAAGGGGTCAACATCCTACAAATGTTTTGTGTGATATACTCATACTTACACATGACGTTGGATTCAACAATAAAAAAACTTCTTGTGGACTGCATTATAAATTTTATAAGATGCCTTATTGCCATAGGCTTTGCCAAGCCTACACTAAATTATATGAAGAAGTTCTCTTTAAGCACAATGAATGAAACTGAATTAGGTACAGTGAAAATGGACTGATGCGCAGCGCGGAATGCCACACATGCGCGTTCCTATAATGATCAACTGATATAATTGAAATCATAAACCATAAGCCTAGTCATATTATTCCAATTCGTTCGGCATCCCTTCTTCTGCATCTCACAATAGGTGGTAGATAAGTTTGATATATTTTATCGATTCGACTGATATATGTATGTATATTTCCAAATACGTGGAATTGAATTGAATTCCAATTCGACTCAAACAATATTTTACTATCTATAAAGTTTCATTGATCTATGGCATTAAAATTTAATATTTCATGTTATTGTGAAGAGTGCACTCGAATATAATATATTATTTTTTCACAAATATTCTATACTTGAACTATGGTATGTTTTGTGCATAATTTCACAAAAGAATGTTTTTGTTTAATGAGCTGAAAAATATCGATGTTGTCTCTATGTACCTATTTGTAATGAGTGTTCAACAATGACCACGAAATTTAAATGTAAATATTTTCAACATATTTTCTTACAATAGGTTTGATAATCATTAGGACTAGATTTATACATGGTCTCTTAATGTATTGCCAATTCAACGTCAAGAACTGATTTGAAGAATATAAAATAGTAAGAATATATATTTTTCCAATTTCTATGAGAGTATATCGAACTTATAATTAGTTTGTGATAATTCGCATACCTAATTAATACTTTCTTGTATGTATTGTATATAATGTATGAAATCTTAATGTATAGGTATATTCCATCAATGAAATAAAGAAAAGATTTTTATATTTGATAAATATCGATAAAACACGATGCTTTTCCTTCATTATGTAAAAATTCAGGATATTCTAATCGATGTCTGCTACAAAGGCTTCAATGTTCGTGCTTTTATTTTGAGGTTCAGTGAAAATTAGCTTCAAAATTATCGGAGCTCTGCATCATTTTGAATAAGATATATATGAATCATAGTGAAACTATCTTGGGATACCAACTAAAAAAACGTACGATAGCTTACAACCGTAACAGCAGATAAATCTTGAAGAAATCAATCAAAGGATTGCTTGTAACATTTTTGGATTTCCGCTCCCAATGTCTGCCACAAAAGTCATGAAATATCGAGCGAGCAATTCCTACAAAATATGTCTTGTAAATCATTTGACAATATGAATATCTAAGAGAAAATGATTAATCGGCATTCAGACGGATTTTTTCGAATTCCGGAAAAGTTTTTCACCTCAGGCGGGAGTTGAACGAAAAAATCCGTCTGAATGCCGATTAATCATTTTCTCTTATATATTTCACAGACGTTAATCTCCAAAATATGAATATCATCAAATGAAATGTGAAAACGACCATGCTGTTCACCCTGCCAGACCGAATGAACAAACGTCAACTGGGAATCGTACCGAGAGCAGTTTCGTCCTTTAAGGACTCGTCAAGAAGGAATATCCCAAAGTTGGCACTGTGTGGAAAATATTCTCTTCATCTTCTTCTTGATTGTTTACTCGATCACCGAGAGATCAGTCTTTTCTGTCGCTTGCTTTATTAATTCGATGTAGTACGCGACAGAAGTCCACATATTGACGAAAAGGTTTTTCACCCAGCCTCAACTCTTGGATATTCCTCTCTGAGGAGTCCTAATGAGGACGAAACTGCAGTCGGTACAATTCTCAGTTGACGTTGAAACAATCGGTCTGGGAGGTCGAATAATTTATATTGGTAAATGATATTTGAGTCTCATTTCCTATTGTAATTTTTCAAATTGTGTTTGAGATTTTGGGAGAGACTAAGTTACATGCACCTCATCTTACATAAACAAGGATTGAAACTTTTTGGCTTTCGCGTCCGGTATAATCTTCGAAAGGTCTAGTACAAATTCAACGAGAAAAAACATTTTCAACAATAATTTCTCCGCATTCAATCACCTTTCTGAAAATGTCGGGAATATTTCGATGCATTTATCTGAAAAACTATACTTGGCGTCGAAATTTTAGGGCAGATACATTCATGAAAATCAATTTTTTATCACCTTATTGATGTTCAATCATAAATGAAGAAGTTTTGGGAATTATTTTTCAAGCTTTATCGCCTTTTATCAATAAATTGGTTAAATGAAAATTATTCAGTCACATAGGCATTATAGGATAATGAAAATTGATAATATCAAAAAAAAAATATTTTCGGTCATACAGGGTGTTCTGGGCGTGCGCCAACTTTTTTCTTCTGAATGGCGTCATGTATTTATTAACTGCTCCACATGGGGTAGGGACTTGAATTGCGAAAAAATATAGTTGAAATAAGATTTTTGTGATGAAAATTCATATCAATATGATTTCAAGTTGCCAATTACTTTTAGCTTGTAGGTCTGCAGCGTATACAGGGTGGTTGAGAAAAATCGAGTAAAATAACGAAATGTTATTCCCAGAGAATTCAAGCATTTTAAGACCATCAATACAATGTATGTCCTCCACGGGCATCAATAACAGCTTGACATCTTCTTTGCATACTACACACGAGGTTTTTGAACATTTCTTGAGGAATTTGGTTCCATAAACGGGGCAGAAGCTCTCTCAGATCATTCAAGGATTCTGGGGTAGGTTGATGATTATCTAATCTTCTTTGGAGCATATCCCATGCATGTTCTATGCAATTCAAATCTGTTGAGTGCGGAGGTATTGGTAAATGTGGAATACCAAGCTCCTCGCGAGCATTCTCAACTATGGCTGCACTGTGCGGTCTAGCGTTATCGTCTAGAAATTGAAAAGTTTCACCAATAACAGCGTGAAAATTTGGGACAACATTGTCAATGACATGCTCCCTATAGTGTAAGGCGTCATATTCCCAGGACAAATGTGTAGATCTGTGCGCCCGTTGAAACATATCCCGGCCCATACCATAACACTACCCCCTCGGAATCAGGGATTAACCATGTGCAGTAGGTAGTCGCCTACTCTGCCTAATGGTTAATCCAGCCCTGCTCGGAATGGATGGACTTCTTGGACATAGCGACGATTACGGGGTATGCGTGGGATTGTCCATACCCTTATTCTTCGAGAATCTGAATATCGTCCATATCTGGATTCATCAGTGAAAAGGACACTACGCCATTGATCGTTCCAATTGATATGTTGCCTTGCCCATTCCAGTCTTTGACGCTTATGGTCACGTGTTAATGGAACTCCTCTTAATGGACGTCTAGAACCTAGAGATTCACCTCTCTCAAACGTCGTCTGATGGTTTCGATGGAAACTTGGACCCCATCTGCATTTTGAAGAGTATTCCGTAGCATTCTACACGTAGATGTAGGCTTTCTTCTCGCCGAAACGGTGATGAAACGATCCTGAGCAGGTGTTGTTTTTCGTCGCCCACCAAGCCTTGGTCTTTTCAACACGGAACCTGTCTCCCTGAACCTATTTCATAGTCGAGATATCACACTTTGGCTGACTTGGAGCCTTTCCCCTACAACAACCTGAGTTAGACCACCCTGTAGGATTCCGATAGCCTTATTAGCATCAGCGTTTGTTAATTTACGTCTTGGCATTTTCAGAAAACTCGTTTCAAATCGAAGCCGTTCATTAACTGACTTCATTTCAAAATAAGAACATTCATGAAGCATATGCAAAGAACCAAACTTCAGAAAAAAGGCGACCTGATTGACGAAATGCCTCATACTGATTTTTATTGGATCGATTCAAGTTGTTATTGGGTTTCAAATGATTTTACAGCGATTTTATCGAAGATTACATACTTTTAAAAACGATTGAATACGATATCCCTAACTCTTGTGGAGCAGTATATTTATTTCGTCCCCTACATGCAATATGAAAGATACATGTAAAATGTTACACCTAAGGGTGGTTAACGATTTTTTTCATTCACTGTGGGCAAAACACCAACACGAATACACGTTTTAATGCATTGTAAGATTCATCAACCAAACCAAATGGTATATTATGTTACACCTATATTTCTATTTCTAATAAAACCACTTTGGCTCATAATCCTGCCCTTCAAAGTGACAAATTGAAGCCAAATCTATGGAGACGATTGTGTTATACGCATGCGTCAATTGGAGAGACAATGCGGAAATAGATATCCAGGATGAAAATATACCACTGAAGTTTATTCAGTTCAGTTCCAAAATACGAATAGGAATTGAAAATGAGTAAGAGTGAGATCGAATGAATCAGTTGTTTTTATTCTTTATATTACTGAACATGCGCAGATCTGGATGCTCCCCAATGCCCAGATTCAATTTTCATTGGCTGATTATTTTATTGGAATTATTAGATATCCCTACATATGACTATTAACCAGTTTTTTCTCCCTTTTGGTACAGTTTCCGTTCACGATCAGCTTCAGCACGTTATATCAGAGAGAGGTAGTGTGGAAAGGGGTGACAATTATTTTGAATAATTTAAAACGGGTATCAGCGCTGATTGTGAGACCTACGCTTTAGAATTAGATATTTAGAGTGGATCTGGCCAGTCCATAGGAATTACAAAATTGAAATTGCCTACATATACTGGCTATTAAAACAATTATTATGTTCCATTTAAATAGTAGACGTAAGCAATTTAAAGTTCACATAAAGCATTGTTAGAATAACATCTGATTTCAATTTACTTGAGTCTTTGAGAAGCTCAGGCTCAACGCTACAGCTACGTATTTCAGGAGGAAGAAACAACAGAGAAACAAATCATCTTCATCTACATGCTTATCTACCAAGATTAAAAACTTACTAGCCAAGAAATAAACGACAGCTTCAGCTGAAGGAGGGGGTGCGAACAACAAACGTTTGAGAATCTTTGCCCTTATTGAAGATCCATTTTGAGGGGTATCAAACGTGAGACTGATTCTGCGAATTTGTACCCAAATCTAATGTGTCGCTGATATGAGGCAGAGAAGAATGTTGTATATCCCGATAATATTTGAAGAAAGATTGAACCGAGCCTCACTGATTTCGTTGGAAAAATCCTAAGCTAAACCGTTATGGGATACTGCTATATTTCCTATTTCAGCAAGTTTGTGTTATGAGTTATCGATCGGCAACAGTATCTTGAAACATACATAATAAAATTTCATTGATGGAATCGGATAGATATTTAATCTTTAATTGAAAGTATCGATACTATATATTTACTATATTGAAATGAATTTCATGTTTGTAAATATTTTCTTTTTTTAATTATCATATTGTGATGAGATTCAAATGAACAACAATATTATACTCCATTTGTTGAAAATTACCTAAAAACACAATATAAAAACCACTGGGCACTATATTATAGGGCTGATTGAACATCCTTTTCGAATTTTAAATCTTAAATTCTCCTTCAAAAGACTGGAAAAACAGGCCAGCAACGTGAATCCTCTCGACGGTAATTATTATTGGCAGATGGAGTATGTCTTATTTAAATCTCTCGTAGATAAATTCTGTGAAACTGAAAGGTTGCTGCTGCTCCAATATGACTGTGATCTGTGCATTCTATTTTGATTAATCGATTATGTGCCAAATACCTTTTATGCCTGCACTACCTGAGGTTCCCATATGAGCTGATATTTTATTTATATCTTACAGTTGAGCCCCTTTTGCAGTTAAAACATTTTTCGAAGGAGTATCGACAAAACAGGGATCCATCGAGAGTCTCGGTGAAATATTAGTTACAACCAATTTTAACGGAGGATCTTGAGCAGAACACTAGTGAACTGAATATAAATGTTCAAATAAATTCTGATCAGAATAATATAGATTTTTAGAGAATTCCGTTCAGTTAGAGATGAAAATTTGCATTCATATAGCAAATGACTTATTTTTGTACAACTGATCCGGATTCATTAATGTTGTTGTCTATGACAGCTGCTGCCGATTTTTTCCGCTGTCATATTTTTATTTAAATTGGTTTCTTGAACTGGGTAATCAAAATGGCTATCAAAACTGATCCAACTTTCATTTGAAAGTAATTTTCAATTATACAGATTGTTCCGAAATTGAAGGTACAATCGAAAAGAGTAGATTCCCTGTATAATTTCAAGAAAAAAGTTCTGAAAACGTGAGATCTATAGCCCATCCAAGAATGATTGACATCAGAGCAGGCCTTGAAAGTCCAGTCGCAGCTTTATTTCTGGTTACAAAAAAGTTACTAAAATTTTTCTGTGATGGAAGTCAAAGCTCAATGAAATGGTGTTTTTTCCAAGTGAGGCACTTGGCATATGCAAATGTTCCCAATTTTCACATACCCATACAGCACACGACATCCATTGGACGTCCATTTTACGACCATATCAAGTCCAAACGTCCATGGACGTTGAATGGATGTCCATTGTACTTACAATTGTTGACGTCCATTGGTTGTTACGAACGTACGTCCATTGTACATACATATAATGTCCAAAAATATATATGAATTTTCTGTTTGAATCTCATCTATTTTCCCTGTTCCAAATGAAAATCAATAGTATTTCCAAACACAATCTTCAAATAAAATTTGTTCAATGGTGCATTTTGTTCATCCAGTTAATGTACATTTCTGGACGTCCATTGTACATCCAACAGTGAACATTCATTGTACGTCCAATTCAGATACATTATTAATATGGTGCATTTTTTGTTCGTCCAGTTAATGTACATTTCTGGACGTCCATTGTAAATCCAACAGTGAACATTCATTGTACGTCCAATTCAGATACATTATAGACGATTCGCAGATGAGCGCCATATCGGCCATGTTTCAGACCGAAACGAAAGTTAATTCCAGAAGAAATTATTCCAAAAAGAAAATAAATCAGTAAAACTGAGATAAATCAGATACCGCGTGCATTGATATAAATATCAACAACTGATATCTGATTAATCTCAGTTTTACTGATTAATTTTTCCTTTTGGAATAATTCCTTCTAGAATAAACTTTCGTTGGATAATTATTATTTTCGGACATACCGATAACTATGTACGATTCTCACGCTGCCGCCTTCATGTTTCTTATGTGAAAACTCACATTCTTGCTTGCTGAGGAGATACATATTACCATGTAGTCACTGGAAGGAGAAAATGAGAGATATGCCATCTATCTTCGACCGCGTAACTTCGAGAGCGAATTGTTTGTCTAATTCATAACTAGATGTCGCCATGCGGTAGTCTTCCCCCAGAACGATCTTCCGTTTTGTTTTAAGAGGACCTTGTTTCCGCTGCATAGATCCGTTGATCCGTACAAGATCATGAAATGATGTTGTTGGAACATTCGCTAGGTTCCTGGATGATGATGTGTGGCATTGTGGCAAGCTGATTAGAACGAGTCAGATCCCAAGGCGCGTGATGACTGATGATGTTATAGGTTATAGGTATATCTACCTCTACTAACTACTAGATATACCTTTAACACTAGATATTATCTAGTAACGCCGTATCTGATTAATTTCAGTGTTACTAAATAATTAACTGGATTTAAATTGCTTTGAATATTTCTTTATATTATGAACAATAATAATAAACATTGTTCATACAATATACGTACATATGACATGCAATGGATGTCCAAGATAGGCACAATGTACATCCATTGGACGTTATCTGGACTTGAATTGTACGTCCAAAGTGGTGTCCTGGACGTCCCATGAACGTCCTTTGGATGTACTATGTACCAATTCTGGACATCATATGGATGTCTCGAACATCCATAATAAATGTCCATTGTTCATCCAATGTACGTACATGTGCATCCAATGTACGTACAATGGATGTCCAAGATAGGCACAATGTACATCCATTGGACGTTATCTGGACTTGAATTGTACGTCCAAAGTGGTGTCCTGGACGTCCCATGAACGTCCTTTGGATGTACTATGTACCAATTCTGGACATCCAATGGATGTTTCGAACATCCATAATAAACATCCATTGTTCGTCCATTGTACGTACATGTGCTGTGTGGGTACGATTACCACCGTGAGAATCTGTATACCAGCAGTATATTTTTTTCATCTTGTATAGATACATTTTCGATCTTATGATCGATTATAGGAGCATTAAGCCTGGAAATTCTGGTTCGATTTCGTGGGTGATTAAAAAGCATGGTCCTGCCGACCTTTTCAATTTTCAATATGAATGAATATTCACTGAACCAGAAAAATCTAGATGATGATTTGAAGCGTGTTGCTATAAAGTGAATGGATTAGGAAATTTGTAATAGATATTTCAAGACAGAAGCAAAACTCAACGAATGGATCTATATAATAGATATATGAAGAGCTTTGCCATGACATTGTAACTTTCAATATTTGTCAACAATGAAGGTGTAAAATTTGTAATATAAATCTGTGAATATTCCTATTATATTCTGTTTCAACAACCAGAACTGTTATTATTTCCTCATCTGGGCAGACCTAGTCAATAGTCATGTTCATAATGAAAGGTTTTCCCAGCAATATCATGACATTTCATATATTTTGACTAATCTTCTCTCATTTCTTTTTCCACATGCTCTGTGCAGGCTTTCCATTTATTAGCTGTACACTCTTCAAGAGCCTCATTCCGAAAATATTTATTTCACTTGCTAAATTATTTGCCAATTTTTTTCACGACATTGATGACAGAACAAAATGTCAGTGTGTGAATGGGCATTACCAACATAATTTCGATTTCCCAAAGGCCCCCGAGATGTCAAAAATTCTTGGATGGACTACCTATATAACCTTTCGTTTTCGAGATAGAGGATGTTGAAGGAATTCTCGAAAACGAAACGTTTGTGGTCCCATGTTTATGAGACAATTTTTCTTGAAATTATGCAGAGAATCTTTCCTTTTCGTTTGTACCTCCAATTTACCAACACACTCTATTCCGCTGAAATTGGTTTGAAGAAAAATAAATAAATCAGTCGATTATAGTTCTATAACTGAGCTAAAGGGTTTTCCAATAAGTTGTGATATTTTTACATTCGGAGAAAAATGCCATTTTTTCAGATAAATCATCGGATCTCTATTTCATTGAAAAGAGAAAGGTATGCCATTAATGATGGAAAATAACATCAGCCAAATGACCGGGCTTTTCAAAATAATACCTATTTTTGGAAAACCCTTTATTACATTAACGGTGGGTTTCACAAAGCGTGATCACTAGTTATCGGAGATCAACGGCTTGCTTCTCTGATTCTTGAACTGTCAAATCGAGTTGATTCTAGATTAACCTTCGATCACCGGTCTCCGGTATTCACGTTTTGTGAAACCCACCGTGAATACAGTGCGCGTCGAAATTATGGAACAAATTGATTTTCTAAAGAAAAAAATATTTGGCAACAAAATCCTGAAACATGTCAATTTTTGTTTCACTTCTACCAAATTTGTATGCATTTTTGAAGGATACTTGTTGCCCCCTATGCCATCCCCATCAACCCTCTAAATTTTTTGAATAGGGAAAGTGGGTATTGTGGTACTTTTTTGGCAAGGTCTTTGTCACCATGGTACCTGATGAAATTTGTCACCGAATGAAAGTCGACCATTACAGTTATGTTCATGCACAACTTTCAAACCCCTCACGTGCCAATTAGAATGTGTGAAACACTGCGCTTCAGTTATGATCGTAAGTAGGTAATTAGTAGGGGAGAGGTGCCCAAGATGATCCCCTTAAGCGAGAATTGACGTAATACCTTAGTTTTTTCGAGTAGCGTAAAAATGAAAATGAATACTCCTCCTAGAAGTATCCATCTTTCTATTTTCTTACACGATATAGTCAGTCGCAAATGATTTTGACAAATATTCTCGATTTTCCAAAACCGTACAAAAGGATCATCTTATACACCCCGGTGTTTAAGATGATCCCTGTGGTATTGGTAAGATGATCCCAGGGATCATCTTATCCCTTTTTTTAATAACTCCCATATTTTCAAAAATGGAATCTGTGAAAACAAATATCTGCAGAGATTATAAAATAATTTAATAGAGGTATGAAATGAAATACACATCTGAATAAATAACTAAAAATCAACACATTAGTAAAAATATCATTTTAAACTGCATCAAGAGCATCTGCCTCGAGAGGTTTATCTTATGTATTTACGAGGCATTATTCCTGACTCAAAAACCTTTGAAAATATATAGGTAGGTATACTTTTTTGACGGCTATTAAACCCTTAAGTGGGTTTTTAGTATGTAAAAAATGAAGGTGTAAGATGATCCCCAGGGATCATCTTGTGCACAAGTTAGGGGATTATCTTGACCCAAGTTCTTCTTTTCCGTTCAATAGTCGCTATTATAACCTATACGAATGTCATGGTCTTCGAATAGAAGATAAATAAGAAAGAATAATCAAAAACAAACACATAAGGAAGCCACAAACATAAAAATCATTGTTGTGACCCATTCACAATAACAGTACCATAAGTTAACCTTATCTTAGATAAAGCGGTCAAAATTTATATTTTTCACTGTGAATGTCGACTGTTCGCTTGCACCGAAATAACAATAAGAATGAGGCGGAAGGGTGTTAAGAACTACGTAATGGCGTATAATGCAACCAGATGGCATTTTTCATAAGCTTGTAATCGAAAGGGATCAACTCGTGCACCTTTCCCCTATGTTTCTACTGAAGTCGAAAAAATGTTTCAAATCAAAGAAAGAGCCATGACAGAGTGCACATACTGACAACCTCTTTGAACAGTTTGAACTAACTAATTTTTCAAAAAAAAAATTTTTTCCTAAAAATTTGTACACGTCTGTAAAGAAGATACAAAGACCTTGCCAAAAAAGTACCACATGACCCACTTTCCCTATTCAAAAATTAAGAGGGTTGATGGGGATGACACAGAGTGCAACAAAAATCCATCAAAACTGCATAGAAATTTTGTAAAAGTGAAACAAAAATTGACCAGAAAACGGATTTTAACTACACCTACTTCCTTGTCGATCATCTCCTTCTGAATAGTATTCTAGTTTCGATTTCCAACTTCTGTGATAATTACATACCTACTGTACATATATTAACATGAATCAGGAGTAGGAATCTTTCATAATGTATACTATTGATACTATAATGAGAATGTTTGAACTGCATTAATTCCAATATTTCAACAATCCCCACCAATGTTGTGGTAAGAACGGACCAAACACAATTAAGTGCATAATATAGTTTATTTTGAAAAGACATGCAGTTCATTGTAGATTTTCCCTTGAATGTTCTCAGAAAATTGAACCGTTGATTTCTTCATGGATTAGGGAAATTCTAATTGGAATAGAAACGCTACCCGATGATTATTATGGTGAAAATATTACTCCATGTACGATCCTTTATACGTACGAAGGTGTAAAAAAACCTTGTACATTTTCAGGTTTTGAACATGTTTCACATGAATTTGCATAAAAAGTTTAAGATTTTGAATGTTTGAAGCTTCGAATGTTTCAACTGGTCGAATGAAAATGATAAAATCATTAGCCTGGAGTTAGGACCTTCATCGGGCTTGTTGAAATTCATAGCAACTCAACTCTGCTTGTCAATTTCCCAATCTTCCAATGGCACGATAACAACGTTTTTGTTGTGTATCTTTATTTCTTTATTTAATTGATGTCTTTTCTATATGAAATAACTGGCGAACTGGTCGATTAGTTTCGGAGGTTTTGTTCCGGTACCAGTGGCGGCTCGTAAACTTTTATCTTGGGTCGGCAGATATATAGGGTGTCCCACTAGTGCCGCAATGGACGATATACGCGTAACGGACTGAGTTTGTCAAAATTTTTTGATGCAGACTTGATATACTACAAGAAGAGCACATCCTAAAAATATTTTCGAATATATCGGGTGGCCCACAAAAGAGGAATAGCGGGCGACTTTGTTTTTTCAAATGGGACACCCTATATTCAATATTGTTTTTAATTCTCTGAAATTTCCTGCATGCTTTCGTATACTTTTCACATATTTTTATTCGATAGTTTTCGAAATATTGGCCATTTTGACAAAAAATGATACTTGTAGAGGCTATGTTATCCAATTATATTTCACGAACCCTTGCATATACCAATAACAGTTTTATATGGATTGAAAGACAAGACTTCAAAGTATCCTACCCAGCTATAATAAAGCATCTCCAGCATATAGAGTCCACAAAAAGACTATCAACATGACGAATTTCAAATGGATTTTTCTTCATTTTTTCAAATGCCTTGCATATAATTTTTTTTCTGCATTATAATCACCATTCATTTTACTCCATTTTTTGTCAAATACATGATTTATGCACATCTCTAACAGAATAGGAATTTTTTGAGTTCGCGTAAAATAATTAATTTCCTGGAAGAAACGATCCAACCACTCACCCCGTTAAGAACCAAACAAACGAACACTGAAGGCTCCTTCCTGTAGCCGCATCCCGCAATACAAACGAAAACAATCCCCGATCCGATCGTTCCTCGAGTCGAGGCATTTCAGGTACGGCATAATCCCATTTGCCGACCCTGAGATGTGTTGAGCCTGCTATAAGAGTTTAGCGGCTACTGTTCAGCATTTTGTTTCTCGGCTAAAAATTTCGGGAAATAGTGGAAATGGGCGGAAATTCATATAAGTACTATCATATTCGATATCCTCGTCTATAAAAGTACGAAATACGACAAAAATTCGTTTTAAGCAACATTTATCTCTTGAAATTTGTGAGGTGGAACGAACAACGAAAACATCGCATTTTCGATTTTGAAAAAGCATTAACTAGGAGGCGAATATAATATTTATCATTATCTGAATAAAATTCCAACAGAAAACAGTCGAGTTAAAATTATTTCACCTCATTCGTATTCGCATTTCATTGAAACGTCGAATCAGGACCGGCATGCCGTACTTGGTCGCTAGAAAGCGTTCGATGCTTGGCGCTTTCGTCTTCCCGTACATATTTCAATTCTCGGAGTCACGGACTGATTTGAGTAGACGGAAACGGCGCGGCGTTGAGATTGGAAGAGCGTATTTCCAAGAAGTTGAAATATATCAGTGATATACAAATATGATTTATAGAATTTTATTTACACAGGTCTTGGAAATACAATAATTATAATAAATTTGGTAATTCAACAGAAGAAAGAGTAATTTAAATTTTGGCTGGACATAAAATATATAGGGTCGGCATTGCCGACCCTGCCGTCCCTGACGAGCCGCCACTGTCCGGTACCTAATTTTATTTCCTTTCTT
This sequence comes from Adalia bipunctata, assembly GCA_910592335.1. NCBI lineage: Eukaryota > Metazoa > Arthropoda > Insecta > Coleoptera > Coccinellidae > Adalia > Adalia bipunctata. The sequence continues at coordinate 925,018 of OU342954.1, forward strand.
TAAACACACGATCTTCAGTTCATTCTCTACACACTCAAAATGTTTATCGTAAATTTAAGCCTGATTCTTAATAAGGTTTCCGAAATATTGAGAAAGTAAGATGAACTAAAATAAATTTCATAATTATAAAACGAATATCTCAATGATAGGAATCAGATTCGTACATGTCTTTTCATCTCTCGGTAGGAGAGAGTGATTGGTGATTGCAAATGAGCGAAGCAGACCTATAAGAATCCTAACCTAACATTTCGATGGTTACGAATATTGTGTGACCTGATAGAATTTTGTGAAGTTTTGTTGGACAGTTTATTAATAATGTAATTTTGTGGAAAGGGATAATGAATTCGATTTATTTAACATATGAAGATATACAAGGTGCGGCAACTAGTTTTCCCACATTCGAAGGAGCTGTTAAAAAATATGAAAAAAGATATAAGAAAAATTCTTTTTCATTTTGAAAACCTACATAATCTTTTTTTTTTATTCGAGTATTGAAAATAATATCATCCAAATGACAGCTTTGGCGAGCGACGCAAATGTGGAGACTTTCGAGCAAATTTTCCATTCACTTCATCATCATAGCGGTTTTAATTTTGATGATTTCCTCCTTGACTGCCTCTTTCAAGTCAAGAATGAAGACCTCAAGACTGAGGTCTTCAAAATCACCCTAGAACCCTTGGTGACTTGAAAGAAGGAATCAAGAAGGAAATCATCCCTGATGAAACCGTCATGCTGAAGAGTGATGGAAAACTTCCGCGAGAGACTCTACATGTGCGTCGCTCGTCGAGGCCATCATTTGGATGACATTCATTTCAAAACATGTATGAGAAAAAAACTTGATTATGCAGGCTTTCGAAATAAAAAGAATTTTTCCAATATCTTTTTTTAACAGCTCCTGTACAATTTGTATTAAGTGAGAATTCGTCAGTTGCAATCGAATGAAAGAAGTATTGTCAGAAGAATAAGTAAAACCAAAGAAAATGCATGATATAAACGAAATAATAAATAATTTAAGCAACTTCTAATGAAAGATGTGAACACCTAAAAAAAAAGGAAACACCACCACATTACAAGATGAAAAGCTTCGTGAACTTGAAAATATTTAAGATTCCCATTCCTGATTTATTAAATACTGAATTTACAAAATCAATAATCAGATGTTTGATACTAGACTACAAAATGTTGTGAAAACTGTTGTTTAGATTCAGAGGAATATATTGATATTGTCTGTCGTAAATAAATTATGAAAATTTATTATAGTTCTTATTGATACTGCTTTTCCATGGAAATCAACCATTTTCCTATCAAGTCAATCCTTTTTCACACAGAATTGAACCTCTTTCACATTAATTTATTTTTGCGGATTGATACCTTTTTAACTCTTGGAGTATAACAGCCTTTGATTTAGCATATCGTTCCATCGGCATGACCAAGAGAAAAAGATCAATGTCAATGGAAATCTAAGCGTTTTTTCAATGTCTAAATTTTTCGTACTAAATCCTCCGAAAATATCCCTTTGTATTTTGACTTCCCGTTTCTTATCATTAGCCCGCTCCACACTCATGGCAAGAACGTCGGCCAATACCGCGAACGCGAGTGTGGATAACTTTCTTGTGTCACGTTCGCGCTTCGCGGCGTTCTCCGTTTTGTTGCGGTCTCCCGTCCCGCGACAAAGGCTTCGCGCCTAAGCACAAATGTTCCATCCACACTCACAGGCGTTCGCGGTACCAGCGCAGTAATGATTTAATGCTTGTTCACTGACTTTATTCGCTTTTGAAATGAATGGTTTTATTGTAGCAATGAAGTGGAATTAGATTAGATTTAGAGGAGATTAGTGAAATGAGAATTTCTTGATTATTATCAGAATGAACCTTTTCTATAGGGCGGAAAGTCTTCGCAGACAGCGAGGATGCCGTGAACCAAAGTGCGAATATTTGTGTGAGTGTGGATGACTTATTTGGCCGCGAATTCTTGGCCAGGTTCACGGCAAGAATTCTTGGCAAGATTCGCGCCATGAGTGTGTAGCGGGCTATTGACCTTCACTTCCCTAATGATTTTCGAAGAAAGTTAATGATTTTATTCCTTCTAATCGCTCTATCGAATCTCTCTGCTTCAGCTAGAATTTCCGAAATGAAATTAAGCCGCTGCTCATTTCTCACGGTTTCAACCGTTTATAAGAATTATTTTCTGATAGGCCGTGCGTTGCCCCAAAATGTCACATCAACCTGGTGTGCACCGCGCTCAGTGTGACTAAACTAATGTGCTGATGAAACAAGGAACTCAACACTGCCGAACAAGCGACGGGACAAGCCAAAATTCACAAAAAAAAAACCGGAAAAAGCGCGTCGCATCCGCCAACATGTCGTGACGAGTCACGAAGCTCACAGGTCGTGCGTTGCCCCAAAATGACTCCACCAAATATCTAGCCACAACAACTGGGTTGCACTGCACGCAGTGTAATATGCTGAAGAAATAAGGAACTCAACACTGCCCGACGAGCGACAGGACAAAATAAAAATCTTAAAATTCGCAAGGGGTAAAAGACCGAGCCTTCAAAACCGGATACCTTTAGTCGAGACACTCGATCGCCTGTATGCGCACCGCTGGCCCGGACGTAGCATCAAGCAGAACCGGTTTTCTTTCGCGAGAACGTTACAAATAAAAAATGGAAATAACACATAAGTTCGAGCAGGAAAATAATTACCTATACACAAAATAAACACAACAGTGATCCGGAATACGGATTGAAAATTCGGAAAAGCCCAGATCGAGATTTTCCTACCTGATAGAGACTCTGTTAGCTTCCACAAGTCACTTAGCGTTTAAACCACACGGCCTTACGGTCCAAAATAGAACGGATTCGATTCAATTCGTTCAAAACCTTTCACGAATTTTGATCACTTTCGAAACTTTCCCAATTAATCTATATATTCGGTTAACAATCTTTACGCGAAGTTCAATTGTCCCCTTCATTTCTAATTCTAATTGCTAAGTCCATTTTCCGGTCAATTCAACTCTTTGAGTTGTTCATGAAGTTCAGACGATTACCTACCTACCTTATGGTATGAGAAATAAGGTCGAAATAAATATCCAATTAGGTTGAAAAGCGGTGCACGAAAAACTGCTTTGTACCCAGTGGCAAATCTAGACGACGAAAACCTGCTTAATCCTTTCGGAGCCTCAGTTTTGTACTGATCTCGGACGTGCATTTTGCTTCGCCGCAGATTTTGCCAAATTTTAATCGAATATTCTGTTGTATAGTGATAGTGAAAGACAAAATTATAAAAAAGGTGAGTCTCTCTTTGTCTTTTTCCGCTTTATGTTGCCATTCAGTGATCTACATCATAAGTAGTTTTTGTTACTTATTGATCATGGTTTTAGATTGAGTCTCTTTAGAAATTTCATTTGATTAAGAATTTTATTTTTTTTTCAGAATTTTAGATAGCATATCACGTTACCACTGACTTATTCCAATCTTTTGATAATTAAAATATAAACCTAGGATGTTAGCGATAACTGAGAAATCAGAAATAGAGTAATTCACACAGTTCATTCAATTTGTGAAAATAAGAATACAAAAATACAGTAATACCAAAATTAAATTAAATATATATAAACAAATTAAAGGTTGATCAGTTTTGTCTGATCGCGAGCACTTATAAAGTAATAAAATATTTCCTGGATACGAGTCAGCCAGAATAGAAGGGGGGAGAATTCGAATTAAACGGGGAATTAAAACGGAGGACTGTTTTTAGACCTCATACACCGAAAGTAAATAATAATAAGTCCTCCTCGATGTAGTTCGAATTGTAGCTTTCAGGTTTCTCGATGTTGATTGATGGGTGATGAAATAGGTTGCATCCCAAAAAAATGATGCAATAGAGGTTGACGTTGAAGTGGATGGATACTGGTTTTCGGATTCGACGGGATGGTTGTCACAGGTACGTACTTCAGGTCGTTCTAACTATTTGATTTCAGTGAAACTTTTCCCATTTCCTTTTATCTTCCTAGCTGGCTTTCCTCGAGAGACTATTCTCCATTTCCACAGATGATGAACAGTGGATAATAGCAACCTACATAATACAATAATTAATTATCAATACAATAATGTTTGATTCAGAATGGAAATGGTGTAATAGGTTCAACTCACTGGAACAGACTGATCTAATAGTTCTGAATTAGAAATAATGTTGTTACATTTAATGATCAGACAGTTATATCCATGAACGTTGTACAGAGAAGGTTTAGTAATCTAACAAGTGGAAAGATATCAATTCATAGTTATAATATAATATTTCAGACAGTTTATATAATTGTTTAGTTGTTTCCCGGTAGAGAAAGGATCAAGATCAGATGAAACCACCAGGTAACGTTATTGAAAGGTTGTTATTAATTTATGAGTTATTTTGCACGGTTACCAGGTGTTGTTGGCCAGAAAATGCAGTGGCTTCTTTGAGACGACGGTATGTTGGGGACGCTATTAGTGCTGACGGTTTTCTACATTGCAGGTTTCAGCTCTCAATCTATTTCTGGGGCAGGCACGGAGGGCTAATTCCCTACTGGTTCGCATCCTCACCCTACTGGATCCTCTACGAGCCGTTCTTATGCGTAGAACCCTCGGAGTGGTCTCTCTCGGTCTGGACCGGGACGGAAGGCTGCATTGGGTAGCCACTTCCCTCTGGCGGGTATGACAGGGACAGTTCCGGGAGAGGGTGCCCATCAGACCACAACGGCTGCAAAACAATAGCGGTGTTCCGGTGCAATTGGCTCGACTGTGCTTTCATGGCCGCATTTACAGCACATGCCAGGACGGAGTTGCAGGTAAACATTATGGCCCATGCTACCAACAGTACGGACTCTGGGAGGCGAGTCGTTTCGGGCTTTGGGTTAGGATAGCGAGGCTTGTCGACAGTGTGTTCTTCCCATGTATCAACTTCCATGGGGTCTGCGGGATGGTTTGACGTGGCGGTTTCCCTATCCCTGTTCACACGGGACGGCTTCTCTCTCTGGCGTTGTTGCCCAGAGGTGGACGTTGAGTCGGCTGGCTTGGGGGTTCTCAACGGCGGCAAGACTGATTCGGCAGGAGAGACACCCTCGCAGGCACAGGGGTCTATGAAGGATAGGTCCTTGCCCTCTAAATACCTGGACTCTGATTCGGTCATGGTGTTCGGTAATCTGTGGGCGAAACGAACAAAGGTAAGCGGATTTCAAACAAATAAAAAAATGAATTTATTATTAAGCAGTATTTCTCTTTCAATTTAAAATTTTTCAGGACAAGAGAACAATTTCACCTGTTTTCGCTCACGGAGTCGGTTATTATTTAAATATTTGAGTTTTAATCATGGTACAGTTTAAGATCTTTATGGCCGCTTGCACCGTTCGTTTAAACAACGATTAAATCCTACGTTTAATTTACACCGTTCTTAACCGTTGATTAAAAGGTCCTCTAACGTGGGTTGAATTAAACGCAGAAATTTGCTCGTTTGAAGGTCGATTAACCTCAAATATTATTGACAACGAGGATTTGAAGTTAGTTTATCTGTGATAGTGTTTTCAACAAGTTGTAAGGTTCAAGAAGTGCATTTCAAATTTATAATGGATATAGATAATTTCGAAGACGAGATATTACTCGATGATGATCTCGATGCACTTGACATCATTGAATTTGGGTTTCCCAGGCGTTTTCTACAAAGAAGGAATTATTTTGAAGAAATGGATAACCTGACTTTTTTTAGACGTTTTCGTTTAACGAAAGAAACAGTCCTTTTTTGTTGGCATATTTGGAGGAAGCTCTGGAATTCGATAATGACTTGTAAATATGTTAAACGATAATAATTAATAACTTATATATTAAATATGAGTTTTTCGGGAATAAAAGTGTTGCACCAATCGACCAATTATTACTTGCACTGAGGTTTTATGCTGGTGCTGGTTATTTGTCATCTGTTGCTGAATTCATGAATCTTGATATATCAACAGCTTCAAGAATAATTGCCAAAGTCTCATTGGCAATTGGGAAACTATACCCTCAATTTATTGAAATGCCCAAAGATGAGGAAATACTTCAAACCCAGCTGTCCTTTCACTGGAAGGCTTCATTTCCTAGGGTACTAGGTTGAGTGGATGGTACCCATGTTCGCATCCAGTCTCTAGGTAAATTTTGTTCTCTGTCAAACTTACATCACATCAATAAACAATATTTTCAGGAGGAGAAGATGCTGAAGTATTTCGGAACTGAAAGGGATATTTTTCCATAAATGTCCAAGCAGCTTGCAATGCTGACTTGAAATTTTTAGATGTAGTTGCACGACTCAGCAAATGATTCTACTGTATTCAACAATGCAAGATTGAAGAGGAGAATTGAGAATAATGAAATTTCAAAATGGAATTATTTTAGGTAAGGCTCCTATAATATATGATATTCCAAATATATATTTACTTCTTGTAGGTGATAGTGTTTATCCATTGAGGAATCATTTTTCAACGCCTCTCTGGAATCCACAAAGTCCTGAAGAACGCTTGTATAATGAAGCACACATCAAGACAAGGAATACCATTGAGCGCTGCTTGTATTGAAGCAATTTCCTCATCAATCTCTTTTTCTTGTTTTTTTTTTTTTTATTACAGCTAGTCTCTTATCGAGAAGTGTGTCATATTTATCAGCAAATTCACTTCTAGTGAGAGCCTTAACAATGGTGGTCGGTCTTCTCCTGGATGCAGTCATAGGAACACCTGAAAGAACAAGATATGTCAATTGAATGAAAAGACCCAAAAAGTGGTTTTATTGCCATCATATCTCCTCTTTTTTGCATCCTGGCTGCATGAGTTTGAAGTACTCTCTTGCTCTAAATGGGATTCAGCCTGTAGAAGGTTTGATGTTCCATTGTTCTGCAAAAAAAATATAATTTGCTCTTTCTAAACTTAACAAATATTAGGAAAATAAATTTTTCCGTCGACCATAGAATAAAATCTTATTTTAACGCACTCGAAATCATCCATTAATGACCTATTTTAATGCATGATTTCTTATTAATGCATGATTGTCATGGCAACCGAACATAAAATATTCAGTCAGAGCACTATCGAGCTTGGTTGGAAATCAACTTCTGTCACAGAAGGGTATATTGACAACTCCATTCAAAATGAAATAGCCTGCAGAAGAAATTTCAGGTGATACCTACACTACAAGTTACAAAGTAGATACCTAATACTTCAACCTCCACTTCCTTCACACGTTCCTTATTGGATATCATAGGTAATTATATAAATGTGAACTAAATGTAAATATTCAGAATGTCAAATATTCCCTTCATGAATTTTTCGAATTGTTCCATAGGGAGCATAAATATTATTTCGAAAAATGAACATAGAAGTTTACATTGTGTCGAATTTGTCTATTATGCAAAATAAAAATTCATTTCTATTGAGAATTCATATTCAATTCGTGATAAGGTCGACGGAAAAATCTTGTAATCAACTCGTTTATTAATTCCAGTGGCGGCTGCTCCATAGGTGCACATGTGCACGTGTACCCCCAATTAATATCTTCATCTAAAGGAATTTACTTTTGTGTTTGACGTAAACGTAACGTTTTATATTTGGGTAATTGAATTCTTCATTTCCGATGTTCCGGTTCTGTATTTCTGACTCCAGACGGCAAGCGAACTTCGAACGCCAATGCAAATAATACGGCAATACGCGTAGCGTAGAGTCGTAGACGCTAGACGGCAGTCGGTACACTGCACACCCGAAGTGAGCCTTGATTGGAGCACCAGCGACCCCGCGCGCCCCAAACGTCCCGCTGCAGTCCACAAGATTTAGCAGACACTGGTACACATGCAGAATGTGTACGCGTAAGCTACGTCATGGATAAAGAACTACGGTGCTACGATGTACCGATGTTCGTCGTGTGTAGTTGATATAATTCTTTATTTATGGGTGAGATGTCTACCGTGTTTGTTGTATTCGCGCAATTATCACCGAAAATTTGGAGAATCTGATTTGCATTAGCGTACAATATTTAAAAACAATTCGTTTTTTTTTGCTGACATCAGAAGAAAAATAAAAAATCATAAGTGCCGGTCGTCCAAATCTGAATTTATCGATCAGCGATCACGCATGTAACAAAATGTAAAACACGCGATTATAAAAGAACCTTTGAGATAGACACAAAAAGCCGAATCGTTATGTGGTTGTGAAATAAGTAACAGTCTTTATCGTTTTCCTTGTTTTTTATTTGCTGTTGATGATCAAACAGAATGGACCAGATCCGGTGCCAAGGATTTAATCCATTAAAAGAAAAGAATAAAAAATATCAAAGTTCCAAAACACCTCTCTGCCACGCAAATTAGGTTTTAATTTATTAGGTAAACAAGATATTCGACAACAATTAAACAGTGCTTACCGACTGAATATCGAGAAACATGAGCAAGTGAAAAAGAACAGATACATTTGATCGAAAATCATAAATTGTATTGAATTTTGTGGTGCTTTCGAATTAGCATTACGTGGCCATTATGGAGGGAATTATTCGATAAATCCTGTATATTTAGGTCATATCAATTTTTCAGCCGAATTAGATTTAGCACTCAGGGATCATTTGAATGAATCCACGGTATTTAAATATAAAGATGATGAAACAAGTGACATTTCAAACATTTTCCAAATGGTTATAGTTTTCCGTTATACTTTAACAGACCGTACTCCTTGTACTTACAATTTCAGATTCTTGCGCTAAACCCTTTTCTGAATATTATCCCGAGATAAGGCGAAAAAACGTCACAAAGTGCTCTGAAATGCAAGTCTTGAAGGTTAGTTTTCAAATTTTGATCCTCTCCCGAACTCCCACATGTGCACCCCCAAAATAAAAATCCACGCGCCGCCACTGATTAATTCAGCGATTAATGGTCTCAAACATTAACGCGCTCGCTCCGCTAACGCGTTAAAATATTTCGATCATTAATCGCTGTCATTAATAAACTAGTTGATTAAATAACTATTTTTCATCATAGACAAAATCACTTACAACAGATGCAGCAAGTATGGGGTTTGTTACACGCAAAGGCTGCGATATGGGAGTCAGTAAATCTGACGGCACATATTTTTGCCAAGTTCCATTGTTCTGAAAAACAATATATAATTTGCTCTAGGTAAACTCGAATATTAAGGAAAATATTATTTTTGGTCATGGGCAAAATCACTTACAACGGATTTCCGTCGACCATAGAATAAAAGCTCATTTTAACGCACTCGAAATCATCCATTAATGACCTATTTTAATGCATGATTTCTTATTAATGCATGATTGTCATGACAACCGAACATAAAATATTCAGTCAGAGCACTATCGGCTTGGTTGGACATCAACTTCTGTCACAGAAGGGTATATTGACAACTCCATTCAAAATAAAATAGAGACTGCAGAAGAAATTCCAGGTGATACAAGTTGCAAAGCAGATAATACTTCAACCTCCACTTTCTCCACACGTTCCTTATGGGATATCATAGGTAATGATATAAATGCAAACTAAATGTAAACTATTCAGACTGTCACAACTTGTCCAATATTCCTTCTATGAATATTTCGAATTGTTCCATAGGGAGCATAAATATTAATATATCCAAATGAACATAGAAATTCACATTTTGTCAGATTTGTCTATTATGCAAAATAAAAATTCATTTCTATCGATAATTCATATTCAATTAGTGATGAGGTCGACGAAAAAAATCTTGTAATCAACTCGTTTATTAATTCAGCCATTAATGGTCTCAAACATTAACGCGTGAGCGGAGCGAGCGCGTTAAAATATTTCGACCACGCTGTCATTAATAAACTAGTTGAATAACTATTTTTCATCATAGACAAAATCACTTACAACAGATGCAGCTTGTATAGGGTTTGTTACACGCAAAGGCTGCGATATGGGAGTCAGTAAATCTGACGGCACATATTTTTGCCAAGTTCCATTGTTCTGAAAAACAATATATAATTTGCTCTTAGTAAACTCGAATATTAAGGAAAATATTCCTAGGTTATCATCCATTATGTTAATCAATGAAATAAATATTGGGTGTTTTGGATATTTAATGATCAATTGTTAGTTTATAACAATGTGAAAACGATTTTGAAACAAAATAACTATCCTAATTACCTTATAAATAGAATGATAAAAAAACATACTTCAGATAATAGAAATAACAACGACAACACCTCTCCCTTAGAAGAAAATACAACTTCATACTTGAAATTTCCTTACTTACCTGGCCTCTCTCATGGCATTAACAGACTATTCAGAAGTTTAAACTGTAAATGCGCTTTTTACAATCTAACTACCACAAAAAAAAATTTTTCACTAAGCTTAAAGATAGGACACCTAACACCCTTGATTCTGAACTAATTTATAAAATACCATGTCTTGGTTGGGACAAATGTTATATAAGTCAAACTAAACAATACTTACGTGAAAGGGTAAGACAACACAAGAACGATTGTAAGGATATAACGAACTTCAACAAAACAGCTCTTACATTGCATCAAATGACTACAGGTCACAAATTCAATTTTGAAGAAGTTCAAATTTTAGATAAAGAACAATCTGGTTATAGACGTAATGTTAGTGAAATGATCCAAATAAAACGAAACAACACGGTAAATCACAGAGAAGATGTACAACACCTTAGTATAGTTTACAACAACCTAATCAGAAATTTCTGAGTGACACACAGTTTAGAAAAGCCTCGATTATGGTGAAGTGGACTTGAGTCCATCGAATGTTTTCATTGTGAGTGTCCTTAATTGTTGTGTTCTTGTCTTGTAGTGGGATTGGCCTTTGGATATGTCGGTAGATTGGAGTACTTTTCCGTTTGGATGACTCTGGTTGTTTCTCGGTGGATGTTTGGACCCGAACGAGTTTATGTTTGTATCCGTTTATTAGTATCACGATTCGTCAATCCTCTATTTATATTATGGGTTTTGACCTGTCTACGGTGAGGCGACCAGTGTTGACCAAGAATATCATCGAGGAACCCATCATTCATACTCCGACGACACATTGGTTTGATAGTCGACGCGTTTTGTTGTGTCCATGTATAAACCATGATTATGTCTAGCGTCACATTTGGTGTAACATTCTTATCAGCTGCAAACTTTTATTGTTGTGAAATGATTTTGATTTCTTTGAGTTTTATATTCAGGATTCATATAATAACGTACGACATTGTTTTAAATAACTAGGTAATTGATTTAATTTTATTGTAATTTTAAGCATAATTTTAATAATGTTGTATGTTGAATTTTAGCCCTGAGGAAGAAGCAAACTGCTTCGAAACGTCGGCATTGTTATAAACTAACAATTGATCATTAAATATCCAAAACACCCAATATTTATTTCATTGATTAAGGAAAATATTATTTTTGGTCATGGGCAAAATCACTTACAACGGATTCGGATTCAGCGTGTTCCTTACACTCGAAGGTTGGGATATCGGCGCCAGTAAATCTGACGGCACATATTTTTGCCGAGTTTCATTGTCCTGACAAAAATATAATTTGCTCTTATTAAACTCAAATATTAAGGAAATAGTACATTGTTCACCGGGTAGGAAAAGCCTTACATTCCTGTAATGAGTCCAGGAATGTGGCTTTTCCTTCGAGGTAAACATTAGTATATTATTTTATAAGGAGGAGAAGTGTCACTTTTCATGGCGAGCTTGAGTTTGCCCGCCGAACGTAGTGAGGCGGGTAATTGAAAGCGAGCCATGAAAAGTCACTTCTCCTTCGAATGAAATATGTTATTTTATTTTCAAACATCTTGAAATTCCTGGAAATCTGAATAATATTGACATTCACGATCGTTACAATTGAGTGAAAAATGTAACATTTGTATAGTTACGGTTGTCTTGCAAAATCAGTCCCTTGCATAACAACACTTTTCCTGCCGCCGGAGGGAAAAGTAAGCCATAGCAACTATTTCTCCGCCTAGGCGGAGAAATAGAACTTCTCTGTGATCCTGTCAGTCTAGAAATGACGTTGTTATCGAACGTTTGGAAACGAGTTTGGAAATAAACTATTTTTCCGCAAATCGTTTGAAATTCGACAGATTTCAATCGATTTTGAAAAAACCGCTAGTTATTCCATTCATAAATAAATGGAGCTTTGAAACTCGGAATGGAAATGGTTGCGTTACTATGGACACGTATTAATGCTGAATTGTCAAACTGCGAATATTAATTTAATTGCTGGTCTTCTTGAAGACAAAACAGTTTAAAATGATAAGTGATGATGAATTTTCCATTTCTGGAACTCCTCCAGAGCTGGTTGAGGCAGTGAATACTGCTTCATTAGAATTATTGCCGAAGAAATCTAGAGAAAAGTATGAATATGCTTATGTAGAACACTGACAACTGTAAGAAAATATCATTTCCTTACAGTAAGGAAATGAATATTTCCTAGCAGTTGGGAAATCTGGACTTTTTCTATGACAAATTTTGTTAGGAATAGCAAGGCACACACGAAAGGGAAATCTGTAAGATCTGGACTGCGGATCAGATCTTTCAGATCTCCCTTTCCTGTGTGCCTTGCTATTGTCAACATTTCCTAGCGATTTGCGGAAAATATTATTTTTTTTTCATAATGGACAAAATCACTGACAACAGGATTCACTTCCTCATACTGGATAACATTTATTTCGTCATGAGGTTCCACATCTTCTCCAACCTGACATCCCAGTCCGTACACCGTTTTCTTATTCATTAAATTCAAAGAGATATCATGGCATTCATCTTTCTCCGAGAGTAATGCCCTACCACCACCAGTTTCAAAAATTTCTTCTTTTTCTTCCGCCGCAAGTTTCCTCGCCTCTCTCTTCCGATTCTCATAGAATCTTTTCAGTACTTCGCTGGAACGCAATATCCCAACACTATTCGAGACATTTACCTCTGTCGCAATTTTCTCCCGAACTACGTTTTTTTTGGTGCGTTGAAACGTGGCCCGTTTTTTTATTTTCTGAACTATCCTTATACTTAGCACATATATTGGCTATCAAAAGACTTTCTTCAGGTCCAAAACCCAAAGTCCGACTTTTTTAAGAAATTACGTTCAAACTAAACACTTCACCAACACTCGAAATGAAATTTTAAATTCAAATCAAGTTGTCTATGATTCAAATCAAATTTCCCACGTTGACATTAAAACTTCAATCATGCATCTAAAGAAAGTTAGACATAGACAATTATAATTACTTTTTTTCTTTATCTTTATGATGTGCTTCGCTGAAAGCTCAAATTTTTCTAAACTGAGCGGTGTTGCCAAACCTATCGATGATTAAACTAAACAACGATTAAGATTCGACGGTGCAATCGGCAACGCCCTTAACAACATTTAAATATTCAACATGCTTAGCAGTGAAACGGTGCAAACGGCTATTAATGCCTATTAATATGTATAATATGTTCGACACTCTTTTACCACCGTCATCTTTCAGGTCGTACACGACAGGGGAAACTACTTTTACCACGGTATATGGACCGACGAACTTTGGCGCGAGTTTAGAAGCAAAATGGTCGACGGCGGACGATAGAGGACGATCACGGTGCAGAACTCTATCTCCAATATGATAATGAACATCTCTACGGCGGAGATTGTAACTATGAGCTTGATGATTGAAAGCACGGTACAACCTGGTTCGGACAAACTCATATGCCTCCTGGAGATCTTTGAGCTGTTCAGTACGGTGAGTCATATCTTTTCTTTCTTCTTCATGTCTGTCGGATTCCTGGACTGTTTCTTCATTATGGGGGTTTGTCGAATAAATTGCCCTAGGAACTTCGAGTTCCCTTCCATAATTCAAATATGCAGGTGTGAATCCGGTAGACTCTTGTTTGGCAGAGTTGATTGCAAATGTCAGTTCTCCCATCTTTTCATACCAGTTCTGTTGGTCGTTTTCACAGAACTGTAGATACTATCATAGTTTTCAGTTTACGGTTGGCCCTTTCTACAGGATTACATTGCGGTGTATAAGGAGGGGTGAAACTGTGAGCGATGTTCAGCTCGCGGAGATTGTTTTTGAACAGTCGACTCTCAAATTGTACTCCATTGTCGGATATCACCAGTTTTGGACAGCTATGTTTCAGGATCACTTGTTCGTAGAGGGCTGAGTAAACAATTTTTGCGATGGCTTTTCGCAACGGACGGCATTCTACCCACTGTGTGAAACGGTCTTGCATTACCACGATGTAGGAATTTCCCTTTTTGGATTGTAGCAATGGCCCTACGATGTCGGTACTTTCTTTGAACGGCGCATCCGCCATTCGGTGTGGTTTCATTTTCCCAGGAGTTTTCTGTTGCGAAACTTTGAACCTTGACACGAAGAGAAGTTCCCTACATATTTCGCAATGTTCCTGAAAATCCCTGGCCAGTAATGATTCCGGGCTATCCTGGAAATGGTTTTGGCTATTCCCATATGACCAGCTAATTCGGAATCGTGATTTTCTTTCAGGGTTTCGGTTCGTTGTTCGGTAGGTATAAAGAGTTTCCAGGGTTGGCCGGATCCGTCTTTAGTGAAGTCGGATGAGTCCCAGAAATGTCTGAGTAATTTTCCATTTTCTACGGAATAATAAGGGAAATTTGCCGGATCTTTTTCCACTTTGTTATACCATTTGCAGGGGGATGTTTCTACCTCGGTTAAACACACAGAATGCACGGACGGCAATGGGTTCCGGGACAGACTGTCAGCAACTTTGTTCATATATCCTTTTCGGTACTGGACTTCGAAGGCCTTTTTCTGGTCTTCTTCCCATTTACATCGGTGTTTCTTCTTCTGTTCGCTGGTCAGGTCTTAAAGAGGTTTATCGGCGATGTTTACTTCCGGGGTTTGTTCGTATATCGGAGTCGGTTTGGAAATCGGTCGACCTTCCAAATAGCCCATTCTGTTGTTTTCAGATTGATGCTGAAATTGTAATGCGAAAGTACGTCCATTCCCAGTGTGAGATTTACAGGTAGGTCGGGAATCACCTGGAATTTTAAGTCGGTCAAGGTGTAATCGTCTATCCGGAATAGAGTGGTATAGCATTTCGGTACGACGGTAGTTTTGCCATTGGCTATCACCACAAATTCATTAACCATGGGCTCTCCCTTTATTCCTTCTTCTTCCAAGCACTCTGCAAATTTCTGGCTGCAGAAGCTCTTGGTTGCTCCTGGATCCATTAATGCTCGAAAGGTTTGCCCGTCGCATGAACCTCTACTAACGGAAGATTACTTTACAGATGGACGGTGTCGGTAGAGTCAAAGTCTCCGGAGATATGGCTGACCCCAATTTCATACCTCCATTTAGTTTTACGAACACGGGCAGTCTCTGGAGAGAATATTCTCTCTCTGGCATCGAGAACAGAATAGTTTCGGTGGTCTCCGGCACTCTCGTCGCATGTGACCATATCCACCACAGCGGAAACATTGAGTCGGGAAGGAGACTTTCCTTGCTATTTGTTGATCGGTCCGGTCCGGGGGTGAAGAGGTCTCAGTACGACGATTTGCGGGGGTGACGGTCGACTGTGGTCGATTATCGGTGTCTGTTGACGTGGATCGTGATTTCGGTGGACTCGGTTTTCGGTGTCCAGCGAACAATTGGCCTGATAGCGGTTCCGATACTCCGTGTTGTAAGTCAGGTGCGGTTCATCAATGAGGCCCGGTTTGGAGGGCGGCCTGGTGTATTGGTTCATTTGCCATTGGACTAGCTAGCATACTTTTCCCTTCCGTAGGAGCTCATCAAAGGTCCTGGTCTCTTGAAAGGCCAAGGCTTGTTGTAGGGACGGTAGTAACCTGTGTCTAATCAGACAGATCTGTCCCTCTTCGGACGGTCGAATACATGATAACTTCTGGAACAGATTTTGCATCCTCGTAACGTAGAGCCGAAGTTTCTCTTCTGGGCCCTGCATTCGCCTTTTCATTTCCTCCAACAGATTTTCCTCGTAATTTACCAGTAGAAACGCATCCTTCAATTGTGTCTTGAAGTCGTCCCAGTTCTGAAGCGTTCCCCTTCTGGGGATGAACCAATCCCGAGCGTCTTTCCTCAGAAGTTCGTATACAGAGTCAAACACCTGTTTCAAAGGTACTCTGCGTGATTCTGCCAGTCTCTCCACTTCATCAATGAAACCGGTGACACTCTGGGTGCCATCAAAGGAAATCGACTATTTGTAAAGCGGGACGAATGGTGCCATTGTAGATCGAGCCTCGAGCTCAGGTCGGTAACTGCCTTGTGCCAACGATCTGAGCGGGTTTCTTGGCGGTATATTTGCCGGAAAAGATACCCTTCGGGTGGAATTCGCCCAAGTTCTGGTGTCAGTCTCTCAGATTGAGATGTCTCAGGTGGTTTTTGAGAGGTAGGTATTGTCGGCATCTCCTGTAATAAGGCTCTACATGTCCTTTTAGTGTCATTCATAACACGATCTGATATAGAATCCTTTTCAGGTGTGCGAGCTTGTAATATATCCGGTCAGTTGACGGTGGACGGATGTCTTCTTCTATCAATCAGTGAGGGCTCGACTCCTGCCGCTCGCTGTAGCTGAATCGGGGACATCCCAGGTGAAGGTGGGGCCTCCAGATCCAAGAGGCACCTCCCTTCCGGCTGCGAAGACGGTTGTTGGATGCTGGCCTTATGAACTTCATGTAATGCATCCAAGGCCTTGACTGTAGCTCCTTTGAGCTGATCAATACAACCTGTAACTGTGGCTCATCAGTTGTGTCAATAAAGTTCAGTCTTCCTTGTACGTGTTTCAACCTTGTGAAAATGCGCGAGTAATCGTTAGCGGCATTGTCGTGATTCAAGTTTTGAATGGATTCGACCAAATCGGTGAGCTTGTTTTGGCATATCTCGATATGCAGAGTCGGATCCATCCATGACCCAGATTGTAAAGCTGTATCAGACTGAAGAACCTGTCGTAGCTGACTTCGTTTAGTCATCACTGTGCCGGGTATCGTTTGTCCTCTGGGTTGAAGCTCGTAGGTCAGCTCATCACTCAGCAGCCGGTTCACATCCATATTTACTCCTTGCGGTTAAGTCTTCCCAAGTAAAGGTTTGGTTGTGTCTGATTAAGTGTTCACAGTTACCGGTTATGTCACTCACGAACTGTCGATTATTTGTTTATGCGTACAGGCTACAGTAAAAATATAAATGGCGTAACAGTTACAAATGAAATCGCAGGAATAAAACACTAAATCTGTCTCTATTTCATTCACGAATAAATGTTCAGTCAAAGAAGAGAAAGAGAATTTTCAGCCTCAAGCACAAAAATACAAATCCACCTACCTCAGAATAATCCTACAACGGTGGTTGGTAGGCGTGGTCATATCCTACTCTCCCCTACCTGTATAAAGAAAAAATGGAAGAAACGAAATTCAATAACACCAAAAACAACTGATCAGTTCTGAAAGTTCAATATTTTTCAAAAATAAAACACCATCAGAAAAGGTTCAATATTTCATAACAGTTCAAAAGAAAGAAAACAAGAAAATAATTTGCAATAAATCAAACTCAGAACAATTTATTAATTTCACAGTTTTCAAGAAGAAATATCAGGAATAACGTGTTTCGCAGCTCAAGAATAAAATTCAGAATATAGTATTCCTTCACCAATGAATAAACTGGGAATTAACTCAGTATGCACAGTATCAAATAACGAATACAGTCAAAATCGGGGCGCAAAAAATATTTTACAGAAACTCTATTTTTGACGGTCCCTGCTCGGTCGCCAATTTTGTAACAGGGTTTTCTCGGCGAACTCACCTCGAGCGCCAGCTATTCTTTTTCCTCATAAGGGAGATTAGCAAACCTACCAGGATAGCTGCTAGTTGGAGACAGGGTTCTTTGATATCTAGGATGTTAGCGATGACTGAGAAATCAGAAATAGAGTAATTCACACAGTTTATTCAATTAGTGAAAATAAGAATACAAAAATACAGTAATACAGTAATACCAAAAATAAATGAAATATATAGTATATACATATACAAATTGAAAAGGTTGATCAGTTTTGTCTGATCGCGAGCACTTACATAATAAAATATTTTCCGGATACGAGTCAGCCAGAATAGAAGGGGGGGGGGATTTGAATTAAACGGGGAATTTGAATATGCAGTCGCAAAATGTGAAACGGATATGAAAGGGGTTCAGTATAAAAGTGTACTACAGTTATTTTTTACTTCAATTTTCTTTCAGTCCAAAAACTCAAAAGAGTTATATTGTCTACTCAGCTTGTTTCACGTTTGAAAGGTGCGGGTTTGACCAGGTTAAATAGGAAGCGTCGAACTTGCTATAATAACCTCGGTTCGGACGGCCACGAAGGATCGGGACAAAGCACGATTGATATTCGGTTGAACGTGCTATAGCATTGGTTCGGTTGGGTCCTCGGGTCTGACCACAGTGTAGACACCAACCAGTAGTCGCACTCTCGCTAAAATGAACTGAAATTTCTACTCCAACGGGATTTCGCGTATATCTCGGCGCGCATCAGAGAACTGAAATTTCTACTCCAACGGGATTTCGCGTATATCTCGGCGCGCATCAGAATGCGCATGCAGTTGAGCGGGAATTTGAAAGTACGAGTTCCTTATCGTAAAGTTCTCCACTCATTTCTCATAATGTCTAATCATTTTTAGTTTGGAAGATTGGAGACGGAAGTAATTTTTTCCACAATGATTTTTGAAATTCATTTACAATGTGTTCATTCGAGTCTACTTAGAAATAAGGACACCTTCAATAATATTTTCAAGTAAATTGAACACATTCAATATGATATTCTCTTGAATATGGTTGAAATATTCGAAACCTGTTTTTTGTTCAATATGTTATGAGTCAAAACGCCCATATTTCTTATCACATAATTTGATTTAATCAATATGGGACGGTACAACAAGTTCACCTTCAAAATAATAGACGTGGCTGAACGCACTAGTCTACGAAAGATTACCGAACGGATACATCTGAACAATCCACTGCATAACCCTGCCAATGAATATCTTTGCGAGAAGACGAAAATTGAAGCTATGAGTAGCAGAATACATAGACTAAACAAAAAATTCATCGGTCAACAGCACAACATAATATAATGGAACTATTAATACAATATAACCCAATCTGAAAGACCCAAAAAGAAGATAACAGAACGACCAATATTCCAATAATTAAGTAGTCTACTTCAATATGCTAGACATTCTATATTTCACGAACTCGAAAACCTTATAATGCTATTATGCTGTAAATCCTAAATTGTACAAGAGAAGGTCGATAGCCGTTTGAAACGTTAACAATAATAATAATAATAATAAAGGTCTTTATTATCGATCCATCTGGTAATAGCTCAATTTATACAATTAAATAGGGCGAGGTTCAGTGCGGGAAATTGGACATTACTGCACAACCCCCGCCTGTTCTTACACCTAACCCAAGATTCGAGGTTGTATTCAGAGAAGGTTGTTACAAAAGAAATTCAACATATACATAATTTTCGCATAAAAAAATGAATCAATCATCAATGAGTTTATCCAATAAATAAGATCTGAGCCTGGCCGGGGAAGACATCATGATAACATAAGGCAGAGGGTTTACTACTCGAGTAATTTGGTATGTAAAGGAAGACTTGAATAATTCAGTTGAGTGCAAGGGAGGAGTGAGAGTATTCTTGAACCTCACATTGACATTATGCACGTCTGTACGAAAAGTTATCTTGTTATATAGGTAAGGAGGTTTGTGATTTTTCAAAATTTTCTGATACAAACAAGCACGATGTACATACCTTCGATTTTTCATATTTAGCCAATTGTTTAATTTTAGGGTGTGTGAAATTGGTTGGTACTTCCGTATCCATATATTAGTCTCAGACAACAATTCTGCAACCTCTGAATCCGTTTTCCATCCACAACACTTATGCAAGAATCATATACCACATCGCAATAGTTCATATGAGACAGCACTAAAGAATCACAAAGCATTGACTTAGTTTTCCGAGACAGTACCGATCTATGCTGATAGACTAATCTCAAGGCGGCATAAGCTTTCTGCAATGATAAGCCAACATGATGAGCATATTTTAAGTTTTGATCCATCCAAAGCCCCAGATTCCTTACTTCATCAGTGAAGGGGATAATATCAGATACAAGTGTAATTTGGTTACTGAAGTTATTGAGAAATATATCCCTGTTAGTTTTAGAGGCAAATAGTATTGCTTTCGTTTTGTTTGTGTTTAATTGCAAGCAATGCGTTGTAGAAAAAGAATACATATTAAATAGGTCATAATTGAGTGCTGCTATTGCTTGCTTCGCCTCTTCTAGAGTAAAAGATAAATATACCTGTGTATCGTCCGAGTAATAGTGCTGCATACAGGAAAGAAACCGTAGTGGGAATTGGGAAATATAAATGCAAAATAAGAGAGGTCCCAGAATGGAGCCCTGAGGAATCCCCTGAAATACTTCATTGAAGTCCGAGACCAAATTGGCGTATTTTACAGCTTGGTATCTTTGACTCAAATAGCTAGAAATAAGCCTGATTGCTCCATCAGTCAACCCTATGTAGTGCAGCATTGAAAGCAAGACATCATGATTCAGGGTGTCAAATGCTTTCGAATAGTCCAGCAATACGAGAACCGTCAACTTGCCCTTGTCTAAGGCTCTGTATATATCATCTGTGATGTTTAATAGTGCAGTTGAGCAGCTATGTCCTGGTCTGAATCCGGACTGAGATGGTGGTATAATGTTGTTTTTATCCAAGTGATTCTGTATCTGTACATGAATGACTTTTTCCAAAATTTTAGAAAGGGAAGGTAGGATGCTAATTGGCCTTAAATCATTGAAATCTTGAGGGTTAGCTGTTTTAGGAACTGGAATAACACGAATTTTTTAAACATTCATTAATTATATGTGTAATATATGTCAACAAGAAAGGTAAACAAAGTTGCAATGTGGCCGAATTTATTCCATCCAGTGGCGGCTGCTCAATAGGTGCACATGTGCACGTGTACCCCCAAATAATATCTTCATCTGAAGGAATTTACTTTTGTGTTTGACGTAAACGTAACGTTTTATATTTGGGTATGTATTTAATTTAATTTTTCATTTCCGACGTTCCGGTTCTGTATTTCTGACTCCAGACGCCAAGCGAACTTCGAACGCCAATGCAAATAATACGCCGTACGCGTAGAGTCGTAGACGCTAGACGGCAGTCGGTACACTGCACATCCGAAGTGAGCCTTGATTGGAGCACCAGCGACCCCGCGCGCCCCAAACGTCCCGCTAGAGTCAACAAGATTTAGCAGACATAGGTACACAATATGCAGAATGTGTACGCGTAGGCTACGTCATGGATAAAGAACTACGGTGCTACGATGTAGCGATGTACGTCGTGTGTAGGTGATATAATTCTTTATTTATGGGTCTATGCTGTCTACCTTGTTTGCTGTATTCGCGCAATTATGACCGAAAATTTGGAGAATCTAATTTGCATTAGCGTACAATATTCAAAAACAATTCGTTTTTCTTTGCTAACATCAGAAGAAAAATAAAAAATCAAAAGTGCCGGTCGTCCAAATCTGAATTTATCGATCACGCATGTAACAAAATGTAAAACACGCGATTAGAAAAGAACCTTTAAGATAGACACTTATGAAAAAGCCGAATCGTTATGTGGTTGTGAAACAAGTAACAGTCTTTATTGTTTTCCTTGTTTTTTATTTGCTGGTGATGATCAAACAGAATGGACCAGATCCGGTGTCAAGGATTTAATCCATTAAAAGAAAAAAATATCAAAGTTCCAAGACACCTCTCTGCCATGCAAATTAGGTTTTAATTTATTAGGTAAACAAGATATTATTCGACAACAATTAAACAGTGCTCACCGACTAAATATCGAGAAACATTTTGAGCAAGTAAAAAAGAACAGATACATTTTATCGAAAATCATAAATTGTATTAAATTTTGTGGTGCTTTCGAATTAGCATTACGTGGCCATTATGAAGGAAATGATTCGATAAATCCTGTATATATCTAGGTCATATCAATTTTTCGGCCGAATTAGATTGAGCACTCAGGGATCATTTGAATGAATCCACGGTATTTAAATATAAAGATGATGAAACAAGTGACATTTCAAACATTTTCCAAATGGTTATAGTTTTCAGTTATACTTTAACAGACCGTTCTCCTTGTAGGTACCTACTTACAATTTCAGATTTTTGCGCTAAACCCTTTTATGAATATTATCCCGAGATAAGGCGAAAGAACGTCACGAAGTGCTCTGAAATGCAAGTTTTGAAGGTTAGTTTTCAAATTTTGTTCCTCCCCTGAACTCCCACATGTGCACTCCCAAAATAAAAATCCACGCGCCGCCACTGATTCCATCATGTCCCAATGAATTATTTTTAATGCTTGTTATCATCCTAAGAACCTCAATCTCATCAATTGTTTCGAAAACCAATTGCGATCGCACTTTGTCATTCACGTAATTGTTATAGTTATCTATAATTTTCTCATCCGGTGTTAAATTTGGAATAGAATTAATGAAATGGTTATTTATATGATCCACATTGTCAAGGTGGTCAGGTAATTGAATATGATGCCTATCGTGATCATTAAAAATGGTCTTCACAGTACCCCACATATTTCTGGAAGATCTACTTTTTTCGATATTAACTTCATAAAAAGCTTTTTTTTCATGCTTTATTGTTTTGGTAACAAGGTTCCGAAATTGTTTATACTGTTTCCAATGTTGTGCAGTTTTTGTAATTTTGAATTTTCTCAAAGCCTCATCCCTATCCTTCATCATTGCCTTAACGGAATTGGTTAGCCAAGGGGCATACTTAAAAAATAAAAAATTTGGATTCATACTTTCATCCATGTCCATAAATATCAATTAAAGTTATTCTCTCTCTCTCACATAAAAGTGAGAATAGAAGAATACCTACTAAATTTTTTGCAAAGCTTTCAATGAATTACTACTTACTAGAAATACTGATTCATATCTTGCTTTTTAGGGAAAATGGATTATTAAAAAAGCATAGGTAAGAATAAAGCATATATTGATGATCATGTACAAAATAAATAATTTTAGATTGAAAGATACAGCAGAGAAATATAGAAAAAAATATTTATTTGAGAAATGCACAATAGACATCTATTTTAACCACTTAACAAAAATCATCAAAATTACAAATTGAAAATTCACTAAACATAGGTAGGTACATATCTACAAGTTCAATAGATATATAATTTTTTTTGTTTTCTATTGTTTTTCTGAGTGGAAAAATTTGTATTGACAAATTTGAGACAATAATAAATTCTGAGTCTAACAAATAGACTTAGCAGATAATCGAATGGAAAATCAGTGCATGGATGTTGTAATAAAGAACTCTGCTTTTCCAACTCTTCCTTTAATTTCATTCCCACTTTGTTCTGGATAGATATTTTGGGGAACGAACTAATAAAATAGAGAGAGAGAAAATAACTTTATTGATATACAAGGTGCGGCACGGAGGGCGGACGTTTTTCAGATGGGCATAACTTTCCCCCACTGAGGACGAGAGAAGTGGGGAAGGTGCCGTTAGACTCGTGTGTTCCTAGCATTTATTTACCAGTTGTCGTCATGGAGCCTTGGACGGTGGAGCATCGTGTTTTCGCCTATGATAGTTTCGTCCGAAATAATGAGTCAGTCACGGTCGTGCAGCGTGAGTTTCGTCGCCATTTCCACATTCATCGGAATAAAGCTATTCCCTCTCGAAACACCATCCTTCGTTGGGTTGAATCACTTCGCAGACGTGGTGAACTGATCAACAGAAGACCAAGAGGACCTGTGCGAACAGTTCGAACGCCTGAAAATGTTGAACGCGTTCGACAAGCCATTCTTCGCAGTCCCCAGATTTATCCATATGCGATTTTTTCTTATGGGGACACCTCAAGGCTAGAGTATACGAGACCAAGCCCCGAACTCTGGACGAATTGAAAAGGGCTATTCGCGTGGAAGTTTCCCAAGTTGAGAGAGCGATGTTGGAGAGAGTCTACGCGAACTTCCAAGAGCGCCTCCAGCACTGCATCACCGATTTCGGCCACCACATGCCTGATGTGATTTTCCACACTTGACTGTCTCAAATGCTATTTCCTTGAGAATCTGATTCCGTCAATAAATGTGTTTTTGAGTAAAAATTAACGCTTTTATTATTTTTTTAAAACCATCCATCCTCCGTGCCGCACCCTGTATATCAAATGGCTATCGACCGAAGTCTTCCTGCCAAGATAAAAATATTATCCAGACTTTTGACGAATTCGTAGAAACTGTGCGGAGTCATTTTCAAATTTCCAAACAATTCACTCACTTTAAAATTTCTCAAATGACAATAAATCGTTTCATTAGTCAAGTTGGTTTGGCTTCTTGCATATTCGATTTCTTTATTAAATAACCACAAACGTAAGAGAGGACAATTTTTCCGGCAACTCTATATCATTATAGTCTTTTGGATCAACAGTTAGAACTTATATATTATTATTATATTATTATATATTCTTCTCAGGAATAGATGAAACATTTTCTGAAGTTTCTTTCGTTTCCAAATCATTAAAATCAATGAGCACTTCTGACAAATCTCTGATACAATTGCCTCCTTCCACATGCTTGAAAAATTGGAGGCAAATTTTTTGTTTGAAAAACCTTTGAAATTGGATAGGAGTCGGGTTTGTTGAATTTCCTTCCTGACTCCTAATATTTCCAAAAAAATTCTCCAGAGCATCTTCTTGGTTTATAAACCTAGTACATACAGATAAATTTGACTCTGGGATTCAAATGGTTTGTCTCCAACCTTTTATAAATCTTATAGATCTATTAGTAATATCAGTTTCTCCATTGAAAACTTTAAGGTTTTCAAAAATGCTCAAAGATTTCAAGAGGATTTCTCTGATCTGCACTACCCTGATAAGGCCTATTCAAAATGGATTTGAAATTGGAGGAATTCAGTATGTCAAACAATTCAGCCATATCCCTAACAAATTATGCTGTATAGATGGCATCTGCTGGCAGAGAATTAAAAGAAACTAAAGTTTCTATGCCACATGCAACAGAATTGCTCAATATCTGAGCCGCAAGAGAGACGTTCATTTTTCGAAACTGGATTTGGGTTGATATGGATATCTGTTATTCGATGAACAAGACGATTATACCCGAATCATATTTATACAACTTTTCTATATTTCCTTTCCGGATCAATTTTTCCCCCAATTGGAAATCATATTTGAATAAACTATTTCTGGTACTCTTTAATAAATGTGGAGTATCAAAAAATTTTTTTTTTCATCAATATGAAAATAGGGTTCATCCACACTCACACCAGTTTCTTTACAGAATTTGTAAAAATTTGAGCCTTGATCACTAACTAGTGCTAGAACATTCAACCCTATATGCCTCAATTTCCTTACAGATGTGGTTATTATTTCATGCAAATTTTCTACATTACAAGAATAATGAACGAAGAAATATGCAACAGGCTGCTTCCAATTACATTGGGTTCCCCTTGCCATTACTACTAATGCACTATTTGCAGGTTCATAAGACCTACTACCATTGCACTGGTGAAATCCAATTATTTGGTCTAGTGATCTATTATAAAAGAGATGTGTTTTAATTGACATCTCGTCCACACGTATAATGCAATCCTTAGCAGCACTGTTCATATTCTTTGTTTTTAAGGATATTAGATGAAATATTTATTCATTCAAACCAACTGAGAAATCCCGATTTGTGGTTATTCTACAAAGAGTTGCCTTATGTGGCAAAATGAAAGTTTTTTCTAGGAACTTGTACACTTTTGGTCCCAAAAGTGAATTGTAAGGGCGAATTGTTTGTAAGTTGATGAATACCTGTGGCCACGAGGTTTCCTTCGTTGCAATTTTAATTGAGAGATCATGAAATCTGCCATGCTTGAATTTAAATTTTCTCTACAGAATCGAAAAAAAATCTTCATCGCCAATTTTCTCCTCCTCTGAAATAGATGAAATTCTCTTTTTCAAATTGTAGCTTCTTTTTTCTTGGAGTTCCGGCAGATAGGCGTGGTGATGTTTGAGTTGCCTCTGGTTTCTTCTAATTCCTAAGAATGAAGACAAACACAATAAGATTTAACTGATGAAATAAAATGGTAAAATTTGACTCCTTACCTGGTGCAGCACATTTTGTTGGTATTGATAGGATCCTCACAACATTCATCTTCAGCCACTTTGTTCCCAATATCCATTGACGATGATGAAGCCGAAGAGGAAGCATTAACATTTACTCCTAATTGCATAAATATTATGAATTATAAAAAATCAGATCTGCAATTTATTCAATAAATACCTTCTTCACCAATGCCCTCTTTGAATATATTTGGAAAAGCATCTTTTTTTAGTCTAGATCCAGAAATAATTTCATTGGAAAAATGCTCACCGCATACTCTTTTCTTATGAAGATCTTCAGGCTTTTTCGTAATCCATTCAAACCTTTCTATTCTTGCCAAATAATTTGCCTAAAAAGGAATAGTTTAATTTTTGGCCTGGTAAAATTATCAACACAAATCTACGATACCATTAACACGTTAGTAGAATCTCCATAGTTTGATAGGGTGTCACCATTGACTTACTATTACAACCATTGATCTAATAATGGTATAACATCCATGATTATAACTAGTAATTCTATGTCTATGAGTACCTCTAAAAAAATGATGTAATGAAGTAAACACGAGTTTATATAGTAATATCACTCACCGGGAATTATCAGCTGATATCGAGAAAAAACTAAGTTAAGGATTTTTTGAGCTCTTACTTCTACAACTGTAGACGCTACAAATGTTGACCATTTTGCTAGAACACTGGATACTGCATAAACCACGACCAGTGTTGCCACCCTCCGTACTTCCGTTATCGGTAGAAAGCTCGGAAAAATTCGGTAGAAATTCGGTAGATTTTTGAAATAGGTACTTTTTCACCTATTTCATGGGTTTTTTCAAGTTTGAATACCATTTATCCGAAATATTGGACATGAAGGTTATTACGAATGAAGCAAAATTGAAAATTTTATTTATTTAAAAAATTTATATGTATTCGAAAAACTAAACTTTTCAATAAAAATTAACACATATTGAAAACAAATATGCAGAAAAACACATGTAGGTACATCAAATTGCAAAAATATATATAATTTATGTATATGTAGTAAACATTTTAACGAAAAATTAATATAGGTAATATAAAAATAAAAGAAGAAGAAAAGTTTATTCATGGCCATCGACCTGAGGTCCTTCAGCCTATATAAAAATATATACAGAGAGGGCCATTGAAAACGAAACAGCGGCTCTGTAAGTCGGCAGAACCGAGTTATATAAAAACGCTCGGACACATCAACAACATTTTCGAGGGGGACATCGTTCGCGATGAAATTCACCCGAATTACATTCCATACCTCGGAGCTGTGACCGCCACACCTAAATTTTTAAATGGCACTATATGGCAAGTAATACCTCATTTGAAAGGTAGTTTCCTTCTTAATACCAAACAACAAAAATAAATTAATTCTATTGATTCGTTTTCGAGATATAGGAACTTGAAGTTGGGAAATAACTTTTTATTCACTCAATCAATAAAAATAACATTGCAACTGTTTAAAGATAATTATCATTGTCAAGGAATCAAATGATCTAACTGTTTACCAACAAATAGCATGCAAGTCCGTTTCAAATTTTTATTCCATCCTCGATTACTTGATCGAAAAAATGTTAAGATTTCGTGAGAATCGATAAAAAGACGTTTTCTCGAATTCGACTCCAATGCGCGTACAACAAAAACATGTATGAGATAATTTTTTTCGCCAAATCCTGAAACATCATAAATTCTACCCCTACAAAATACATTTTTACACCAATTGAATGAAGATGATTTTGATAGGCGACGAGAATTTTGTGAAATTATGACTACGAAAATAGATGCTGATGAGAATTTCCTTTTCAACATCTGCTTTTCTGATGAGTCTACATTGTTTTTGAATTCACCGTGAATCGTCATAATTGTCGTTATTGGTCAGATGCCAACACTCATGTTTTCAATGAAGTCCATACTCAAACTCCCCAAAAACTCAATGTCTGGGCCGGTATTTTTGGGGACCGTTTGATTGGACCAGTATTTCTCGACGGTAACCTGACAGGAGAAACTTATTTGGAATTATTGAATCAATTTGTTTATCCACAGATAGTAGACATCATTGAAAATGACGATCGTTAGCGTTACCATGAAGAACTCTGGAAAAGGGCTATTCGCGTGGAAGTTGCCCAAGTTGAGAGAGCGATGTTGGAGAGAGTCTACGCGAACTTCCAAGAGCGCCTCCAGCACTGCATCACCGATTTCGGCCACCACATGCCTGATGTGATTTTCCACACTTGACTGTCTCAAATGCTATTTCCTTGAGAATCTGATTCCGTCAATAAATGTGTTTTTGAGTAAAAATTAACGCTTTTATTATTTTTTTAAAACCATCCATCCTCCGTGCCGCACCCTGTATAACTCGGTTCTGCCGACCTACAGAGCCGCTGTTTCGTTTTCAATGGCCCACTCTGTATATTGTATATTCAAAAAATTAATTTTTGAAAGAAAATAAGCATTTCAAACAAAAATTAATTAATCACATATGTAGGTAAGGAAAAATTATGGCATACATTTTTTCCTAAATATTGCTTTGTATCAGTGGCGTACCCACGGGGGGGGATAAGGGGGATATATCCCCCCCCAGGAAGATCCATTGTTAGGTCCAAAAGTGTATAATATGATGAAAGCGAATTCTCGGTAAAATCCAAGAGAGTTGTAAAGTTCCTGACAATATAATATATTCGCTTCGGTGACTATATACCAAATTATTAATGAAAAATTAAAGACATATGAAGCCTTCCGAGTGCCGCAACTATCACAGCGATTGGCGGCACATCAAAACAAGCGATTTAAGTGTGCATAAATCTTATCGAGAGATGACGTTTTCGGCTCCAGATCCCTTTGTCGGCCGATAATACTGCGTTAAATTCGCACTTGGATCAGTAGGGTTATATTTTGTTTACTGGTATGATTGGTATGAAGTAGATGAGTAGACATTTTTCTATTTCATTCCTTGAGACGACCTGTAGGAATTTGTCCTGAGTTGACATTGCCTTCCATTCATCATAATTCGTTTCATTGTTACAAAGGTGTGTTGTATTTTTTTAATAGGGATCAAGGAAAAAATCATCATAAGTAAACAAACTTCTTTGGCGGACTTAATCAAACGAAGGAAATTTGATGAATGCGAAACAAAATCGACAAGTTCGGCTGCTGGAATCCGCTAGCCATGATGTCTATACACAAGGAATTGCCAAGTTCCGAGAATGAAATTATTTATGATATAGCAAAAAGACCAAGGCGACTTTACTTTGTTTTATGATAGCAAACCAAAATTTCTGATAATAGTATATTATTCAATGAGCGGTGATGTAAGTCATAACACACACAGATGAATTTTGCAGCACGAGCCGTCAGGCGAGTGGTGTAATTCATCAAGTGTGTTATGACCATTACCGCGAATCGAATACTATTCTTTATCTTCGACTTCTTCAAAAGTGACAACAGAGTTGTCAAAAGCGATCTCTGTGGTCAAGAATCGAATCACGTAAAAAACATCAAAAATTCACGGTTTCCAATTGCGATTTTTGGATATTCAGACCGAAGGAAATGTAAAAACGAATGGCGAAAACGTTACCTTGATATCTGAAATAGCGTTCCCGATCGATCCGACTTTTTTTATTCATTTGGTAAACTGTTTTTCCTATCTGTATTAGAGTGAGTTATAGACGTGAGTTATCATAACTATCGGGGTTGGTTTATAGATACTATTACAGCTCGAAATCAGTAGAATAATGGACACATTATTCTATGGGAGAAGATAAAAATTTATTCTTGTTTTTCAATTAAAAAAAATATTATTATTATTTGTTTCATATCCCCCCCCAAGACGAATGTCTGGGTACGCCACTGCTTTGTATACAACAAGCCAGATATGGTTTTTGTTTCCAAACGATTTCTCTGTTTTGTTTTCAATAAATTGTATGTTGAAAATACTCTCTCCCAATTCGCTGAAGAATGGGGTAGACATGAAAGATTTTGTATAAAATTAACTAATAATTTGAAAGCCGGAGCACCATCACCTGAACTTAATTTTCCCACAGATTCTCAAAATTTCTCAACATTGTCACTAAACTTCTGAATTTCATCTGTGTTTCTTAATATCCTCCATTCCTGATCTAATTGTTGCAATTCATTTTCAGAAATTATATGAGGAAATGATACAGCAACATCAACTATTGATGGAATATCTCCTTTTTTCAAAAATTGGGGCTCTATAAAATTCAGTTTTTGGAATATACTATTTTTTAGAGAAAACCTTGAAATAATTTGTGAGCAGGCCTCAATGTAAAAATCTAAACAACGCAATTTAAAATTTTCAATTTCTTGAGGAGTTAAGTTGTTTGGAAATTTATGCAAGTAAGCTGCTACATTTGCTCCAAAATACATATTTTCTAGAGGTATAAAATTTCCCGGATTTTTAAAATCAATATCCGCAATATTAATTCCAACAATACAGGGTCTTTCACGAGGAACCTCACCCATATTTATACTGAACGTATTTTCATGAAATTCAGCACTTATAAGTATTTCACGATGCTGATGAAATCTAAAATATTTTCAAGGCATGAGCACCTCCGGTTTTTCCGGAAATGACGTCAACTTCCGTTTTTCAAATTGGAACACCATTTTTTTATTGCAGAAATAGATTCCTTAGAAAATTTCAAGTTATTTTGATGTAACATTTTTCAGTTTTGGTTGGAAAATTCTCTCTGAGCGGGAAAATTCGAAAAAAAAAAAATCGAAAATAGAGCTCCGCTGAAACAAGAATAACTTCGAAGTTTTTGGATGGAAAATTTTCATTTTTGGGATTTTTCAAGATGTAAGATTGATGTATCCACTTTAAAAATCGAAATCGCGATTCATGATACAGGGGGTGAAAAAATCGCTTTCAAAGTTAGGGATGACAAAATCGTGAAAAATCAATCTACGTTAAAAAATAATGTGAGTGTATGCATCACACCCTTGCCCTAAAGTGGATATTAACTCAGAAAATATCTATTTTAGGGCAAGGGTGTGATGCATACACTCACATTATTTTTTAACGTAGATTCAATATCTGCCATAAAAAAATGGGGTTCTAATTCGAAAAAATTGATTTTTCACGATTTTGTCATCCCTAACTTTGAAAGCGATTTTTTCACCCCCTGTATCATGAATGATGGATACATCAATCTTACATCTTGAAAAATCCCAAAAATGAAAATTTTCCATCCAAAAACCTCGAAGTTATTCTTGTTTCAGCGGAGCTCTATTTTCGATTTTTTTGTTCGATTTTTCCCGCTCAGAGAGAATTTTCCAACCAAAACTGAAAAATGTTACATCAAAATAACTTGAAATTTTCTAAGGAATCTATTTCTGCAATAAAAAAATGGTGTTCTAATTTGAAAAACGGAAGTTGACGTCATTTCCGGAAAAACCGGAGGTGCTCATGCCTTGAAAATATTTTAGATTTCATCAGCATCGTGAAATACTTATGAGTGCTGAATTTCATGAAAATACGTTCAGTAGTTTCCCGTATATAAATATGGGTGAGGTTCCTCGTGAAAGACCCTGTATAATCTCTTCTGAGAAAACAATCAAAGAGTGATTGCAGAACTTCTTTTACTTTACTGTATAAAACGTGAATTTTTGGGGATTCAGACTGCATTTCTCGGTTCAATTGATTAAGAAACGGTAGTACATATTCCAAAAACTGAAAGTACAATTTATTCACAGGATCTTGTAATTTCTCCACCTTTCACACCATCGGGTCCATAATACCTGACAACAACTACTAGGTGCTTTTGTGTTGAACGATCAGTAGATTCATCGATTATAATTGCAAATTTTTGTTTCTGCAGTATTTCACAAATACCTTTGAAGTTTTCATCGCCAATAATATTGTTAATTACTGCCGTTGTCTTCGTCCTAGCGCAAGCAGGACCCTCCGCAATTTTAGAATCCGGAAATGCAGAAGCACACAACTTAGGTAGGTGATCCATTAACATAATGGGCAAATTATGTTCCGCAACAAGGGCACATAATCTGATTTCGGCTGTAAAAATATGGTTTCATTAGTACCAGTAATAAAATCTATGCTAAAGAAAATTACCTTCCTGCAGTTTTGGCTGATGTATCAACAACAAATTTGCTGATTGTTTGTTGACAACGTAAATTTTTTATTTTATTAGAATGCAACTTCGTAGCTGCATGCTTCAATAGCGCATCTTTGCCACTGGAAATGTTTATTTCCTTATCACAGCTCTGACATTTAGCAAAACCAACCCCTTTACGACTTTTCAAGAGCCAGCCTTCAAACTCAGATAATTGATCCCATTCAGTTTTAAAAGTTTGGCAATATTTCCCTTTTCTTCCAGAAGAAGTTGAAGGTTCCTCTGATGAATGATTTGAATTACCTGAATCCATTATAGAAATTCCATGAAACGAAATAAAAATAATTAGGCGATTTTTGCCACAAAATTATGAATATTCATTCTAAAATAGATATAAATCCTACATACCTTCTAATAAGAATAATATTCTAACAATATAGGTTTTCACTTATGATACAGAAAATAACTCCAACCAGTAACGAATCACTAGAACACAACTGATGAGAATGTAACTGATAAATGCTCGGCTCGCTCAACGCTCCAAAAAATAAAATACACCCTAATATTCTTATTCGAATGTGACCAAAACTCGTCCGAAAGTGCAAATGGTGCTACTCAGTACTCATAAAATCATAAAACAAGAAATATGTATTCCAGATTCCAGCTATACAAATAAAGCAAGTAGCAGAAATCCATGATAAAGGCCTCACCGTCTCCTACATCAATGTTCCTCTTACCTAATAGCAATAAAAGCAACGAAAGCTCCCAGTTCTCAGCAAGGAATTTATCAATTTTAGGAAGCGGCAACCTGTGAAACATAAATCTGGATTACGTATAGTATGCTTCTCGTTATAGATTTGTCAACGGATAACAAATTATGTTTCAAATTATGTTAAGGTAAGGAAACCTTCCAAATAATATCGTGAGAGTAATGATTTCTCAGAATATCAGAAAATATATTAACTCCATCAGAATTCGGTAGATTCATTTGCTTTTTCGGTAGATCGGTAGATTGAGACGAAAATCGGTAGATCTTCCGGAAAATCGGTAGATCTACCGGAAAATCGGTAGAAGTGGTAACACTGACCACGAGACACGATACAAAAATAATAATGTTTGATTCTACCAGCCAGTCAACGTTCAACGACTGACTAAACGAGGTTATTTAGTCATGGACCATAGAGAAACAGCAGAATTATTATTTGTCCATGCCATATACTCATTATTTTGCTATGTCTTCTATGTTCTATGTATCATGCAAAATTTGAGGTTATGACGAACGAGGTATGCGCGAGTCCGGAATGGTGTAAGGAAATCCACGGAGTGCGACTACTGGTTGGTGTCTATACTGTGGTCTGACCATGAGTATACACACCATGAAAGACAGACCGACGCCAGACACCTGGACAAGCTAGGAAAGGTATTGAGCGGATTTATTTTAGTAAAGTCAACGAACATTAAAAATGGGACTGCAATAAATCGGCTCGGTACTTATGATTCTATCGCACAAGCACTCACTGTGTAAAAATAAATTAAGCAAAATCGACAATCGGCGTTAATTCACAGTGTAGCAACTATATCGGAAGGTGAATCTTGATCAAAAAGTTAACCAGGAAAAGTGAAGAATAATTATTCTGAATTAATAAGCAATC
The DNA here is from genome assembly GCA_910592335.1 of Adalia bipunctata. NCBI lineage: Eukaryota > Metazoa > Arthropoda > Insecta > Coleoptera > Coccinellidae > Adalia > Adalia bipunctata. The sequence continues at coordinate 958,963 of OU342954.1, forward strand.
AAAAATGACTAGACTGAATCGAGGATAAATCAAAAGTGAATGATAGATGAGGGGAAAATCGCCTTTTAAGCCCGCTCCACACTCATGGCGCGAATCTTGCCAAGAATTCTTGCCGTGAACCTGGCCAAGAATTCGCGGCCAAATAAGTCATCCACACTCACACAAATATTCGCACTTTGGTTCACGGCATCCTCGCTGTCTGCGAAGACTTTCTGCCCTATAAAAAAGGTTCATTCTGATAATAATCAAGAAATTCTCATTTCATTTATCTCCTCTAAATCTAATCTAATTCCACTTCATTGCTACAAGAAAACCATTCATTTCAAAAGCGAATAAAGTCAGTGAACAAGCATTAAATCATTACTGCGCTGGTACCGCGAACGCCTGTGAGTGTGGATGGAACATTTGTGCTTAGGCGCGAAGCCTTTGTCGCGGGACAGGAGACCGCAACGAAACGGAGAACGCCGCGAAGCGCGAACGTGACACAAGAAAGTTATCCACACTCGCGTTCGCGGTATTGGCCGACGTTCTTGCCATGAGTGTGGAGCGGGCTTTACAATATCCCTGAGGGGGACGGAAACGGTAGGCGCACAAATGCTAAAATTCTAGAGAAGTACTTCGGTAAAAACTTCTTCGAGTCTGGCTTATCGTACGTAGAGCCCGCTCCACACTCATGGCAAGAACGTCGGCCAATACCGCGAACGCGAGTGTGGATATCTTTCTTGTGTCACGTTCGCGCTTCGCGGCGTTCTCCGTTTCGTTGCGGTCTCCTGTCCCGCGACAAAGGCTTCGCGCCTAAGCACAAATGTTCAGAGGCGGATTAACCATGTGGGAGGCCCCTAAGCAGTGCATTTTATGGGGCCCCTTTTCAACTCAATTTTTTTCGTGCACGGGGCATGCAGGGCACGCGGGGCCCCTAGCTGATGCGGGGCCCCTAGGCAGTCGCCTACTCTGCCTAATGGCTAATCCGCCTCTGCAAATGTTCCATCCACACTCACAGGCGTTCGCGGTACCAGCGCAGTAATGATTTAATGCTTGCTCACTGACTTTATTCGCTTTTGAAATGAATGGTTTTCTTGTAGCAATGAAGTGGAATTAGATTAGATTTAGAGGAGATAAGTGAAATGAGAATTGCTTTATTATTATCAGAATGAACCTTTTTTATAGGGCGGAAAGTCTTCGCAGACAGCAAGGATGCCGTGAACCAAAGTGCGAATATTTGTGTGAGTGTGGATGACTTATTTGGACGCGAATTCTTGGCCAGGTTCACGGCAAGAATTCTTGGCAAGATTCGCGCCATGAGTGTGGAGCGGGCTTATGAACAAGAAAAACCGCGTTATCTACATTCCACGTGGTTCTTGTGAATGTTTTAACTATGCCGAAAATGTTCGAGTACAATAACGTTTTAATATTTTGGTAGTTTGATATATTTGGGTTTGAATTTTTTATGGCTAGATGTTGTGATATTTTGTTGGTTTGATAATTTGTATTTTGATGTTTTATTGGTTGTGTTTTACGGTTACAGTTAATTGTGGAATGTGATTGATTGACCTTTAAGGAGGTCAGAGTTCCTTCCTAATCGCATTTCATGACACATTGTTCTATTATCGATTCCATAAGAATTGTCGTTGTGTACTGCATCGTACAGTTCTATTGTAGGTGTATGTGTATCATTGAATTAGGGTTATATCATAGTCATTTAAGCATGGTTATTTTTTGGCTTTTTGTTGTTGCTGTTTACGAGTTTACTATTGTGAATTACATCATATTATTGTTGCTGTCTGCTTTGTCCAGGAGAATTGTAGAGTTAAAAAAGATCCACTGTCTGGGGGGGGGGGAGAAAAGAACGAGCATCTCACGCACAAGGATTATAAATCCTTTCGTGATTCTTGGCTTGTTTATTATCACTCTGGGATACACTCAAGAATTTTGCAATTCTTTCGGATCATTCCTTTTATTGCTCCGCAATGTTTCATTTTATATTATAAATTCTAAATGTTGTAACTTCACTTGTGGCAATAAATAAATAAATAAAAAAAATAAAGAAATAAATAAATGTCCTCTGCATGAAAAACAAAATCGAACGTTCAATAAACTGCTGTTCCTTTCTTAAAGATTGTAATGTTTCATTTTAATAATAAATGTCTTGGTATAAACGGCCTAAATTGAATTTTCTTATTATTAACCTTTACTGAATATCCATTCATTTCCTGCAAATTTATGTGTGAAAACTATCATGTCCTCAATCAAATTTGAAATCCTCAACGAGAAGCTGCTAAGTACCTACTCATTTTCCTTTTTTTCTCAACTATGCCTAAGATATTCTACCCTTACAACGCACAAAATATCTAGAATCAGTGATGGAACAAACGGGATTTTAAATTTTTCGATATGCAAAATTGCAAAATATAAAAGTTTTAATTCAGTTTTTTGCTCTTCCTGAAAACAAGTACAAATGGACTTAGCAGGTTAACGAATTAGGCCGACGAAATTAGAAAATTACAATGATACAAAAAATATATGTCATGAAAATATATGAAATGAAAATACATTCAATATTCCAAGGAAAGTTTCTTTCGGATCCTGTAATATTCCAGGATGTATTTTTTCAATATTTTCTATCTTAATAATTGTGATGCAGTGTTAGATATCTGGCACAGTAATTTTTATCAATGAATGGATTTGCATACATCTCAAGATCCGCTGAACGAATGCTGAAATCCATTATCAAATAATAATTCAGTTGCGTGTATAGTAAAAATATTTCAGCTGGTTTTCCTTCAAAGTGTCTTCTCGGTACTGAACGTAATTTTTGAAGAACGTACTGAAAAAATAATTACTAGAGATTATGCAAATCATATTCTTGACCTTCTTTAAATGCGTCTATATGCGAAATTTTTAGCCAAAGAGGCTAAAATTTCGGCATCAATCAGAATTTTGGTAAGACTGCATCCACCTATAAAGTTCCCAACATCTTTGAAAAACGATAACACAATGTGAAAAGACCCAATATGGATGAAAAGTCGTTGAAATTCTTCTTCTGCGGCTTGTTTTCTCAAGGCTATTTTTGCAATAGCTAAACCATATGTCACATTGTAATATTTTTTACCACATTCAGTTGCAATTGCTAAGCTTCTTCACATCGTCTCTTTGATAACTGTCGGATCTGTTGAAGTTTCATTGATTCGAACCAAATACACAATTTTCTGAACTCTGAACTATTATCTTTGAAAATAACGCATTGCGTCGTACCCACATTGGATTATTTTCAATCTGTAACTTACGAGAAAGTATCCAAGAACGGAATAGTCGATGTTGCTAGTAAGCTCTGCAATATTGCGTAAAATTTCTTCTTGTCGTCCTGTACTATCCTTGGACCCTTGGAGAACATAGGAAATCTCTGCTTAGCACTTCTCAGAAGTTCTAGATCATCTGGCTCATATGCCTCTTTTCTTCTCCCACAATATTCTCGTACAATTATTTAAAGATCTTGATTAGTTTCTGAGTGTGGGCCTTGTGATGGAGGGGTATATCTTGAAACATTATTCCTACAGTATTATGAAGGATATGTTTTCCGGATGACGTTTCGAGAAATCGGTCGAAATTATTCCATGCTACACCGCTGCATAAAGCTGCAGCAATACTCAAGTACTAACCTTATTCGAATAAGAATGTTAAAAACACGATATTTCTCAATAAAAATAGTAAGTTTTATTCGATTATATCTGCAACTAAAAAGCCATATTTATTCCACCAAAATAAGTTCCTCCTTCGATTTATATTAAGATTAGTTTGTGGGCACTAATAACTTGTTTATATTCTCCTCTTTCCTCCAAAACTATCTGAAAAAGAATCGTTTTTACACTAATCGAACATAACTCCATTAAATTAGGTCAATGACCTAACCTAACCCATCGAACCATATTCTATATATACAGGGTGTTTCACCATAAACTGGACAAACATATATAGCCGCGTAGATGACACCGAGAAAGTTATTTTTGCCTTATGACATATACCATTTTCGACGCATAAGCGATGTACAGGGTGTTCAATGTCAACTTCGAGCAATATTCTGATAACTGTTGTGAGTTACGCGTGATATTTGAAATAACGGTTTCTAGTCACATCTCAGTATTTTTGAGGGCTCAATTGAATTGTGGTGTAGAATTTTGCGATAAAAAAATTCAAAATGGCGGAAAACCTGCAAAGTCGGAATTTTTTTTTCTCGCTTGCCGATTTGGAAAGCATACTCTCAACAAACTCGATTTTCTAAGATTTTCCGTGAAATTTTTTTTTTTAATTTCGAACTCAACTTTTTTTTTACATGTTTTCAGTGAAAATAAAATTTCGGCCAAAATTTTTGGATTTTTTCATGGTTGAACTATCTTTTATTCTGAATACTTGGGTGAAAACAGAATGGAAAAATATCAATTGGTTTTCTTTTTGTAGCCTTCCGCAGATTACGCTCGGTGTACTTTCTTAATTTTTATTTGAGAAACTGGAGGCCGTACGGAGGTCAAAATTGTGCTGATGGGCTGCCAGAATGATCCGGATAAAAATATGAAATTATAAACCAAAAATTTTTTTTTTCAAAAAATTTTGGTAGGAATCGAACTCTATGAGTATGAATTGGATTAATTTTAATCCTATAAATCTCCGTTACCAAAGCAACCCTAGTTAATCGATAGTGTAGAGTTCGAACCTTACCAAAATTCTTTGGAAAAAATTAAAAAAAAAATAATTTTTTTTCAAATCTTTTTTTTATAATTTCATATTTCTATCTGGGTCGTTCTGGCAGCCCAGCAGCACAATTTTGACCTTCGTACGGCCTCCAGTTTCTCAAATAAAAATTAAGAAAGTAGATACACCTAGCGTAATCTTCGGAAGGCTACAAAAAGAAAACCAATTGATATTTTTCCATTCTGTTTCCACCCAAGTATTCAGAATAAAAGATTGTTCAACCATGGAAAATTCCAAAATAATTACGAATATTCAAATCAATTCAATTAAAGTTGTTCATAAGTCCATTCGATGCACCAGTTAATAATAATCAGAAAAAACATCAGTTGTACACAAAGAAACCCGATTGAGCATGCAGTGTCGTAGCGCTACGATTCCGCTAACAGAATATAATATAATCAGCATAAATTCAAATACGGAATCAATAATTTTTAAATAAAAGAATAGATGAAAATTCGCAGTAGGTGTCCTTTCCAAACTTGAAATAAGTTTCATAACAAAAAAATGATATATTCACTATTTTGTTGTTTGTGTCGATTCTTGGGTTCCTCCGCCTGTCGAGGACAACCGGCAACGTCGCGGAAGTGCCGAGAGGGAACAATGGTTGGAAACTCTGCCTGTATCCCGACAGAATTTTTATTCAGTCTAAAGTTTATTTATGATTTTATTCCAGAATAAACCAGATCCTTGCAGTGGGCGCAAATCTTAATCGGAAGTTTTTCCGAACGGAAGAATGGGACCCCTTCCTGGTTCGAATACGCCTTGTGATAACGTGGAGGCACTGAAAACAAAAGGGGACTTTTTTCGTATCCGGTGATTGCAGAAATAAACGAGAGAAAAATTGACACGGGCAACCATATGAGAATACTCACATAATAATGTGCATTCACTTCACAAGAATAACTTTATTGAAAGTCGAAACTCAATTATAAAGAGATTCAGGTATCAACGAAATATTAATCGATAATTGACGGATCCTCATCAAGAGCAAAATCGGTACTGATTCAAACATATGCTGAAAAACTGCAATCACCCGATACGATTTCCCACGTTCCTACACGAGAAGAATTCGATTCGAACCAGAAACGGTCATCTGCGTGTACAGAATATAGGGTGTTCTTTTGAGACGCTACAAGATATTTACAGAAAAGTTTTTTTTCATGGATTTTCGATACCCTGTATCTTCCAAACGAAACCGAATTTTAAAAAATGGTGGAGAAATTTAGATTCCTGTATTTATATCTAGTATTTGGAAAGTAGTCCGATAGATGGCGCCAGCCTCGATAATCATCATCAGTAATTCATTAATTTCATTTCTTAATTGTATTCTCTTTCATGTAGGTATATTTTCCATAAAGATGGTACATTCTGTATAATTTAATGCTTAATATCTTTCCTAATTTCATGTTCATGTGCTTTGATCTCTTCTTCTTTTCCATGTTAAAGTTCTATGTATTAGTCAAATGTTGATGTGCCTATTTCAAATATTTGAAATAACTCTCTCTTCTTCAATCTACTAAAGAGTAGATATATACAAATTATACTCGTCAAGTCGTCAATCTACTGTGAGTTGCAGTTAGATTATTAGATGTTCTGTGATTTACAGGCATTTACGTTTATACACTAAACTGGTGTAAACATAACCTGAATTGGTTGTGTGCTTAATTCTTCTTGAAATAAACTGTTAGTGTTAGTACACACGTGTTTCTTTTAAATTAATCAGCGCAGGAAAAGAAGTACATACAGTCCACTACGTCGAAATAAATCCAAATGGTATAGGAAGAAAGTGTTCCGTTCGAAGAGAGGAATCTACAGTAAAAATATATGTACAAGTTAAAGACTCACCCTGTATCTTCATCACTTTATTCCGCTCCGCGATCGCATACCTGCGAAAATTTCATATGATAGAAAAAAATGAAATGTTGTATCGAATGATCAAAACCAGGATTCAGAGAAAATAACGAATACGAATAATGTTTCTGAATTTCGTTATCATTTGATGATAGATTACTCTCAACCGTGATCTACATCCATTTTTGTTTGTTGAGTTTCGAAAAAACTTGATACGGTTGGCGAAGATGACGAAACACTTCGGGGAAAAAATAGAATACGTTTTAAAATCACGTGAAAAACAGAGAAATGAAGGAAATCAATACAATATGTTTATGAAACTTCACCCAACAAATATTTCTCCCTCACATTGAATTCCTTGTAACAAGCCAAATGGTATCCAGTAAGTAAAACGATCACACCAATCGTCAGCTAGAATGACATCTTAATATTTATGATAATGCTGTTTTATTGATGTTTCGTCCCTGAACCTCAATTTGGCAACGTCGCGAGCGAAGCGGCGCTCCACGCAAGTCACCAGAGAGAGCTGTAGTTCAAGCTCACGCAAACTACCACAGATGCGGTAGATCAACTCCATGCAAGTCCAGAGCGAGAAGATGGCGAGTTGACGCAAGAGAGAAGACAACGACAACCAAGCTAGCGAAGAAGATGGCGAGCAGACGCTAAGCGAAGAAACATATTTTCCAAGTTTCACTGTTTTTTATTCGATACATCGATACATTATATTGTATTAATCAAAGCGTTCATTACATAATAGTTATTTATACAGTCCATTATTAATTCATCATCACAATAACATCGAAAAGAGAAAGTGCACGTGGAAATCTACCCAAGTTTAAAACAATTGATGCAAAGAATATTTTACACTGTCTGAGGATGTCAATTGTGTTGAGACATTTACACAAAAAACACTCCATCACTACTAGAAATATTATATGGGAAACAACGAAAAACTCTAAAACCACAAACGGTTGAATACTGTCGAGAATACATTTCAAAAAAAGCTTCTGCAAGAAATCACCAAGAAAAATCGAATATAAATAGAAAATAACACCCTTCTTCGAGACAAAATCGCAGGATTAGAAAATCAAAACATTAAAAAAAAAATCGTTTGTACAGGTAACGGAAAACAAGGACAACGATAGACAAAGAAGTTTACCTTCCTATGAAGATAACCAACAACTTAACATAGACAAAACGAAGCTCATAACCAAACCTACAATTAAACCACAAAAGGAGAGTAAAAGAGTCAATCCTAACACACTACCTTCAGGAGTCTGTTCATCAAACTCTATGGCAGAGCAACATAACCTAAAATAAAGAAACAAAAACAAATCATGAACTCCACCTCTTCCAGATTTCAAGAATACTAAGAAGATAGTATTCGTGAAAATGACGGATACAAGTCTCGCCGGCCGCGAGATAATTGGAAAAAGAAGATTTTGTCATTTCGCTAGGAAAACCTAAAAGCGACAAGTTTACTTACTGAAATATGATCTGGTAATTTGATATCAACTCAGCAGAGCACGAGATATTTTTGTCAAAAGCAAGAGCGCGAAATTTTTATGTTCGCTGATAAATAAGCGATCATAAACTTCATCTCTTCCAGATTTCAAGAATACTAAGGAGATAGTATTCGTGAAAAATGACGGATACAAGTCTCGCCGGCCGCGAGATAATTGGATAAATAAGATTTTGTCATTCTGCTAGAAAAACCTGATAGCGGAAAGTTTATTTTCGAATATGTGACCTGGTAATTTGATATCAACTAAGCAGAGCACGAGAAATTTTTTTCAAAAGCAAAAGCGCGAAATTTTTATGTTCGCTGATGAATAAGGTATCATAAACTTCATCTCTTTTCCAGATTTCATGAATAATAAGATAGTGTTCGTGAAAAATGACAGTGTATCTGTCTCGCCGGTCGCGAGATAATTGGATAAATAAGATTTTGTCATTCTGCTAGAAAAACCTGATAGCGAAAAGTTTATTTTCGAATATGTGACCTGGTAATTTGATATCAACTTAGCAGATCACGAGATATTTTTTCAAAAGCAAAAGCGCGAAATTTTTATGTTCGCTGATAAATAAGCGATCATAAACTTCATCTCTTCCAGATTTCAAGAATACTAAGAAGATAGTATTCGAGAAAAATGACAGATACAAGTCTCGCCGGCCGCGAGATAATTGGATGAATAAGATTTTGTCATTCTGCTAGAAAAACCTGAAAGCGAAAAGTTTATTTCCGAATATGTGACCTGGTAATTTGATATCAACTAAGCAGAGCACGAGAAATTTTTTTCAAAAGCAAAAGCGCAAAATTTTTATGTTCGCTGATAAATAAGCGATCATAAACTTCATCTGTTCCAGATTTCAAGAATACTAAGAAGATAGTATTCGTGAAAAATGACGGATACAAGTCTCGCCGGCAGCGAGATAATTGGATGAATAAGATTTTGTCATTTTGCTAGAACAACCTGAAAGCGAAAAGTTTATTTCCGAATATGTGACCTGGTAATTTGATATCAACTTAGCAGAGCACGAGATATTTTTTTCAAAAGCAAAAGCGCGAAATTTTTATGTAGGCTGATAAATGAGGAATCATAAACTTCATCTCTCCCAGATTTAAAGAATAATAAGAATTCGTGAAAAATGACGGATACAATTCTCGCCGGCCGCGAGATAATTGGATAAATAAGATTTTGTCATTCTGCTAGAAAAACCTGAAAGCGAAAAGTTTATTTCCGAATATGTGGTAATTTGATATCAACTTAGCAGAGCACGAGATATTTTTTTCAAAAGCAAAAGCGCGAAATTTTTATGTCGCTGATAAATAAGGTATCATAAACTTCATCTGTTCCAGATTTCAAGAATACTAAGAAGATAGTATTCGTGAAAAATGACGGATACAAGTCTCGCCGGCAGCGAGATAATTGGATGAATAAGATTTTGTCATTTTGCAAGAAAAACCTGAAAGCGAAAAGTTTATGTTCGAATATGTGACCTGATAATTTGATATCAACTTAGCAGAGCACGAGATATTTTTTTCAAAAGCAAAAGCGCAAAATTTTTATGTTTGCTGATAAATAAGGTATCATAAACTTCATCTGTTCCAGATTTCAAGAATACTAAGAAGATAGTATTCGTGAAAAATGACGGATACAAGTCTCGCCGGCCGCGAGATAATTGGATAAATAAGATTTTGTCATTCTGCTAGAAAAACCTGATAGCGGAAAGTTTATTTTCGAATATGTGACCTGGTAATTTGATATCAACTAAGCAGAGCACGAGAAATTTTTTTCAAAAGCAAAAGCGCGAAATTTTTATGTTCGCTGATGAATAAGGTATCATAAACTTCATCTCTTTTCCAGATTTCATGAATAATAAGATAGTGTTCGTGAAAAATGACAGATACAAGTCTCGCCGGTCGCGAGATAATTGGATAAATAAGATTTTGTCATTCTGCTAGAAAAACCTGATAGCGAATTATTTTCGAATATGTGACCTGGTAATTTGATATCAACTTAGCAGATCACGAGATATTTTTTCAAAAGCAAAAGCGCGAAATTTTTATGTTCGCTGATAAATAAGCGATCATAAACTTCATCTCTTCCAGATTTCAAGAATACTAAGAAGATAGTATTCGAGAAAAATGACAGATACAAGTCTCGCCGGCCGCGAGATAATTGGATGAATAAGATTTTGTCATTCTGCTAGAAAAACCTGAAAGCGAAAAGTTTATTTCCGAATATGTGACCTGGTAATTTGATATCAACTTAGCAGAGCACGGGATATTTTTTTCAGAAGCAAAAGCGCAAAATTTTTATGTTCGCTGATAAATAAGCGATCATAAACTTCATCTGTTCCAGATTTCAAGAACACTAAGAAGATAGTATTCGTGAAAAATGACGGATACAAGTCTCGCCGGCAGCGAGATAATTGGATGAATAAGATTTTGTCATTTTGCTAGAACAACCTGAAAGCGAAAAGTTTATTTCCGAATATGTGACCTGGTAATTTGATATCAACTTAGCAGAGCACGAGATATTTTTTTCAAAAGCAAAAGCGCGAAATTTTTATGTATGCTGATAAATGAGGAATCATAAACTTCATCTCTCCCAGATTTAAAGAATAATAAGAATTCGTGAAAAATGACGGATACAAGTCTCGCCGGCCGCGAGATAATTGGATAAATAAGATTTTGTCATTCTGCTAGAAAAACTTGATAGCGAAAAGTTTATTTTCGTGACCTGGTAATCTGATATCAACTTAGCAGAGTACGAGATATTTTTTCAAAAGCAAAAGCGCGAAATTTTTATGTTTGGTGATAAATAAGGGATCATAAACTACATCTCTTCCAGATTTCAAGAATACTAAGAAGATAGTATTCGAGAAAAATGACAGATACAAGTCTCGCCGGCCGCGAGATAATTGGATAAATAAGATTTTGTCATTCTGCTAGAAAAACCTGAAAGCGAAAAGTTTATTTCCGAATATGTGGTAATTTGATATCAACTTAGCAGAGCACGAGATATTTTTTTCAAAAGCAAAAGCGCGAAATTTTTATGTCGCTGATAAATAAGGTATCATAAAGTTCATCTGTTCCAGATTTCAAGAATACTAAGAAGATAGTATTCGTGAAAAATGACGGATACAAGTCTCGCCGGCAGCGAGATAATTGGATGAATAAGATTTTGTCATTTTGCTAGAAAAACCTGAAAGCGAAAAGTTTATTTTCGAATATGTGACCTGATAATTTGATATCAACTTAGCAGAACACGAGATATTTTTTTCAAAAGCAAAAGCGCAAAATTTTTATGTTTGCTGATAAATAAGGTATCATAAACTTCATCTGTTCCAGATTTCAAGAATACTAAGAAGATAATATTCGTGAAAAATGACGGATACAAGTCTCGCCGGCAGCGAGATAATTGGATGAATAAGATTTTGTCATTTTGCTAGAAAAACCTGAAAGCGAAAAGTTTATTTTCGAATATGTGACCTGGTAATTTGATATCAACTTAGCAGAGCACGAGATATTTTTTCAAAAGCGCGAAATTTTTATGTTTGGTGATAAATAAGGGATCATAAACTACATCTCTTCCAGATTTCAAGAATACTAAGAAGATAGTATTCGAGAAAAATGACAGATACAAGTCTCGCCGGCCGCGAGATAATTGGATAAATAAGATTTTGTCATTCTGCTAGAAAAACCTGAAAGCGAAAAGTTTATTTCCGAATATGTGACCTGGTAATTTGATATCAACTTAGCAGAGCACGAGATATTTTTTCAAAAGCAAAAGCGCGAAATTTTTATGTTTGCTGATAAATAAGGGATCATAAACTTCATCTGTTCCAGATTTCAAGAATACTAAGAAGATAGTATTCGTGAAAAATGACGGATACAAGTCTCGCCGGCCGCGAGATAATTGGATGAATAAGATTTTGTCATTTTGCTAGAAAAACCTGAAAGCGAAAAGTTTATTTCCGAATATGTGACCTGGTTATTTGATATCAACTTAGCAGAGCACGAGATATTTTTTTCAAAAGCAAAAGCGCGAAATTTTTATGTTCGCTGATGAATAAGGTATCATAAACTTCATCTGTTCCAGATTTCAAGAATACTAAGAAGATAGTTTTCGTGAAAAATGACGGATACAAGTCTCGCCGGCAGCGAGATAATTTGGATGAATAAGATTTTGTCATTTTGCTAGAAAAACCTGAAAGCGAAAAGTTTATTTTCGAATATGTGACCTGGTAATTTGATATCAACTTAGCAGAGCACGAGATATTTCTTCAAAAGCAAAAGCGCGAAATTTTTATGTTTGGTGATAAATAAGGGATCATAAACTTCATCTGTTCCAGATTTCAAGAATACTAAGAAGATAGTATTCGTGAAAAATGACGGATACAAGTCTCGCCGGCAGCGAGATAATTGGATGAACAAGATTTTGTCATTTTGCTAGAAAAACCTGAATGCGAAAAGTTTATTTCCGAATATGTGACCTGGTAATTTGATATCAACTTAGCAGAGCTCGAGATATTTTTTTCAAAAGCAGAAGCGCGAAATTTTTATGTTCGCTGATAAATAAGGTATCATAAACTTCATCTGTTCCAGATTTCAAGAATACTAAGAAGATAGTATTCGTGAAAAATGACGGATAGAAGTCTCGCCGGCCGCGAGATAATTGGATGAAAAAGATTTTGTCATTTTGCTAGAAAAACCTGAAAGCGAAAAGTTTATTTTCGAATATGTGACCTGGTAATAAGATATCAACTTAGCAGAGCACGAGATATTTTTTCAAAAGCAAAAGCGCGAAATTTTTATGATTGCTGATAAATAAGGGATCATAAACTTCATCTCTTCCAAAATTCAAGAATACTAAGAAGATAGTATTCGTGAAAAATGACGGATACAAGTCTCGCCGGCCGCGAGATAATTGGATGAATAAGATTTTGTCATTCTGCTAGAAAAACTTGAAAGCGAAAAGTTTATTTCCGAATATGTGACCTGGTAATTTGATATCAACTTAGCAGAGCACGAGATATTTTTTCAAAAGTAAAAGCACGAAATTTTTATGTTTTCTGATAAATAAGGGATCATAAACTTCATCTCTTCCAGAATTCAAGAATACTAAGAAGATAGTATTCGTGAAAAATGACGGATACAAGTCTCGCCGGCCGCGGGCCGCGAGATAATTGGATGAATAAGATTTTGTCATTCTGCTAGAAAAACTTGAAAGCGAAAAGTTTATTTTCGAATATGTGACCTGGTAGTTTGATATCAACTTAGCAGAGCACGAGATATTTTTTCAAAAGCAAAAGCGCGAAATTTTTATGATTGCTGATAAATAAGGGATCATAAACTTCATCTCTTCCAGATTTCAAGAATACTAAGAAGATAGTATTCGTGAAAAATGACGGATACCAGTCTCGCCGGCCGCGAGATAATTGGATGAATAAGATTTTGTCATTTTGCTAGAAAAACCTGAAAGCGAAAAGTTTATTTTCGAATATGTGACCTGGTAGTTTGATATCAATTTAGCAGAGCACGAGATATTTTTTCAAAAGTGAAAGCGCGAAATTTTTATGTTTGCTGATAAATAAGGGATCATAAACTTCATCTCTTCCAGAATTCAAGAATACTAAGAAGATAGTATTCGTGAAAAATGACGGATACAAGTCTCGCCGGCCGCGAGATAATTGGATGAATAAGATTTTGTCATTCTGCTAGAAGAACTTGAAAGCGAAAAGTTTATTTCCGAATATGTGACCTGGTAATTTGATATCAACTTAGCAGAGCACGAGATATTTTTTCAAAAGTAAAAGCACGAAATTTTTATGTTTTCTGATAAATAAGGGATCATAAACTTCATCTCTTCCAGATTTCAAGAATACTAAGAAGATAGTATTCGTGAAAAATGACGGATACCAGTCTCGCCGGCCGCGAGATAATTGGATGAATAAGATTTTGTCATTTTGCTAGAAAAACCTGAAAGCGGAAAGTTTATTTTCGAATATGTGACCTGGTAATTTGATATCAACTTGGCAGAGCACGAGATATGTTTTCAAAACCAAAAGCGCGAAATTTTTATGTTTGCTGATAAATAAGGGATCATAAACTTCATCTGTTCCAGATTTCAAGAATACTAAGAAGATAGTATTCGTGAAAAATGACGGATACAAGTCTCGCCGGCCGCGAGATAATTGGATGAATAAGATTTTGTCATTTTGCTAGAAAAACCTGAAAGCGAAAAGTTTATTTCCGAATATGTGACCTGGTTATTTGATATCAACTTAGCAGAGCACGAGATATTTTTTTCAAAAGCAAAAGCGCGAAATTTTTATGTTCGCTGATGAATAAGGTATCATAAACTTCATCTGTTCCAGATTTCAAGAATACTAAGAAGATAGTTTTCGTGAAAAATGACGGATACAAGTCTCGCCGGCAGCGAGATAATTTGGATGAATAAGATTTTGTCATTTTGCTAGAAAAACCTGAAAGCGAAAAGTTTATTTTCGAATATGTGACCTGGTAATTTGATATCAACTTAGCAGAGCACGAGATATTTCTTCAAAAGCAAAAGCGCGAAATTTTTATGTTTGGTGATAAATAAGGGATCATAAACTTCATCTGTTCCAGATTTCAAGAATACTAAGAAGATAGTATTCGTGAAAAATGACGGATACAAGTCTCGCCGGCAGCGAGATAATTGGATGAACAAGATTTTGTCATTTTGCTAGAAAAACCTGAATGCGAAAAGTTTATTTCCGAATATGTGACCTGGTAATTTGATATCAACTTAGCAGAGCTCGAGATATTTTTTTCAAAAGCAGAAGCGCGAAATTTTTATGTTCGCTGATAAATAAGGTATCATAAACTTCATCTGTTCCAGATTTCAAGAATACTAAGAAGATAGTATTCGTGAAAAATGACGGATAGAAGTCTCGCCGGCCGCGAGATAATTGGATGAAAAAGATTTTGTCATTTTGCTAGAAAAACCTGAAAGCGAAAAGTTTATTTTCGAATATGTGACCTGGTAATAAGATATCAACTTAGCAGAGCACGAGATATTTTTTCAAAAGCAAAAGCGCGAAATTTTTATGATTGCTGATAAATAAGGGATCATAAACTTCATCTCTTCCAAAATTCAAGAATACTAAGAAGATAGTATTCGTGAAAAATGACGGATACAAGTCTCGCCGGCCGCGAGATAATTGGATGAATAAGATTTTGTCATTCTGCTAGAAAAACTTGAAAGCGAAAAGTTTATTTCCGAATATGTGACCTGGTAATTTGATATCAACTTAGCAGAGCACGAGATATTTTTTCAAAAGTAAAAGCACGAAATTTTTATGTTTTCTGATAAATAAGGGATCATAAACTTCATCTCTTCCAGAATTCAAGAATACTAAGAAGATAGTATTCGTGAAAAATGACGGATACAAGTCTCGCCGGCCGCGGGCCGCGAGATAATTGGATGAATAAGATTTTGTCATTCTGCTAGAAAAACTTGAAAGCGAAAAGTTTATTTTCGAATATGTGACCTGGTAGTTTGATATCAACTTAGCAGAGCACGAGATATTTTTTCAAAAGCAAAAGCGCGAAATTTTTATGATTGCTGATAAATAAGGGATCATAAACTTCATCTCTTCCAGATTTCAAGAATACTAAGAAGATAGTATTCGTGAAAAATGACGGATACCAGTCTCGCCGGCCGCGAGATAATTGGATGAATAAGATTTTGTCATTTTGCTAGAAAAACCTGAAAGCGAAAAGTTTATTTTCGAATATGTGACCTGGTAGTTTGATATCAATTTAGCAGAGCACGAGATATTTTTTCAAAAGTGAAAGCGCGAAATTTTTATGTTTGCTGATAAATAAGGGATCATAAACTTCATCTCTTCCAGAATTCAAGAATACTAAGAAGATAGTATTCGTGAAAAATGACGGATACAAGTCTCGCCGGCCGCGAGATAATTGGATGAATAAGATTTT
The DNA here is from genome assembly GCA_910592335.1 of Adalia bipunctata. Taxonomy (NCBI): domain Eukaryota; kingdom Metazoa; phylum Arthropoda; class Insecta; order Coleoptera; family Coccinellidae; genus Adalia; species Adalia bipunctata. The sequence continues at coordinate 975,053 of OU342954.1, forward strand.
GTCATTCTGCTAGAAGAACTTGAAAGCGAAAAGTTTATTTCCGAATATGTGACCTGGTAATTTGATATCAACTTAGCAGAGCACGAGATATTTTTTCAAAAGTAAAAGCACGAAATTTTTATGTTTTCTGATAAATAAGGGATCATAAACTTCATCTCTTCCAGATTTCAAGAATACTAAGAAGATAGTATTCGTGAAAAATGACGGATACCAGTCTCGCCGGCCGCGAGATAATTGGATGAATAAGATTTTGTCATTTTGCTAGAAAAACCTGAAAGCGGAAAGTTTATTTTCGAATATGTGACCTGGTAATTTGATATCAACTTGGCAGAGCACGAGATATGTTTTCAAAACCAAAAGGGCGAAATTTTTATGTTTGGTGATAAATAAGGGATCATAAACTACATCTCTTCCAGATTTCAAGAATACTAAGAAGATAGTATTCGAGAAAAATGACAGATACAAGTCTCGCCGGCCGCGAGATAATTGGATAAATAAGATTTTGTCATTTTGCTAGAAAAACCTGAAAGCGAAAAGTTTATTTTCGAATATGTGACCTGGTAATTTGATATCAACTTAGCAGAGCACGAGATATTTTTTCAAAAGCAAAAGCGCGAAATTTTTATGTTTGCTGATAAATAAGGTATCATGAACTTCATCTCTTCCAGATTTCAAGAATACTAAGAAGATAGTATTCGTGAAAAATGACGGATACAAGTCTCGCCGGCCGCGAGATAATTGGATGAATAAGATTTTGTCATTTTGCTAGAAAAACCTGAAAGCGAAAAGTTTATTTTCGAATATGTGACCTGGTAATTAGATATCAACTTAGCAGAGCACGAGATATTTTTTCAAAAGTAAAAGCGCGAAATTTTTATGTTTGCTGATAAATAAGGGATCATAAACTTCATCTCTTCCAGATTTAAAGAATACTAAGAAGATAGTATTGGTGAAAAATGAAGGATACAAGTCTCGCCGGCCGCGAGATAATTGGATAAATAAGATTTTGTCATTCTGCTAGAAAAACTTGAAAGCGAAAAGTTTATTTCCGAATATGTGACCTGGTAATTTGATATCAACTTAGCAGAGCACGAGACATTTTTTGCAAAAGCAAAAGCGCGAAATTTTTATGTTCGCTGATAAATAAGGTATCATAAACTTCATCTCTTCCAGATTTCAAAAATACTAAGAAGATAGTATTCGTGAAAATGACGTATACAAGTCTCGCCGGCCGCGAGATAATTGGATAAATAAGATTTTGTCATTCTGCTAGAAAAAATTGAAAGCGAAAAGTTTATTTTCGAATATGTGACCCGGTTATTTGATATCAACTTAGCAGAGCACGAGATATTTTTTCAAAAGCAAAAGCACGAAATTTTTATGTTTGCTGATAAATGAGGTATCATGAACTTCATCTCTTCCAGATTTCAAGAATACTAAGAAGAGAGTATTCGAGAAAAATGACAGATACAAGTCTCGCCGGCCGCGAGATAATTGGATAAATAAGATTTTGTCATTCTGCTAGAAAAACCTGAAAGCGAAAATTTATTTCCGAATATGTGACCTGGTAATTTGATATCAACTTAGCAGAGCACGAGATATTTTTTCAAAAGCAAAAGCGCGAAATTTTTATGTTTGCTGATAAATAAGGGATCATAAACTTCATCTGTTCCAGATTTCAAGAATACTAAGAAGATAGTATTCGTGAAAAATGACGGATACAAGTCTCGCCGGCCGCGAGATAATTGGATGAATAAGATTTTGTCATTTTGCTAGAAAAACCTGAAAGCGAAAAGTTTATTTCCGAATATGTGACCTGGTAATTTGATATCAACTTAGCAGAGCACGAGATATTTTTTTCAAAAGCAAAAGCGCGAAATTTTTATGTTCGCTGATAAATAAGGTATCATAAACTTCATCTGTTCCAGATTTCAAGAATACTAAGAAGATAGTATTCGTGAAAAATGACGGATACAAGTCTCGCCGGCAGCGAGATAATTGGATGAATAAGATTTTGTCATTTTGCTAGAAAAACCTGAAAGCGAAAAGTTTATTTTCGAATATGTGACCTGGTAATTTGATATCAACTTAGCAGAGCACGAGATATTTTTTCAAAAGCAAAAGCGCGAAATTTTTATGTTTGGTGATAAATAAGGGATCATAAACTTCATCTGTTCCAGATTTCAAGAATACTAAGAAGATAGTATTCGTGAAAAATGACGGATACAAGTCTCGCCGGCAGCGAGATAATTGAATGAACAAGATTTTTTCATTTTGCTAGAAAAACCTGAAAGCGAAAAGTTTATTTCCGAATATGTGACCTGGTAATTTGATATCAACTTAGCAGAGCACGAGATATTTTTTCAAAAGCAAAAGCGCGAAATTTTTATGTTTGCTGATAAATAAGGTATCATGAACTTCATCTCTTCCAGATTTCGAGAATACTAAGAAGATAGTATTCGTGAAAAATGACGGATAGAAGTCTCGCCGGCCGCGAGATAATTGGATGAAAAAGATTTTGTCATTTTGCTAGAAAAACCTGAAAGCGAAAAGTTTATTTTCGAATATGTGACCTGGTAATAAGATATCAACTTAGCAGAGCACGAGATATTTTTTCAAAAGCAAAAGCGCGAAATTTTTATGATTGCTGATAAATAAGGGATCATAAACTTCATCTCTTCCAGAATTCAAGAATACTAAGAAGATAGTATTCGTGAAAAATGACGGATACAAGTCTCGCCGGCCGCGAGATAATTGGATGAATAAGATTTTGTCATTCTGCTAGAAAAACTTGAAAGCGAAAAGTTTATTTCCGAATATGTGACCTGGTAATTTGATATCAACTTAGCAGAGCACGAGATATTTTTTCAAAAGTAAAAGCACGAAATTTTTATGTTTTCTGATAAATAAGGGATCATAAACTTCATCTCTTCCAGAATTCAAGAATACTAAGAAGATAGTATTCGTGAAAAATGACGGATACAAGTCTCGCCAGCCGCGAGATAATTGGATGAATAAGATTTTGTCATTCTGCTAGAAAAACTTGAAAGCGAAAAGTTTATTTTCGAATATGTGACCTGGTAGTTTGATATCAACTAAGCAGAGCACGAGATATTTTTTCAAAAGCAAAAGCGCGAAATTTTTATGTTTGGTGATAAATAAGGGATCATAAACTACATCTCTTCCAGATTTCAAGAATACTAAGAAGATAGTATTCGAGAAAAATGACAGATACAAGTCTCGCCGGCCGCGAGATAATTGGATAAATAAGATTTTGTCATTCTGCTAGAAAAACCTGAAAGCGAAAAGTTTATTTCCGAATATGTGACCTGGTAATTTGATATCAACTTAGCAGAGCACGAGATATTTTTTCAAAAGCAAAAGCGCGAAATTTTTATGTTTGCTGATAAATAAGGGATCATAAACTTCATCTGTTCCAGATTTCAAGAATACTAAGAAGATAGTATTCGTGAAAAATGACGGATACAAGTCTCGCCGGCCGCGAGATAATTGGATGAATAAGATTTTGTCATTTTGCTAGAAAAACCTGAAAGCGAAAAGTTTATTTCCGAATATGTGACCTGGTAATTTGATATCAACTTAGCAGAGCACGAGATATTTTTTTCAAAAGCAAAAGCGCGAAATTTTTATGTTCGCTGATAAATAAGGTATCATAAACTTCATCTGTTCCAGATTTCAAGAATACTAAGAAGATAGTATTCGTGAAAAATGACGGATACAAGTCTCGCCGGCAGCGAGATAATTGGATGAATAAGATTTTGTCATTTTGCTAGAAAAACCTGAAAGCGAAAAGTTTATTTTCGAATATGTGACCTGGTAATTTGATATCAACTTAGCAGAGCACGAGATATTTTTTCAAAAGCAAAAGCGCGAAATTTTTATGTTCGCTGATAAATAAGGTATCATAAACTTCATCTGTTCCAGATTTCAAGAATACTAAGAAGATAGTATTCGTGAAAAATGACGGATACAAGTCTCGCCGGCAGCGAGATAATTGGATGAATAAGATTTTGTCATTTTGCTAGAAAAACCTGAAAGCGAAAAGTTTATTTCCGAATATGTGACCTGGTAATTTGATATCAACTTAGCAGAGCACGAGATATTTTTTCAAAAGCAAAAGCGCGAAATTTTTATGTTTGGTGATAAATAAGGGATCATAAACTTCATCTGTTCCAGATTTCAAGAATACTAAGAAGATAGTATTCGTGAAAAATGACGGATAGAAGTCTCGCCGGCCGCGAGATAATTGGATGAAAAAGATTTTGTCATTTTGCTAGAAAAACCTGAAAGCGAAAAGTTTATTTCCGAATATGTGACCTGGTAATTTGATATCAACTTAGCAGAGCACGAGATATTTTTTTCAAAAGCAAAAGCGCGAAATTTTTATGTTCGCTGATAAATAAGGTATCATAAACTTCATCTGTTCCAGATTTCAAGAATACTAAGAAGATAGTTTTCGTGAAAAATGACGGATACAAGTCTCGCCGGCAGCGAGATAATTGGATGAATAAGATTTTGTCATTTTGCTAGAAAAACCTGAAAGCGAAAAGTTTATTTTCGAATATGTGACCTGGTAATTTGATATCAACTTAGCAGAGCACGAGATATTTCTTCAAAAGCAAAAGCGCGAAATTTTTATGTTTGGTGATAAATAAGGGATCATAAACTTCATCTGTTCCAGATGTCAAGAATACTAAGAAGATAGTATTCGTGAAAAATGACGGATACAAGTCTCGCCGGCAGCGAGATAATTGGATGAACAAGATTTTGTCATTTTGCTAGAAAAACCTGAAAGCGAAAAGTTTATTTCCGAATATGTGACCTGGTAATTTGATATCAACTTAGCAGAGCACGAGATATTTTTTTCAAAAGCAAAAGCGCGAAATTTTTATGTTCGCTGATAAATAAGGTATCATAAACTTCATCTGTTCCAGATTTCAAGAATACTAAGAAGATAGTTTTCGTGAAAAATGACGGATACAAGTCTCGCCGGCAGCGAGATAATTGGATGAATAAGATTTTGTCATTTTGCTAGAAAAACCTGAAAGCGAAAAGTTTATTTTCGAATATGTGACCTGGTAGTTTGATATCAACTTAGTAGAGCACGAGATATTTTTTCAAAAGCAAAAGCGCGAAATTTTTATGATTGCTGATAAATAAGGGATCATAAACTTCATCTCTTCCAGATTTCAAGAATACTAAGAAGATAGTATTCGTGAAAAATGACGGATACCAGTCTCGCCGGCCGCGAGATAATTGGATGAATAAGATTTTGTCATTTTGCTAGAAAAACCTGAAAGCGAAAAGTTTATTTTCGAATATGTGACCTGGTAGTTTGATATCAATTTAGCAGAGCACGAGATATTTTTTCAAAAGTGAAAGCGCGAAATTTTTATGTTTGCTGATAAATAAGGGATCATAAACTTCATCTCTTCCAGAATTCAAGAATACTAAGAAGATAGTATTCGTGAAAAATGACGGATACAAGTCTCGCCGGCCGCGAGATAATTGGATGAATAAGATTTTGTCATTCTGCTAGAAGAACTTGAAAGCGAAAAGTTTATTTCCGAATATGTGACCTGGTAATTTGATATCAACTTAGCAGAGCACGAGATATTTTTTCAAAAGCAAAAGCGCGAAATTTTTATGTTTGCTGATAAATAAGGGATCATAAACTTCATCTGTTCCAGATTTCAAGAATACTAAGAAGATAGTATTCGTGAAAAATGACGGATACAAGTCTCGCCGGCCGCGAGATAATTGGATGAATAAGATTTTGTCATTTTGCTAGAAAAACCTGAAAGCGAAAAGTTTATTTCCGAATATGTGACCTGGTAATTTGATATCAACTTAGCAGAGCACGAGATATTTTTTTCAAAAGCAAAAGCGCGAAATTTTTATGTTCGCTGATAAATAAGGTATCATAAACTTCATCTGTTCCAGATTTCAAGAATACTAAGAAGATAGTATTCGTGAAAAATGACGGATACAAGTCTCGCCGGCAGCGAGATAATTGGATGAATAAGATTTTGTCATTTTGCTAGAAAAACCTGAAAGCGAAAAGTTTATTTTCGAATATGTGACCTGGTAATTTGATATCAACTTAGCAGAGCACGAGATATGTTTTCAAAACCAAAAGGGCGAAATTTTTATGTTTGGTGATAAATAAGGGATCATAAACTACATCTCTTCCAGATTTAAAGAATACTAAGAAGATAGTATTCGAGAAAAATGACAGATACAAGTCTCGCCGGCCGCGAGATAATTGGATAAATAAGATTTTGTCATTTTGCTAGAAAAACCTGAAAGCGAAAAGTTTATTTTCGAATATGTGACCTGGTAATTTGATATCAACTTAGCAGAGCACGAGATATTTTTTCAAAAGCAAAAGCGCGAAATTTTTATGTTTGCTGATAAATAAGGTATCATGAACTTCATCTCTTCCAGATTTCAAGAATACTAAGAAGATAGTATTCGTGAAAAATGACGGATACAAGTCTCGCCGGCCGCGAGATAATTGGATGAATAAGATTTTGTCATTTTGCTAGAAAAACCTGAAAGCGAAAAGTTTATTTTCGAATATGTGACCTGGTAATTAGATATCAACTCAGCAGAGCACGAGATATTTTTTCAAAAGTAAAAGCGCGGAATTTTTATGTTTGCTGATAAATAAGGGATCATAAACTTCATCTCTTCCAGATTTCAAGAATACTAAGAAGATAGTATTGGTGAAAAATGAAGGATACAAGTCTCGCCGGCCGCGAGATAATTGGATAAATAAGATTTTGTCATTCTGCTAGAAAAACTTGAAAGCGAAAAGTTTATTTCCGAATATGTGACCTGGTAATTTGATATCAACTTAGCAGAGCACGAGACATTTTTTGCAAAAGCAAAAGCGCGAAATTTTTATGTTCGCTGATAAATAAGGTATCATAAACTTCATCTCTTCCAGATTTCAAAAATACTAAGAAGATAGTATTCGTGAAAATGACGTATACAAGTCTCGCCGGCCGCGAGATAATTGGATGAATAAGATTTTGTCATTCTGCTAGAAAAAATTGAAAGCGAAAAGTTTATTTTCGAATATGTGACCTGGTTATTTGATATCAACTTAGCAGAGCACGAGATATTTTTTCAAAAGCAAAAGCGCGAAATTTTTATGTTTGCTGATAAATGAGGTATCATGAACTTCATCTCTTCCAGATTTCAAGAATACTAAGAAGATAGTATTCGAGAAAAATGACAGATACAAGTCTCGCCGGCCGCGAGATAATTGGATGAATAAGATTTTGTCATTCTGCTAGAAAAACCTGAAAGCGAAAAGTTTATTTCCGAATATGTGACCTGGTAATTTGATATCAACTAAGCAGAGCACGAGAAATTTTTTTCAAAAGCAAAAGCGCAAAATTTTTATGTTCGCTGATAAATAAGCGATCATAAACTTCATCTGTTCCAGATTTCAAGAATACTAAGAAGATAGTATTCGTGAAAAATGACGGATACAAGTCTCGCCGGCAGCGAGATAATTGGATGAATAAGATTTTGTCATTTTGCTAGAAAAACCTGAAAGCGAAAAGTTTATTTTCGAATATGTGACCTGATAATTTGATATCAACTTAGCAGAACACGAGATATTTTTTTCAAAAGCAAAAGCGCAAAATTTTTATGTCGCTGATAAATAAGGTATCATAAAGTTCATCTGTTCCAGATTTCAAGAATACTAAGAAGATAGTATTCGTGAAAAATGACGGATACAAGTCTCGCCGGCAGCGAGATAATTGGATGAATAAGATTTTGTCATTTTGCTAGAAAAACCTGAAAGCGAAAAGTTTATTTTCGAATATGTGACCTGATAATTTGATATCAACTTAGCAGAACACGAGATATTTTTTTCAAAAGCAAAAGCGCAAAATTTTTATGTTTGCTGATAAATAAGGTATCATAAACTTCATCTGTTCCAGATTTCAAGAATACTAAGAAGATAATATTCGTGAAAAATGACGGATACAAGTCTCGCCGGCAGCGAGATAATTGGATGAATAAGATTTTGTCATTTTGCTAGAAAAACCTGAAAGCGAAAAGTTTATTTTCGAATATGTGACCTGGTAATTTGATATCAACTTAGCAGAGCACGAGATATTTTTTCAAAAGCGCGAAATTTTTATGTTTGGTGATAAATAAGGGATCATAAACTACATCTCTTCCAGATTTCAAGAATACTAAGAAGATAGTATTCGAGAAAAATGACAGATACAAGTCTCGCCGGCCGCGAGATAATTGGATAAATAAGATTTTGTCATTCTGCTAGAAAAACCTGAAAGCGAAAAGTTTATTTCCGAATATGTGACCTGGTAATTTGATATCAACTTAGCAGAGCACGAGATATTTTTTCAAAAGCAAAAGCGCGAAATTTTTATGTTTGCTGATAAATAAGGGATCATAAACTTCATCTGTTCCAGATTTCAAGAATACTAAGAAGATAGTATTCGTGAAAAATGACGGATACAAGTCTCGCCGGCCGCGAGATAATTGGATGAATAAGATTTTGTCATTTTGCTAGAAAAACCTGAAAGCGAAAAGTTTATTTCCGAATATGTGACCTGGTAATTTGATATCAACTTAGCAGAGCACGAGATATTTTTTTCAAAAGCAAAAGCGCGAAATTTTTATGTTTGCTGATAAATAAGGTATCATAAACTTCATCTGTTCCAGATTTCAAGAATACTAAGAAGATAGTATTCGTGAAAAATGACGGATACAAGTCTCGCCGGCAGCGAGATAATTGGATGAATAAGATTTTGTCATTTTGCTAGAAAAACCTGAAAGCGAAAAGTTTATTTTCGAATATGTGACCTGGTAATTTGATATCAACTTAGCAGAGCACGAGATATTTTTTCAAAAGCAAAAGCGCGAAATTTTTATGTTTGGTGATAAATAAGGGATCATAAACTTCATCTGTTCCAGATTTCAAGAATACTAAGAAGATAGTATTCGTGAAAAATGACGGATACAAGTCTCGCCGGCAGCGAGATAATTGAATGAACAAGATTTTGTCATTTTGCTAGAAAAACCTGAAAGCGAAAAGTTTATTTCCGAATATGTGACCTGGTAATTTGATATCAACTTAGCAGAGCACGAGATATTTTTTCAAAAGCAAAAGCGCGAAATTTTTATGTTTGCTGATAAATAAGGTATCATGAACTTCATCTCTTCCAGATTTCGAGAATACTAAGAAGATAGTATTCGTGAAAAATGACGGATAGAAGTCTCGCCGGCCGCGAGATAATTGGATGAAAAAGATTTTGTCATTTTGCTAGAAAAACCTGAAAGCGAAAAGTTTATTTTCGAATATGTGACCTGGTAATAAGATATCAACTTAGCAGAGCACGAGATATTTTTTCAAAAGCAAAAGCGCGAAATTTTTATGATTGCTGATAAATAAGGGATCATAAACTTCATCTCTTCCAGAATTCAAGAATACTAAGAAGATAGTATTCGTGAAAAATGACGGATACAAGTCTCGCCGGCCGCGAGATAATTGGATGAATAAGATTTTGTCATTCTGCTAGAAAAACTTGAAAGCGAAAAGTTTATTTCCGAATATGTGACCTGGTAATTTGATATCAACTTAGCAGAGCACGAGATATTTTTTCAAAAGTAAAAGCACGAAATTTTTATGTTTTCTGATAAATAAGGGATCATAAACTTCATCTCTTCCAGAATTCAAGAATACTAAGAAGATAGTATTCGTGAAAAATGACGGATACAAGTCTCGCCGGCCGCGAGATAATTGGATGAATAAGATTTTGTCATTCTGCTAGAAAAACTTGAAAGCGAAAAGTTTATTTTCGAATATGTGACCTGGTAGTTTGATATCAACTTAGCAGAGCACGAGATATTTTTTCAAAAGCAAAAGCGCGAAATTTTTATGTTTGGTGATAAATAAGGGATCATAAACTACATCTCTTCCAGATTTCAAGAATACTAAGAAGATAGTATTCGAGAAAAATGACAGATACAAGTCTCGCCGGCCGCGAGATAATTGGATAAATAAGATTTTGTCATTCTGCTAGAAAAACCTGAAAGCGAAAAGTTTATTTCCGAATATGTGACCTGGTAATTTGATATCAACTTAGCAGAGCACGAGATATTTTTTCAAAAGCAAAAGCGCGAAATTTTTGTGTTTGCTGATAAATAAGGGATCATAAACTTCATCTGTTCCAGATTTCAAGAATACTAAGAAGATAGTATTCGTGAAAAATGACGGATACAAGTCTCGCCGGCCGCGAGATAATTGGATGAATAAGATTTTGTCATTTTGCTAGAAAAACCTGAAAGCGAAAAGTTTATTTCCGAATATGTGACCTGGTTATTTGATATCAACTTAGCAGAGCACGAGATATTTTTTTCAAAAGCAAAAGCGCGAAATTTTTATGTTCGCTGATGAATAAGGTATCATAAACTTCATCTGTTCCAGATTTCAAGAATACTAAGAAGATAGTTTTCGTGAAAAATGACGGATACAAGTCTCGCCGGCAGCGAGATAATTTGGATGAATAAGATTTTGTCATTTTGCTAGAAAAACCTGAAAGCGAAAAGTTTATTTTCGAATATGTGACCTGGTAATTTGATATCAACTTAGCAGAGCACGAGATATTTCTTCAAAAGCAAAAGCGCGAAATTTTTATGTTTGGTGATAAATAAGGGATCATAAACTTCATCTGTTCCAGATTTCAAGAATACTAAGAAGATAGTATTCGTGAAAAATGACGGATACAAGTCTCGCCGGCAGCGAGATAATTGGATGAACAAGATTTTGTCATTTTGCTAGAAAAACCTGAATGCGAAAAGTTTATTTCCGAATATGTGACCTGGTAATTTGATATCAACTTAGCAGAGCTCGAGATATTTTTTTCAAAAGCAAAAGCGCGAAATTTTTATGTTCGCTGATAAATAAGGTATCATAAACTTCATCTGTTCCAGATTTCAAGAATACTAAGAAGATAGTATTCGTGAAAAATGACGGATAGAAGTCTCGCCGGCCGCGAGATAATTGGATGAAAAAGATTTTGTCATTTTGCTAGAAAAACCTGAAAGCGAAAAGTTTATTTTCGAATATGTGACCTGGTAATAAGATATCAACTTAGCAGAGCACGAGATATTTTTTCAAAAGCAAAAGCGCGAAATTTTTATGATTGCTGATAAATAAGGGATCATAAACTTCATCTCTTCCAAAATTCAAGAATACTAAGAAGATAGTATTCGTGAAAAATGACGGATACAAGTCTCGCCGGCCGCGAGATAATTGGATGAATAAGATTTTGTCATTCTGCTAGAAAAACTTGAAAGCGAAAAGTTTATTTCCGAATATGTGACCTGGTAATTTGATATCAACTTAGCAGAGCACGAGATATTTTTTCAAAAGTAAAAGCACGAAATTTTTATGTTTTCTGATAAATAAGGGATCATAAACTTCATCTCTTCCAGAATTCAAGAATACTAAGAAGATAGTATTCGTGAAAAATGACGGATACAAGTCTCGCCGGCCGCGGGCCGCGAGATAATTGGATGAATAAGATTTTGTCATTCTGCTAGAAAAACTTGAAAGCGAAAAGTTTATTTTCGAATATGTGACCTGGTAGTTTGATATCAACTTAGCAGAGCACGAGATATTTTTTCAAAAGCAAAAGCGCGAAATTTTTATGATTGCTGATAAATAAGGGATCATAAACTTCATCTCTTCCAGATTTCAAGAATACTAAGAAGATAGTATTCGTGAAAAATGACGGATACCAGTCTCGCCGGCCGCGAGATAATTGGATGAATAAGATTTTGTCATTTTGCTAGAAAAACCTGAAAGCGAAAAGTTTATTTTCGAATATGTGACCTGGTAGTTTGATATCAATTTAGCAGAGCACGAGATATTTTTTCAAAAGTGAAAGCGCGAAATTTTTATGTTTGCTGATAAATAAGGGATCATAAACTTCATCTCTTCCAGAATTCAAGAATACTAAGAAGATAGTATTCGTGAAAAATGACGGATACAAGTCTCGCCGGCCGCGAGATAATTGGATGAATAAGATTTTGTCATTCTGCTAGAAGAACTTGAAAGCGAAAAGTTTATTTCCGAATATGTGACCTGGTAATTTGATATCAACTTAGCAGAGCACGAGATATTTTTTCAAAAGTAAAAGCACGAAATTTTTATGTTTTCTGATAAATAAGGGATCATAAACTTCATCTCTTCCAGATTTCAAGAATACTAAGAAGATAGTATTCGTGAAAAATGACGGATACCAGTCTCGCCGGCCGCGAGATAATTGGATGAATAAGATTTTGTCATTTTGCTAGAAAAACCTGAAAGCGGAAAGTTTATTTTCGAATATGTGACCTGGTAATTTGATATCAACTTGGCAGAGCACGAGATATGTTTTCAAAACCAAAAGGGCGAAATTTTTATGTTTGGTGATAAATAAGGGATCATAAACTACATCTCTTCCAGATTTCAAGAATACTAAGAAGATAGTATTCGAGAAAAATGACAGATACAAGTCTCGCCGGCCGCGAGATAATTGGATAAATAAGATTTTGTCATTTTGCTAGAAAAACCTGAAAGCGAAAAGTTTATTTTCGAATATGTGACCTGGTAATTTGATATCAACTTAGCAGAGCACGAGATATTTTTTCAAAAGCAAAAGCGCGAAATTTTTATGTTTGCTGATAAATAAGGTATCATGAACTTCATCTCTTCCAGATTTCAAGAATACTAAGAAGATAGTATTCGTGAAAAATGACGGATACAAGTCTCGCCGGCCGCGAGATAATTGGATGAATAAGATTTTGTCATTTTGCTAGAAAAACCTGAAAGCGAAAAGTTTATTTTCGAATATGTGACCTGGTAATTAGATATCAACTTAGCAGAGCACGAGATATTTTTTCAAAAGTAAAAGCGCGAAATTTTTATGTTTGCTGATAAATAAGGGATCATAAACTTCATCTCTTCCAGATTTAAAGAATACTAAGAAGATAGTATTGGTGAAAAATGAAGGATACAAGTCTCGCCGGCCGCGAGATAATTGGATAAATAAGATTTTGTCATTCTGCTAGAAAAACTTGAAAGCGAAAAGTTTATTTCCGAATATGTGACCTGGTAATTTGATATCAACTTAGCAGAGCACGAGACATTTTTTGCAAAAGCAAAAGCGCGAAATTTTTATGTTCGCTGATAAATAAGGTATCATAAACTTCATCTCTTCCAGATTTCAAAAATACTAAGAAGATAGTATTCGTGAAAATGACGTATACAAGTCTCGCCGGCCGCGAGATAATTGGATAAATAAGATTTTGTCATTCTGCTAGAAAAAATTGAAAGCGAAAAGTTTATTTTCGAATATGTGACCCGGTTATTTGATATCAACTTAGCAGAGCACGAGATATTTTTTCAAAAGCAAAAGCGCGAAATTTTTATGTTTGCTGATAAATGAGGTATCATGAACTTCATCTCTTCCAGATTTCAAGAATACTAAGAAGAGAGTATTCGAGAAAAATGACAGATACAAGTCTCGCCGGCCGCGAGATAATTGGATAAATAAGATTTTGTCATTCTGCTAGAAAAACCTGAAAGCGAAAATTTATTTCCGAATATGTGACCTGGTAATTTGATATCAACTTAGCAGAGCACGAGATATTTTTTCAAAAGCAAAAGCGCGAAATTTTTATGTTTGCTGATAAATAAGGGATCATAAACTTCATCTGTTCCAGATTTCAAGAATACTAAGAAGATAGTATTCGTGAAAAATGACGGATACAAGTCTCGCCGGCCGCGAGATAATTGGATGAATAAGATTTTGTCATTTTGCTAGAAAAACCTGAAAGCGAAAAGTTTATTTCCGAATATGTGACCTGGTAATTTGATATCAACTTAGCAGAGCACGAGATATTTTTTTCAAAAGCAAAAGCGCGAAATTTTTATGTTCGCTGATAAATAAGGTATCATAAACTTCATCTGTTCCAGATTTCAAGAATACTAAGAAGATAGTATTCGTGAAAAATGACGGATACAAGTCTCGCCGGCAGCGAGATAATTGGATGAATAAGATTTTGTCATTTTGCTAGAAAAACCTGAAAGCGAAAAGTTTATTTTCGAATATGTGACCTGGTAATTTGATATCAACTTAGCAGAGCACGAGATATTTTTTCAAAAGCAAAAGCGCGAAATTTTTATGTTTGGTGATAAATAAGGGATCATAAACTTCATCTGTTCCAGATTTCAAGAATACTAAGAAGATAGTATTCGTGAAAAATGACGGATACAAGTCTCGCCGGCAGCGAGATAATTGAATGAACAAGATTTTGTCATTTTGCTAGAAAAACCTGAAAGCGAAAAGTTTATTTCCGAATATGTGACCTGGTAATTTGATATCAACTTAGCAGAGCACGAGATATTTTTTCAAAAGCAAAAGCGCGAAATTTTTATGTTTGCTGATAAATAAGGTATCATGAACTTCATCTCTTCCAGATTTCGAGAATACTAAGAAGATAGTATTCGTGAAAAATGACGGATAGAAGTCTCGCCGGCCGCGAGATAATTGGATGAAAAAGATTTTGTCATTTTGCTAGAAAAACCTGAAAGCGGAAAGTTTATTTTCGAATATGTGACCTGGTAATAAGATATCAACTTAGCAGAGCACGAGATATTTTTTCAAAAGCAAAAGCGCGAAATTTTTATGATTGCTGATAAATAAGGGATCATAAACTTCATCTCTTCCAGAATTCAAGAATACTAAGAAGATAGTATTCGTGAAAAATGACGGATACAAGTCTCGCCGGCCGCGAGATAATTGGATGAATAAGATTTTGTCATTCTGCTAGAAAAACTTGAAAGCGAAAAGTTTATTTCCGAATATGTGACCTGGTAATTTGATATCAACTTAGCAGAGCACGAGATATTTTTTCAAAAGTAAAAGCACGAAATTTTTATGTTTTCTGATAAATAAGGGATCATAAACTTCATCTCTTCCAGAATTCAAGAATACTAAGAAGATAGTATTCGTGAAAAATGACGGATACAAGTCTCGCCGGCCGCGAGATAATTGGATGAATAAGATTTTGTCATTCTGCTAGAAAAACTTGAAAGCGAAAAGTTTATTTTCGAATATGTTACCTGGTAGTTTGATATCAACTAAGCAGAGCACGAGATATTTTTTCAAAAGCAAAAGCGCGAAATTTTTATGTTTGGTGATAAATAAGGGATCATAAACTACATCTCTTCCAGATTTCAAGAATACTAAGAAGATAGTATTCGAGAAAAATGACAGATACAAGTCTCGCCGGCCGCGAGATAATTGGATAAATAAGATTTTGTCATTCTGCTAGAAAAACCTGAAAGCGAAAAGTTTATTTCCGAATATGTGACCTGGTAATTTGATATCAACTTAGCAGAGCACGAGATATTTTTTCAAAAGCAAAAGCGCGAAATTTTTATGTTTGCTGATAAATAAGGGATCATAAACTTCATCTGTTCCAGATTTCAAGAATACTAAGAAGATAGTATTCGTGAAAAATGACGGATACAAGTCTCGCCGGCCGCGAGATAATTGGATGAATAAGATTTTGTCATTTTGCTAGAAAAACCTGAAAGCGAAAAGTTTATTTCCGAATATGTGACCTGGTAATTTGATATCAACTTAGCAGAGCACGAGATATTTTTTTCAAAAGCAAAAGCGCGAAATTTTTATGTTCGCTGATAAATAAGGTATCATAAACTTCATCTGTTCCAGATTTCAAGAATACTAAGAAGATAGTTTTCGTGAAAAATGACGGATACAAGTCTCGCCGGCAGCGAGATAATTGGATGAATAAGATTTTGTCATTTTGCTAGAAAAACCTGAAAGCGAAAAGTTTATTTTCGAATATGTGACCTGGTAATTTGATATCAACTTAGCAGAGCACGAGATATTTCTTCAAAAGCAAAAGCGCGAAATTTTTATGTTTGGTGATAAATAAGGGATCATAAACTTCATCTGTTCCAGATGTCAAGAATACTAAGAAGATAGTATTCGTGAAAAATGACGGATACAAGTCTCGCCGGCAGCGAGATAATTGGATGAACAAGATTTTGTCATTTTGCTAGAAAAACCTGAAAGCGAAAAGTTTATTTCCGAATATGTGACCTGGTAATTTGATATCAACTTAGCAGAGCACGAGATATTTTTTTCAAAAGCAAAAGCGCGAAATTTTTATGTTCGCTGATAAATAAGGTATCATAAACTTCATCTGTTCCAGATTTCAAGAATACTAAGAAGATAGTTTTCGTGAAAAATGACGGATACAAGTCTCGCCGGCAGCGAGATAATTGGATGAATAAGATTTTGTCATTTTGCTAGAAAAACCTGAAAGCGAAAAGTTTATTTTCGAATATGTGACCTGGTAGTTTGATATCAACTTAGTAGAGCACGAGATATTTTTTCAAAAGCAAAAGCGCGAAATTTTTATGATTGCTAATAAATAAGGGATCATAAACTTCATCTCTTCCAGATTTCAAGAATACTAAGAAGATAGTATTCGTGAAAAATGACGGATACCAGTCTCGCCGGCCGCGAGATAATTGGATGAATAAGATTTTGTCATTTTGCTAGAAAAACCTGAAAGGGAAAAGTTTATTTTCGAATATGTGACCTGGTAGTTTGATATCAATTTAGCAGAGCACGAGATATTTTTTCAAAAGTGAAAGCGCGAAATTTTTATGTTTGCTGATAAATAAGGGATCATAAACTTCATCTCTTCCAGAATTCAAGAATACTAAGAAGATAGTATTCGTGAAAAATGACGGATACAAGTCTCGCCGGCCGCGAGATAATTGGATGAATAAGATTTTGTCATTCTGCTAGAAGAACTTGAAAGCGAAAAGTTTATTTCCGAATATGTGACCTGGTAATTTGATATCAACTTAGCAGAGCACGAGATATTTTTTCAAAAGCAAAAGCGCGAAATTTTTATGTTTGCTGATAAATAAGGGATCATAAACTTCATCTGTTCCAGATTTCAAGAATACTAAGAAGATAGTATTCGTGAAAAATGACGGATACAAGTCTCGCCGGCCGCGAGATAATTGGATGAATAAGATTTTGTCATTTTGCTAGAAAAACCTGAAAGCGAAAAGTTTATTTCCGAATATGTGACCTGGTAATTTGATATCAACTTAGCAGAGCACGAGATATTTTTTTCAAAAGCAAAAGCGCGAAATTTTTATGTTCGCTGATAAATAAGGTATCATAAACTTCATCTGTTCCAGATTTCAAGAATACTAAGAAGATAGTATTCGTGAAAAATGACGGATACAAGTCTCGCCGGCAGCGAGATAATTGGATGAATAAGATTTTGTCATTTTGCTAGAAAAACCTGAAAGCGAAAAGTTTATTTTCGAATATGTGACCTGGTAATTTGATATCAACTTAGCAGAGCACGAGATATGTTTTCAAAACCAAAAGGGCGAAATTTTTATGTTTGGTGATAAATAAGGGATCATAAACTACATCTCTTCCAGATTTCAAGAATACTAAGAAGATAGTATTCGAGAAAAATGACAGATACAAGTCTCGCCGGCCGCGAGATAATTGGATAAATAAGATTTTGTCATTTTGCTAGAAAAACCTGAAAGCGAAAAGTTTATTTTCGAATATGTGACCTGGTAATTTGATATCAACTTAGCAGAGCACGAGATATTTTTTCAAAAGCAAAAGCGCGAAATTTTTATGTTTGCTGATAAATAAGGTATCATGAACTTCATCTCTTCCAGATTTCAAGAATACTAAGAAGATAGTATTCGTGAAAAATGACGGATACAAGTCTCGCCGGCCGCGAGATAATTGGATGAATAAGATTTTGTCATTTTGCTAGAAAAACCTGAAAGCGAAAAGTTTATTTTCGAATATGTGACCTGGTAATTAGATATCAACTCAGCAGAGCACGAGATATTTTTTCAAAAGTAAAAGCGCGGAATTTTTATGTTTGCTGATAAATAAGGGATCATAAACTTCATCTCTTCCAGATTTCAAGAATACTAAGAAGATAGTATTGGTGAAAAATGAAGGATACAAGTCTCGCCGGCCGCGAGATAATTGGATAAATAAGATTTTGTCATTCTGCTAGAAAAACTTGAAAGCGAAAAGTTTATTTCCGAATATGTGACCTGGTAATTTGATATCAACTTAGCAGAGCACGAGACATTTTTTGCAAAAGCAAAAGCGCGAAATTTTTATGTTCGCTGATAAATAAGGTATCATAAACTTCATCTGTTCCAGATTTCAAGAATACTAAGAAGATAGTTTCAGTGGCGTACCCACGGGGGGGGATAAGGGGGATATATCCCCCCCCAGGAAGATCCATTGTTAGGTCCAAAAGTGTATAATATGATGAAAGCGAATTCTCGGTAAAATCCAAGAGAGTTGTAAAGTTCCTGACAATATAATATATTCGCTTCGGTGACTATATACCAAATTATTAATGAAAAATTAAAGACATATGAAGCCTTCCGAGTGCCGCAACTATCACAGCGATTGGCGGCACATCAAAACAAGCGATTTAAGTGTGCATAAATCTTATCGAGAGATGACGTTTTCGGCTCCAGATCCCTTTGTCGGCCGATAATACTGCGTTAAATTCGCACTTGGATCAGTAGGGTTATATTTTGTTTACTGGTATGATTGGTATGAAGTAGATGAGTAGACATTTTTCTATTTCATTCCTTGAGACGACCTGTAGGAATTTGTCCTGAGTTGACATTGCCTTCCATTCATCATAATTCGTTTCATTGTTACAAAGGTGTGTTGTATTTTTTTAATAGGGATCAAGGAAAAAATCATCATAAGTAAACAAACTTCTTTGGCGGACTTAATCAAACGAAGGAAATTTGATGAATGCGAAACAAAATCGACAAGTTCGGCTGCTGGAATCCGCTAGCCATGATGTCTATACACAAGGAATTGCCAAGTTCCGAGAATGAAATTATTTATGATATAGCAAAAAGACCAAGGCGACTTTACTTTGTTTTATGATAGCAAACCAAAATTTCTGATAATAGTATATTATTCAATGAGCGGTGATGT
Organism: Adalia bipunctata; assembly: GCA_910592335.1. Lineage (NCBI taxonomy): Eukaryota > Metazoa > Arthropoda > Insecta > Coleoptera > Coccinellidae > Adalia > Adalia bipunctata. The sequence continues at coordinate 994,180 of OU342954.1, forward strand.
AAGTCATAACACACACAGATGAATTTTGCAGCACGAGCCGTCAGGCGAGTGGTGTAATTCATCAAGTGTGTTATGACCATTACCGCGAATCGAATACTATTCTTTATCTTCGACTTCTTCAAAAGTGACAACAGAGTTGTCAAAAGCGATCTCTGTGGTCAAGAATCGAATCACGTAAAAAACATCAAAAATTCACGGTTTCCAATTGCGATTTTTGGATATTCAGACCGAAGGAAATGTAAAAACGAATGGCGAAAACGTTACCTTGATATCTGAAATAGCGTTCCCGATCGATCCGACTTTTTTTATTCATTTGGTAAACTGTTTTTCCTATCTGTATTAGAGTGAGTTATAGACGTGAGTTATCATAACTATCGGGGTTGGTTTATAGATACTATTACAGCTCGAAATCAGTAGAATAATGGACACATTATTCTATGGGAGAAGATAAAAATTTATTCTTGTTTTTCAATTAAAAAAAATATTATTATTATTTGTTTCATATCCCCCCCCAAGACGAATGTCTGGGTACGCCACTGGATAGTTTTCGTGAAAAATGACGGATACAAGTCTCGCCGGCAGCGAGATAATTGGATGAATAAGATTTTGTCATTTTGCTAGAAAAACCTGAAAGCGAAAAGTTTATTTTCGAATATGTGACCTGGTAGTTTGATATCAACTTAGTAGAGCACGAGATATTTTTTCAAAAGCAAAAGCGCGAAATTTTTATGTTTGCTGATAAATAAGGGATCATAAACTTCATCTGTTCCAGATTTCAAGAATACTAAGAAGATAGTATTCGTGAAAAATGACGGATACAAGTCTCGCCGGCCGCGAGATAATTGGATGAATAAGATTTTGTCATTTTGCTAGAAAAACCTGAAAGCGAAAAGTTTATTTTCGAATATGTGACCTGGTTATTTGATATCAACTTAGCAGAGCACGAGATATTTTTTCAAAAGTAAAAGCGCGAAATTTTTATGTTTGCTGATAAATAAGGGATCATAAACTTCATCTCTTCCAGATTTCAAGAATACTAAGAAGATAGTATTCTTGAAAAATGACGGATACAAGTCTCGCCGGCCGCGAGATAATTGGATGAATAAGATTTTGTCATTCTGCTAGAAAAACTTGAAAGCGAAAAGTTTATTTTCGAATATGTGACCTGGTAATTTGATATCAACTTAGCAGAGCACGAGATATTTTTTCAAAAGTAAAAGCGCGAAATTTTTATGTCTGCTGATAAATAAGGGATCATAAACTTCATCTCTTCCAGATTTCAAGAATACTAAGAAGATAGTATTCGTGAAAAATGACGGATACAAGTCTCGCCGGCCGCGAGATAATTGGATAAATAAGATTTTGTCATTTTGCTAGAAAAACCTGAAAGCGAAAAGTTTATTTTCGAATATGTGACCTGGTAATTTGATATCAACTTAGCAGAGCACGAGATATTTTTTGCAGAAGAAAAAGCGCGAAATTTTTAGGTTCGCTGATAAATAAGGTATCATAAACTTCATCTCCTCCAGATTTCAAAAATTCCAAAAAGATAGTTTGCGTGAAAATGACGGATACAAGTCTCGCCGGCCGCGAGATAATTGGATAAATAAGATTTTGTCATTTTGCTAGAAAAACCTGAGAGCGAAAAGTTTATTTTCGAATATGTGACCTGGTAATTCGATATCAACTTAGCAGAGCACGAGATATTTTTTGCAAAAGCAAAATCGCGAAATTTTTATTTTCGCTGATAAATAAGGTATCATAAACTTCATCTCCTCCAGATTTGAAAAATTCCAAAAAGATAGTATTCGTGAAAATGACGGATACAAGTCTCGCCGGCCGCGAGATAATTGGATAAATAAGATTTTGTCATTTTGCTAGAAAAACCTGAAAGCGAAAAGTTTATTTTCGACTATGTGACCTGGTAATTTGATATCAACTTAGCAGAGCACGAGATATTTTTTCAAAAGCAAAAGCGCGAAATTTTTATGTTTGCTGATAAATAAGGTATCATGAACTTCATCTCTTCCAGATTTCAAGAATACTAAGAAGATATTATTCGTGAAATTGACCGATACAAGTCTCGCCGGCCGCGAGATAATTGGATGAATAAGATTTTGTCATTCTGCTAGAAAAACTTGAAAGCGAAATGTTTATTTCCGAATATGTGACCTGGTAATTTGATATCAACTTAGCAGAGCACGAGATATTTTTTCAAAAGTAAAAGCGCGAAATTTTTATGTTTGCTGATAAATAAGGGATCATAAACTTCATCTCTTCCAGATTTCAAGAATACTAAGAAGATAGTATTCGTGAAAAATGACGGATACAAGTCTCGCCGGCCGCGAGATAATTGGATGAATAAGATTTTGTCATTCTGCTAGAAAAACTTGAAAGCGAAATGTTTATTTCCGAATATGTGACCTGGTAATTAGATATCAACTTGGCAGAGCACGAGATATTTTTTCAAAAGCAAAAGCGCGAAATTTTTATGTTCGCTGATAAATAAGGTATCATGAACTTCATATGTTTCAGATTTCAAGAATACTAAGGAGAAAGTATTCGTGAAAAAGACGGATACAATTCTCGCCGGCCGCGAGATAATTGGATAAATGAGATTCTGTCATTTTGCTAGAAAAACCTGAAAGCGAAAAGTTTATTTTCGACTATGTGACCTGGTAGTTTGATATCAACTTAGCAGAGCACGAGATATTTTTTCAAAAGTGAAAGCGCGAAATTTTTATGTTTGCTGATAAATAAGGGATCATAAACTTCATCTCTTCCAGATTTCAAGAATACTAAGAAGATAGTATTCGTGAAAAATGACGGATACAATTCTCGCCGGCCGCGAGATAATTGGATAAATAAGATTTTGTCATTCGGCTAGAAAAACTTGAAAGCGAAAAGTTTATTTTCGAATATGTGACCTGGTAATTTGATATCAACTTAGCAGAGCACGAGATATTTTTTCAAAAGCAAAAGCGCGAAATTTTTATGTTTGCTGATAAATAAGGTATCATGAACTTCATCTCTTCCAGATTTCAAGAATACTAAGAAGATTGTATTCGTGAAAAATGACGGATACAAGTCTCGCCGGCCGCGAGATAATTGGATGAATAAGATTTTGTCATTTTGCTAGAAAAACCTGAAAGCGAAAAGTTTATTTTCGAATATGTGACCTGGTAATTAGATATCAACTTAGCAGAACACGAGATATTTTTTCAAAAGCAAAAGAGCGAAATTTTTATGTTTGCTGATAAATAAGGGATCATAAACTTCATCTCTCCCAGATTTCAAGAATACTAAGAAGATAGTATTCCTGAAAAATGACGGATACAATTCTCGCCGGTCGCGAGATAATTGGATGAAAAAGATTTTGTCATTCTGCTAGAAAAACTTGAAAGCGAAAAGTTTATTTCCGAATATGTGACCTGGTAATTTGATATCAACTTAGCAGAGCACGAGATATTTTTTGCAAAAGCAAAAGCGCGAAATTTTTATGTTCGCTGATAAATAAGGTATCATGAACTTCATCTGTTCCAGATTTCAAGAATACTAAGAAGATAGTATTCGTGAAATTGACGGATACAAGTCTCGCCGGCCGCGAGATAAATGGATGAATAAGATTTTGTCATTCTGCTAAAAAAACTTGAAAGCGAAAAGTTTATTTCCGAATATGTGACCTGGTAATTTGATATCAACTTAGCAGAGCACGAGATATTTTTTCAAAAGTAAAAGCGCGAAATTTTTATGTTTTCTGATAAATAAGGGATCATAAACTTCATCTCTTCCAGATTTCAAGAATACTAAGAAGATAGTATTCGTGAAAAATGACGGATACAAGTCTCGCCGGCCGCGAGATAATTGGATAAATAAGATTTTGTCATTCTGCTAGAAAAACTTGAAAGCGAAAAGTTTATTTCCGAATATGTGACCTGGTAATTTGATATCAACTTAGCAGAGCACGAGATATTTTTTGCAAAAGCAAAAGCGCGAAATTTTTATGTTCGCTGATAAATAAGGTATCATGAACTTCATATGTTCCAGATTTCAAGAATACTAAGAAGATAGTATTCGTGAAAATGACGGATACAAGTCTCGCCGGCCGCGAGATAATTGGATAAATAAGATTTTGTCATTTTGCTAGAAAAACCTGAAAGCGAAAAGTTTATTTTCGAATATGTGACCTGGTAATTAGATATCAACTTAGCAGAGCACGAGATATTTTTTCAAAAGCAAAAGAGCGAAATTTTTATGTTTGCTGATAAATAAGGGATCATAAACTTCATCTCTCCCAGATTTCAAGAATACTAAGAAGATAGTATTCGTGAAAAATGACGGATACAAGTCTCGTCGGCAGCGAGATAATTGGATAAATAAGATTTTGTCATTTTGCTAGAAAAACCTGAAAGCGAAAAGTTTATTTTCGAATATGTGACCTGGTAATATGATATCAACTTAGCAGAGCATGAGATATTTTTTCAAAAGCAAAAGCGCGAAATTTTTATGTTCGCTGATAAATAAGGTATCATGAACTCCATATGTTTCAGATCTCAAGAATACTAAGAAGATAGTATTCGTGAAAATGACGGATACAAGTCTCGCCGGCCGCGAGATAATTGGATAAATAAGATTTTGTAATTTTGCTAGAAAAACCTGAAACCGAAAAGTTTATTTTCGAATATGTGACCTGGTAATATGATATCAACTTAGCAGAGCATGAGATATTTTTTCAAAAGCAAAAGCGCGAAATTTTTATGTTCGCTGATAAATAAGGTATCATGAACTTCATATGTTCCAGATTTCAAGAATACTAAGAAGATAGTATTCGTGAAAATGACGGATACAAGTCTCGCCGGCCGCGAGATAATTGGATAAATGAGATTCTGTCATTTTGCTAGAAAAACCTGAAAGCGAAAAGTTTATTTTCGAATATGTGACCTGGTAGTTTGATATCAACTTAGTAGAGCACGAGATATTTTTTCAAAAGTGAAAGCGCGAAATTTTTATGTTTGCGGATAAATAAGGGATCATAAACTTCATCTCTTCCAGATTTCAAGAATACTAAAAAGATAGTATTCGTGAAAAATGACGGATACAAGTCTCGCCGGCCGCGAGATAATTGGATAAATAAGATTTTGTCATTCGGCTAGAAAAACTTGAAAGCGAAAAGTTTATTTCCGAATATGTGACCTGGTTATTAGATATCAACTTAGCAGAGTACGAGACATTTTTTGCAAAAGCAAAAGCGCGAAATTTTTATGATCGTTGATAAATAAGGTATCATAAACTTCATCTCTTCCAGATTTCAAAAATACTAAGAAGATAGTATTCGTGAAAATGACGGATACAAGTCTCGCCGGCCGCGAGATAATTGGATAAATAAGATTTTGTCATTCTGCTAGAAAAACTTGAAAGCGAAAAGTTTATTTCCGAATATGTCACCTGGTAATTTGATATCAACTTAGCAGAGCACGAGATATTTTTTGCAAAAGCAAAAGCGCGAAATTTTTATGTTCGCTGATAAATAAGGTATCATGCACTTCATATGTTCCAGATTTCAAGAATACTAAGAAGATAGTATTCGTGAAAATGACGGATACAAGTCTCGCCGGCCGCGAGATAATTGGATAAATGAGATTCTGTCATTTTGCTAGAAAAACCTGAAAGCGAAAAGTTTATTTTCGAATATGTGACCTGGTAGTTTGATATCAACTTAGTAGAGCACGAGATATTTTTTCAAAAGTGAAAGCGCGAAATTTTTATGTTTGCGGATAAATAAGGAATCATAAACTTCATCTCTTCCAGATTTCAAGAATACTAAAAAGATAGTATTCGTGAAAAATGACGGATACAAGTCTCGCCGGCCGCGAGATAATTGGATAAATAAGATTTTGTTATTCGGCTAGAAAAACTTGAAAGCGAAAAGTTTATTTCCGAATATGTGACCTGGTTATTAGATATCAACTTAGCAGAGTACGAGACATTTTTTGCAAAAGCAAAAGCGCGAAATTTTTATGTTCGTTCCCAGACAGCACCGGATATTCATAGAATATTCCCTGAATGTGCAAAATGGGATGGGTATATTCCAAATATTCGTAGAATATTCCTGGAATATCATTGAATATCTATATCCCATGTAGCATATCCCAAGAATATTCCCATACAAATATTCCAGGCATATTCCTAGAAGAATATGCTGAGAATATACCAAACTGAATATTCTGTGTAGAATATTTCTAGATTATTCATAGGATATTCCAAATTGAATATTCTTTATGGTACATCCCTGGAATATTACGCCCGTAATATTTCTGGAATATTCCGCTCATAATATTCCTGCCATATCCTGTACGGCATATTAATGGAACATGATAAGGTGAACATTGAAAATGAATTTTCAAAATATTTGTGGACTGCAATGAACAGATTGAGGCTGTATTAAATTATATATTTAATTTTCAACATTTATGCCCCTATTTTGTTCAATTGTTACCATGAATTCAATCATCTCATTAATTCAGATTTACGTACGATAACGAGAGTTAAATATATTATATAAAATTCATGGTCTAGAACGCATTTTATTATAGAGTTGAAATTTTGTATACAAAACTTGTGCAGTCAAATGTCATAAAGCACTAGACAGACCACATAATTATTCAGTGATTTGAGTGCCATAAAAATCGCGCTATAAAATCCCGCCATCAACAGCCAATAGAATTGCTATTCGTCATCCGTCGACTGTCGAGGACAAATTGAACACATGCGTCGGTTAACCTTAACCACACTGATTCCATATTAGTTCTAATTGTTTTCTTGAAAGCATTAGATCGAAAATTTACTTTGTTTTTTCGAGTAATCGAGTCTGTTCCTAGTGATATTTTGCGTGATTTCTTTTTGGATCTACCTACATATATAAGGTAAGTGAATTTCATGAAAGAACTGGATTACCAGAATTTTATATGTCCATTGAATTGATTAATTTTATTCACGACCATTTTGAAATCGAAATATATTTATGTACAATAAATACTTCGTTCCTCGATTCGCTATTGTACATAATCTTTCTTTGATATTTGGAGGAACTCTCATATTACATTAAACACTTAATTATATAGTCAATGACCATTTTTCATTTAATTTTCAAGAACGACGACGATGAATAAACGGAAAAGAGGCAGTACTTGGTACAGACAGGTTCACGAGGAAACTGAAAATGTACTCAGTGAGATCTTCAGAGAAAATATGGGCAGAGACCAAAATCTAAGCGGGAGTAGTAATTTTTCTTTGCTTGGTTATGAGGGTTGTGGTAGAATAAGTAGCACTAACAGTACTAATAGTTCTGATGAAGAATTTGATTTTAGTAGTAATTTTAACAGGGATCTTTCAAACAATGATTTTATCCATCTGGTACAAGACAGTGCAACTCCTGATAAAGCACAAAGCTGCAGCAATAACGATGGTCCAGTTATTAATGCACATGATAAATTAAAGAAATGGGCCATCAAAAATAAAATTACTTTGAGTGCTATGAATGAACTCTTGGAAATTTTAGCAAATGCTGAGCCGGGTGTTTTCAAAGAGACATTGCCTAAAGATGCTAGAACGTTTTTGGCCACTCCTAGAAAAACACTAACACGGCATGTAGATCCAGGAGAATACTATCATTTTGGTATAGAAAAATCAATGGAAAATATGTATACTTGCTATGGCATAATACCTAATGACCCAATTGAAATTGGTATTAACATAGATGGTTTACCCATAGCAAAAAGTTCAAATAGCCAATTTTATCCAATACTTGGCCTTCTGTCTAAACATGCTTTTTTGATAGGATTATATCACGGTTATGAGAAACCCAAGAATTTTAATGATTTTCTTTTAGACTTTGTGAATGAAGCAAAAAAACTCAGCATCAATGGTATATCAATATTTGGAATCAAATATAATTTCAAAATAAATAAATTTTTATTTGATGCTGTTGCTAAAGCATCTGTTTTAGCCATCAAAGGTCATTCAGGTTATAGTTCTTGCACAAAATGTTGCCAGTATGGAGCAAGTATTCAAGATAGAATTTGTTTTCCTCTTTTAACTTTTCAGAAAAGAACACATGAAAGTTTCGTTCAACAGGCAGATTCCGGACATCATTCTGGTCGAAGTATTTTGTTAGAAATCCCGAATATTGATATAATAGCAGATGTTCCTCTGGATTATATGCATCTTGTTTTATTAGGAGTAGTGAAAAAGTTACTAAGTGGACTCTGGTGCCATGGTCCTCCCTCCCATAAAATTTCAAATTCTAATATTAACGTAATATCCAATCTATTGTTGAATATGGCTCCTTTTGTACCTTCTGAATTTGCTCGAACTCCCAGATCACTGAAGGAGGTCAAAAGGTGGAAAGCCACAGAATTCAGGCAGTTTCTGCTATATACTGGACCCGTTGTTTTGAAAAACTTGCTTCCAAAACGATATTATCAAAATTTTTTGATATTATCAATATCTATCAGAATTCTCTCCAGTGAAAAATACTGTTTTACTTATATTAATCATGCCGAACAGTTGCTTGTATGTTTTGTTAAAACAGTAAAAGAAATTTATGGACCTCATTTATTAACTCATAATTTTCACAATTTATTGCATTTAGTAGAGGATGTAAAAAAATTTGGTATACTTGACAATTTCAGTAATTTTGATAGTGAGAATTTTTTGCAATATTTGGGATCGTTGATCAGAAAGCATGACAAACCATTGCAGCAAGTAGTTCGACGTTACTATGAGTGTATGAACGACAGGAAGCTTGTTATTGAGAAGTCTTCTTTCGAACTCAAGTCACCCCATTGTGAAGGACCATTGTTACCTGGATGTTCTGCCCCAGAGTTCAAATCAATTGTTTTTGCAGATTTCAAACTATCCTCTGCTTTGAGAGATTCATGCTGTGCCATGAGGGATGGCTCAGTAGTTGAAATAAAAAATTTTGCATTTTCTAAAGCACTCAACGACTATGTTGTTATAGGAAAAAATTACCTGGATAAGAAGGAGTTTTTCGATTTATCTTTACCATCATCATTCTTAGATATTTTTTCTGTCAATACTTTGGGCGAAATGAAATGTTGGCCAGTGAAAGATATCACACATAAATTTGTTAGAATTCCCTTTGATAGTACATTCATAGCTCTACCTATAGTTCATACCCAGAAGTAATAATTCTTCGAAACTTGATTGTGTAAGTGTGTGTGTGTGTGTGTGTGTGTGTGTGTGTGCATTTTTACTTGTTGTAATTCTAAAAATATTTGCTTGATGCTTGAGGCACTGCTTTCTACTTTTTTTGTTCATCCATGCTATAATGGTTTTTGCTTAATGATATTAATTTGCTGTAGATGACTTGGGTTGTGGTTAAATTTATTGAGAGTGAGGAGGTTGAAGCTGTTCCATCTAATTGGTTCAATGGAAGCAGGCAGACTGTATACTACCCCCCATTCCCAAAAAATAGGATTGTGAAGGCAATCAAAAATCAGTGTGAGCCAGAAGAGGGCTGGAGGGAATATAAAGTCTGCCTGATGAGGAATGTCAGATATGACAGTTTCAAGGTTGCTTGTGCCAAAGCAACTAAATGCTGTCTTACGTCTGAGGTATCAGAGTTGGATTGCCTCCCTGAAAAGAGGAAATCGAAAAAAACTTATTATAGTTCTGATGAGGAATCTAGTGATTCAGATCTATATGTTCCTAGACTGAATACGATGAAAAGTGAGTGATCTGTTATTTTCATTTTCTGATTTGCAATGAATTAACTGAACAAAAATCCAAATTTTTTTTTTGGGAATGAATTCTTTTTCTCATTTTCAGGAAATACCAGTGGTTCGCATGAAATTGTACAAGTTCAGAGTGAGTACCTATTCTTCAAGTTAATAGTCCTAGTTCTTCAATCCTTATGTTCGATTGAATAATCTTAACATTTTACTCCATGATTGTTGAATTAATTTTGATCTCATCAATTTTTTTGTCAATAATAATGTTTTGTGAATTTCATGTGAAGAATTCAAAGGTAGATTGAATCATTTGAATGAATGTGAATTTCACTAAATCATAAATATGTACGTATGTTTCTAGGTCCCCTAAATGAAGTACAAGAAAGGAGTGTGATGAGCGAATTGGATATAAGTAAGTCCTTATCAATTTCTTTCTATGACCAGCGTTACCATGTGTTGCAAAATATCAATTATTTCGTTTCAGACATAACTGATGATCGCAGAGAAGATTCCTGCAGCTTCCCAACAACAGGTTTGTCAAATCCCCTTTTAATGTATTTTTTTTATTTGTATATATTTTCTTCTAGACGACCAGAAGTTCAAAACAACGGTAATCAGCATGCTGGTGAAGAACACCAAATTATTAAGAGACTGTGAGTCTCGCATAGAAGAGTTGCTGAATAAAGTGGATTCTCTTACAATAAGAGGGGGTTTAGCTCAAAATGAGCCACAGGAGGTTGCACAGTGCCTCGACCTTTTCACAGACTTTCCTGTGAAAAACTTGGAAGAACTAGAGAAGGTCGAGAATAGGCTGCAAGACAAAGAAATTCACAATTACTTGGTAAGTTCTGTTCGAATAAATCTAATTATTCGACTCCCACCAATGAGTCTTTACAAGGGACTAAAATTATGTTCTCCATTAAAACAAGAGGTGAAATAAATTCATGGTCTAGGGTGCTGTAGTATTCTACCAAGTTGAAATTTTGTGTACAAAAATGTTGAGTGCAATGAAATGACGACACACAAGACCATAAACTTATTTGAACAATCAATATGTTCTATGTCTTTCGAGGTACCTATTTGAATATACCCCAAAATAATACATCAATCCACATATCTGATTCAGTTCTCATTTAGTATGTGAAAAAGTTCTTTTCCAATTTTGTGGATGAATAATTCTATTGATTTATATTTCTCAAATAAAATCTGAGTAAGTTACCTCGAAATTAATAATGAGATTTCATTAATTGTTCTCTGAGCACTATAGATTCTGTGAGAAATAAAGTTTCATACTATTACTCATGCAATTTTCATCCAAGATGTTACTTTGTTTCTACTATTATGTTTTCAACAGGTTAAATCGCTCTGCATGTTGGGAGGCAAGGATTTTAAAGACTGTACCCGAAGGTTCGTCAGAAGAATCCTACACGATTCTCTTGCTTCCCAGTACAGCTTACAGGGGCATAAGAATAAAAAAGTGTTTCGGAGCACCAGGATATGCAGTTGTATTCTAGGTATTAATTTAATAATTAACGAAAAGAGTAGGGGTTTAACCTATAAACTCAAAAATAATTCTAATTTTTCTGTGAATGATGAGATTTCAAAATAGACAAAAAGTCCATTTTTGAATAAAATGAATATTGATTTTCAGAGGCAGTTCAATTAAGCAGTGGTGCCCAAATGAAGGACATAGAAGTACACTTGTCGGCCTACCTCGCCAAGGCCAAGGAACGACTGAGCAGAATTGAGTTAGTTTTTTCCCTTAAGCCTTTTCAGAGTGTACAGAAGAAACATTTTTGATTGTCATTCACCTTTTGATACATATAAATGTTGCCAATCTCTCCCATTCAGTGTTATGTTTTTTTCAGGGTCTCTGCGGGTCCTTCACCATCACCTTCGCTGAGTTTGAATTGATATATTTAATTATTTTTTTTTTTTTGTTTCAATAAATATGCATTTAGTTGATTACCTTGTTCTAATTTATTAATAACAATATTTTATTCAGTTGTTTTTGTTTTTTTTTCAATAGATATGAATCTGTATATTATATGTTTTTTATTTCCTTTCCACTGCAGAATGAAAAATAATCGATATTTCTGAAAAGACAATGAAACTATCCAAATTCTATTAGGCTCACTTGTTTTAGTTCATGTGTTGAACTTTGGTATAACGAGTGAGGTCGGGTTTCACCAAAAATTTTAATCTGTTTTAAGGAGATAACAGATTAAAATCGTTGCTGAAAGCCGACCAAAATTTATTTATTTGATTAAAGTTTAAGTGGGCCTCCAAATGCATATATATGTGCCTTGAGTAATATTCCATGAATATGAAAATGGTATAATTCAAGGATATCCATAGAATATCTCCATAATATACCAAATATTCTAGGAACATTCTATGAATATACCCAAGAGATATTATAGGAATATTCAATATGAAATATGCCTAGAATATTACAGGAATATTGAGAATATGCCTAGAATATTATTTCCCGAATATTCCAGTAATATTCAATAAAGAATATCCTTGGAACATTCTATGAATATTCGAAATATTCCTGGAATATTCTTTACAGAATATTCTACGAATATCTGTGGAATTCCCATACGCATATTCATGGAATATTCCAATATGCCAAAATGAATATTCTAGGCGTATTCTGAGAATATCCGGTGCTGTCTGGGTTGATAAATAAGGTATCATAAACTTCATCTCTTCCAGATTTCAAAAATACTAAGAAGATAGTATTCGTGAAAATGACGGATACAAGTCTCGCCGGCCGCGAGATAATTGGATAAATAAGATATTGTCATTTTGCTAGAAAAACCTGAAAGCGAAAAGTTTATTTCCGAATATGTGACCTGGTAATTTGATATCAACTTAGCAGAGCACGAGATATTTTTTGCAAAAGCAAAAGCGCGAAATTTTTATGTTCGCTGATAAATAAGGTATCATGAACTTCATATGTTCCAGATTTCAAGAATACTAAGAAGAAAGTATTCGTGAAAAATGACGGATACAAGTCTCGCCGGCCGCGAGATAATTGGATGAATAAGGTTTTGTCATTTTGCTAGAAAAACCTGAAAGCGAAAAGTTCATTTTCGAATATGTGACCTGGTAGTTTGATATCAACTTAGCAGAGCACGAGATATTTTTTCAAAAGCAAAAGCGCGAAATTTTTATGTTTGCTGATAAATAAGGTATCATGAACTTCATCTCTTCCAGATTTCAAGAATACTAAGAAGATAGTATTCGTGAAAAATGACGGATACAAGTCTCGTCGGCCGCGAGATAATTGGATAAATAAGATTTTGTCATTTTGCTAGAAAAACCTGAAAGCGAAAAGTTTATTTTCGAATATGTGACCTGGTAATATGATATCAACTTAGCAGAGCATGAGATTTTTTTTCAAAAGCAAAAGCGCGAAATTTTTATGTTCGCTGATAAATAAGGTATCATGAACTTCATATGTTCCAGATTTCAAGAATACTAAGAAGATAGTATTCGTGAAAATGACGGATACAAGTCTCGCCGGCCGCGAGATAATTGGATAAATGAGATTCTGTCATTTTGCTAGAAAAACCTGAAAGCGAAAAGTTTATTTTCGAATATGTGACCTGGTAGTTTGATATCAACTTAGTAGAGCACGAGATATTTTTTCAAAAGTGAAAGCGCGAAATTTTTATGTTTGCGGATAAATAAGGGATCATAAACTTCATCTCTTCCAGATTTCAAGAATACTAAAAAGATAGTATTCGTGAAAAATGACGGATACAAGTCTCGCCGGCCGCGAGATAATTGGATAAATAAGATTTTGTCATTCGGCTAGAAAAACTTGAAAGCGAAAAGTTTATTTCCGAATATGTGACCTGGTTATTAGATATCAACTTAGCAGAGTACGAGACATTTTTTGCAAAAGCAAAAGCGCGAAATTTTTATGATCGTTGATAAATAAGGTATCATAAACTTCATCTCTTCCAGATTTCAAAAATACTAAGAAGATAGTATTCGTGAAAATGACGGATACAAGTCTCGCCGGCCGCGAGATAATTGGATAAATAAGATTTTGTCATTTTGCTAGAAAAACCTGAAAGCGAAAAGTTTAATTCCGAATCTGTGACCTGGTAATTTGATATCAACTTAGCAGAGCACGAGATATTTTTTGCAAAAGCAAAAGCGCGAAATTTTTATGTTCGCTGATAAATAAGGTATCATGAACTTCATATGTTCCAGATTTCAAGAATACTAAGAAGAAAGTATTCGTGGAAAATGACGGATACAAGTCTCGCCGGCCGCGAGATAATTGGATGAATAAGGTTTTGTCATTTTGCTAGAAAAACCTGAAAGCGAAAAGTTCATTTTCGAATATGTGACCTGGTAGTTTGATATCAACTTAGCAGAGCACGAGATATTTTTTCAAAAGTTAAAGCGCGAAATTTTTATGTTTGCTGATAAATAAGGGATCATAAACTACATCTCTTCCAGATTTCAAGAATACTAAGAATATAGTATTCGTGAAAATGACGGATACAAGTCTCGCCGGCCGCGAAATAATAGGAAAAATAAGATTTTGTCATTTCGCTTATAGAATTGCTATTAAAACACATTTTCAAGACAAGCTTTTATAATAACAATAGGAACCTACTCATCCGCCATTTTGAAGCGGCCTTCTCGAATTCCTCAATTCCAAAGAATCGTAATTTTCAACCCAGAGATCTCCCTGATACCAATTTTGAATGAAATTGGATGATTATCACGAAACTCGTCCGCCATATCATAGCCGCCATTTCGAATTTTTCAAGTTTAACAAAAAAATCATCATTGCCGAACCAAAAAATCCCCAGATATTAATTTCGAATGGAATCGAATCATAATTAAAAAATAATCCGCCATTTTGTTTTTTCTATAACAAATATTCCATGATGCATTGTAACCAGAATTATGTTCACCTGAAAGCGAAAAGTTTATTTTCGAATATGTGACCTGGTAATTTGATATCAACTTAGCAGAGCACGAGATATTTTTTCAAAAGCAAAAGCGCGAAATTTTTATGTTTGCTGATAAATAAGGTATCATGAACTTCATCTCTTCCAGATTTCAAGAATACTAAGAAGATAGTATTCGTGAAAAATGACGGATACAAGTCTCGTCGGCCGCGAGATAATTGGATAAATAAGATTTTGTCATTTTGCTAGAAAAACCTGAAAGCGAAAAGTTTATTTTCGAATATGTGACCTGGTAATATGATATCAACTTAGCAGAGCATGAGATATTTTTTCAAAAGCAAAAGCGCGAAATTTTTATGTTTGCTGATAAATAAGGTATCATGAAATTCATCTCTTCCAGATTTCAAGAATACTAAGAAGATAGTATTCGTGAAAATGACGGATACAAGTCTCGCCGGCCGCGAGATAATTGGATAAATAAGATTTTGTCATTTTGCTAGAAAAACCTGAAAGCGAAAAGTTTATTTTCGAATGTGTGACCTGGTAATTTGATATCAACTTAGCAGAGCACGAGAAATTTTTTCAAAAGCAGAAGCGCGTAATTTTTATGTTTGCTGATAAATAAGGTATCATGAACTTCATATGTTCCAGATTTCAAGAATACTAAGAAGATAGTATTCGTGAAAATGACGGATACAAGTCTCGCCGGCCGCGATATAATTGGATAAATGAGATTTTGTCATTTTGCTAGAAAAACCTGAAAGCGAAAAGTTTATTTTCGAATATGTGACCTGGTAATTTGATATCAACTTAGCAGAGCACGAGATATTTTTTCAAAAGCAAAAGCGCGAAATTTTAATGTTTGCTGATAAATAAGGTATCATGAACTTCATCTCTTCCAGATTTCAAGAATACTAAGAAGATAGTATTCGTGAAAAATGACAGATACAAGTCTCGTCGGCCGCGAGATAATTGGATAAATAAGATTTTGTCATTTTGCTAGAAAAACCTGAAAGCGAAAAGTTTATTTTCGAATATGTGACCTGGTAATTTGATATCAACTTAGCAGAGCACGAGATATTTTTTCAAAAGCAAAAGCGCGAAATTTTTATGTTTGCTGATAAATAAGGTATCATGAACTTCATCTCTTCCAGATTTCAAGAATACTAAGAAGATAGTATTCGTGAAAAATGACAGATACAAGTCTCGTCGGCCGCGAGATAATTGGATAAATAAGATTTTGTCATTTTGCTAGAAAAACCTGAAAGCGAAAAGTTTATTTTCGAATATGTGACCTGGTAATTTGATATCAATTTAGCAGAGCACGAGATATTTTTTCAAAAGCAAAAGCGCGAAATTTTTATGTTTGCTGATAAATAAGGTATCATGAACTTCATCTCTTCCAGATTTCAAGAATACTAAGAAGATAGTATTCGTGAAAAATGACAGATACAAGTCTCGTCAGCCGCGAGATAATTGGATAAATAAGATTTTGTCATTTTGCTAGAAAAACCTGAAAGCGAAAAGTTTATTTTCGAATATGTGACCTGGTAATTTGATATCAACTTAGCAGAGCACGAGATATTTTTTCAAAAGCAAAAGCGCGAAATTTTTATGTTTGCTGATAAATAAGGTATCATGAACTTCATCTCTTCCAGATTTCAAGAATACTAAGAAGATAGTATTCGTGAAAAATGACAGATACAAGTCTCGCCGGCCGCGAGATAATTGGATAAATGAGATTTTGTCATTTTGCTAGAAAAACCTGAAAGCGAAAAGTTTATTTTCGAATATGTGACCTGGTAATTTGATATCAACTTAGCAGAGCACGAGATATTTTTTCAAAAGCAAAAGCGCGAAATTTTTATGTTTGCTGATAAACAAGGTATCATGAACTTCATCTCTTCCAGATTCCAAGAATACTAAGAAGATAGTATTCGTGAAAAATGACGGATACAAGTCTCGTCGGCCGCGAGATAATTGGATAAATAAGATTTTGTCATTTTGCTAGAAAAACCTAAAAGCGAAAAGTTTATTTTCGAACATGTGACCTGGTAATTTGATATCAACTTAGCAGAGCACGAGATATTTTTTTCAAAACCAAAAGCGCGAAATTTTTATGTTAGCTGACAAATAAGGGATCATAAACTCCATCTCTTCCAGATTTCAAGATTACTAAAGGAATATAGTATTCGTGAAAAATGACGGATACAAGTCTCGCCGGCCGCGAGATAATTGGAAAAATAAGATCTTGTCATTTTGCTAGAAAATCCTAAAAGCAACAAGTTTAGTTTCGAACATGTGAGATAATGTAACTTGATATCAACTTGGCAGAGCACGAGAAATTTTTTTCAAAAGCACAGGCGCGAAATTTTTATGTTCGCTGATAAATAAGGGATCATAAACTACATCTCTTCCCGATTTCAAGAATACTAAGAATATAGTATTCGTGAAAAATGACGGATACAAGTCTCGCCGGCCGCGAGATAATTGGATAAATGAGATTTTGTCATTTTGCTAGAAAAACCTGAAAGCGAAAAGTTTATTTTCGAATATGTGACCTGGTAATTTGATATCAACTTAGCAGAGCACGAGATATTTTTTCAAAAGCAAAAGCGCGAAATTTTTATGTTTGCTGATAAACAAGGTATCATGAACTTCATCTCTTCCAGATTCCAAGAATACTAAGAAGATAGTATTCGTGAAAAATGACGGATACAAGTCTCGTCGGCCGCGAGATAATTGGATAAATAAGATTTTGTCATTTTGCTAGAAAAACCTAAAAGCGAAAAGTTTATTTTCGAACATGTGACCTGGTAATTTGATATCAACTTAGCAGAGCACGAGATATTTTTTTCAAAACCAAAAGCGCGAAATTTTTATGTTAGCTGACAAATAAGGGATCATAAACTCCATCTCTTCCAGATTTCAAGATTACTAAAGGAATATAGTATTCGTGAAAAATGACGGATACAAGTCTCGCCGGCCGCGAGATAATTGGAAAAATAAGATCTTGTCATTTTGCTAGAAAATCCTAAAAGCAACAAGTTTAGTTTCGAACATGTGAGATAATGTAATTTGATATCAACATAGCAGAGCACGAGATATTTTTTCAAAAGCAAAAGCGCGAAATTTTTATGTTTGCTGATAAATAAGGTATCATGAACTTCATCTCTTCCAGATTTCAAGAATACTAAGAAGATAGTATTCGTGAAAAATGACGGATACAAGTCTCGCCGGCCGCGAGATAATAGGAAAAATAAGATTTTGTCATTTTGCTAGAAAAACCTGAAAGCGAAAAGTTTATTTTCGAATATGTGACCTGGTAGTTTGATATCAACTTAGCAGAGCACGAAATATTTTTTGCAGAAGCATAAATATTTATGATAACAATAGGAACCTACTCATCCGCCATTTTGAAGCGGCCAGCTCGAATTCCTCAATTCCAAAGAATCGTAATTTTCAACCCAGAGATCTCCCTGATACCAATTTTGAATGAAATTGGATGATTATCACGAAACTCGTCCGCCATCATATCATAGCCGCCATTTCGAATTTTTCAAGTTTAACAAAAAAATCATCATTGCCGAACCAAAAAATCCCCAGACATTAATTTCGAATGGAATCGAATCATAATTAAAAAACTAATCCGCCATTTTGGGGCCGCCATTTTGTTTTTTCTATAACAAATATTCCATGATGCATTGTAACCAGAATTATGTTCACCTGCCAAATTTAAAATCAGTAGGATGATTAGAAGTGTGTCATATTTAACTCGCAAGATTTGATTACAGACAGACAGAAACCGGGACAGGTGAAACTAAATAAAAGCTTGGAATAAGAATCAAAAAGAATAAATTCCGGACACACGTATCGACGGCCGCAATATAATTGAAATAATAAGAATCAGATTTTGTCATTTTCCAATAAAAACCTAAAAACAACAAGTTTATTTTCAAAATATGTGACCTGGTATTTCAATATCTGTTCGCTGATAATAATGGATCAAATACTACATATCTCTTCCAGATTTCAGGAAAACTGCAAATTTAGTATTCGAGAAAAATTCCTGATAGTTAGAAGACCTCATTTATATACGCTTTTTCAACCGTACCCAACCTTGTTTTCAATTGTTCAACATTTTTCAGGTCCAGTCTGTCCAACTCTATTTTGTCAATATAGGTAGGTACTTTTGAAATCCTGTCAAAGCACCTTGGCTCGAACCCCAGTTTGAAAACAAATTCATTAATGGACGCCATTTATTTGATAAATTACTCTTATGTCAATTGGTAAGATAAAAGGCCGTATTCATAGAATTAAGCCTTACCTTTTACTTTAAAAAAATGAAGCAATTCCTTCAAGGTATATGCATAAGAAGAATTGAAGTAAAATGTTTTGCTTCGAGGAGTTTGCTTCGAAGTAATGGGCCTACCACACGCTCAAGCTTCACCACAGTTTGGCTTGCGCAAACCGGCTTGAACACTGAGCGTGTGGTTGGGAGAATTGTATGCAGTTTCCCTCAGTGTTCAGTGTTCAAGCCGGTTTGCGCAAGCCAAACTGTGGTGAAGCTTGAGCGTGTGGTAGGCCTATAAAAGGTTATACGTTCGCCGTATTTATAAAAAGAAGCATTTGATCAAAAAGTAAGGGATTGGCTTCCAAATAGGAAGCTAGGATCACAAAAACTTTTCTCACTCTTTTCAGTATTCTGATTGAAAAGAGAGTCCAATTTGGAGACGAATACGTAAATAGCTGTACCTTTTACTCGACTTATCCGAAGCATTTTCTTGCAAGGAAAAGGCGTAGATTATGAATACGAATTGAGGCAAAACCTTCTACTTCTACCTTTCACTTGTAAGTAAATGCTTCATTTCTATAAATACGGACTATTGTGTATAGGAAATTGGAAAGAACTCACTCTGTTAGTTTCCTTTGAAACTGTCGTTCCTTTCAAATCTTCATTTACGCTGTTCGCTTCTGCGCAGCGTCCTTGTCGTGATGCTTTCTTGTTTCGGAACTCAACGACGTTCGTTCCTGTCTCGTGTTTAAACCTCTTGATCCTCCTGCAGAACAACGAAATCACAATGGCCTCTTCTTCTTGTGTGATGCCAATTCCGTCATAGACCTGGAATTTCTCGATTCTTGTGATGAATTTCCCCTTCTTCGTAGGATCTCTTGAATCTTGTAATGAATTTGCAAATAGTGGTAGCATTTCTTGCCATCATGTCCACGGCCTCACTCGTTCTGTAATCGGGCGGATAGACCAATTGTTGTGGCTCAGGAAATAAGAAATATCGTGGACATCTCGATTTCCAGCATTCGAACTGTTTGGACTGTAATAAAATAACCGTTGTATTGGATATAGTTTATTTTTCGCCACAATCAACGCTTAAGTGTTCAATTGTAGAAATAAACAATACGTCTTTACGTCTCGGCATGCTGGGCGAGAATGGAATATGGAATATCAACAATCCAGTGCGGCATATACATACAGATTCTGGATGGTAGATTCCTTAGACTGAGAAGAACATTTGATGAAAAAATTATGGACTTCCCGTGGGATTCAGGGGTTGAATTCGCAACCCTTAACTTCAAAAATTTCTTACTCGGGAACTATTCGCCGGAGCACATACAGATTCTGCCTCCGGCCTCCGCGAGCGACGCACATGTGGAGACTTTCACGGAAGTTTTCCATTACTCTCTTCAGCAGAGCGGTTTCAATTTGGTTGATGACCTCTTTGAAAGCCGGAAACAACAATGTTTTGACTACTGCAGGGTAAAATTCTACAATTTCCTCCCATCAAGGAGCAAAACCCTACCAATGAACAAATTTGGACCCCGCACTTTTTATAGGTAAAGTGGCGACTGGTCAAATTTTCTGAAAGTTTGGTATGTTGTTGTACCCGACTCAGTGACCAAAAGTGTCAATGGGCTCAACCGAATCCTATGGCTAGTTTTCTAAATACGGGGTGTTAAAGTTGAAAATAACCCAGATTTTCGGATTTATTTTTTAATCATTAAGAGTTAGATTGGAATTCTGTTGCATACACACGTTTACTAGGTGTTCTGGTAATGAAATTAGTGTATGAGGATGATTAAAAATATTTATATTTACAGGGTGATTCACGAATATATGACGGTAGTTTTTTGCCAAAATTCACTTTTTCTACTGTGAAGGAAGGCATATTTTCGAAATGTTCTTTTCGATTTATTATTATGGCGACAAAATATTGCACAGTGCATATTTTTTATACAGGGTGTTTCACAGAGAGAACCACTAGACATAATCATTTTTTTAGTATTAATTCGAAACCCTGTATTTTTTAATTGATTTTTGGGAAAAGTAATACCACAAACATATGTGTGTCTCTAATCTCCAAAATATTCATGGTGGTTTATTCATAGGAATGTATTCTATTTTGAGAAAAATACAAAAAACATGAACAGCCTGTATTCGAAAATTTCCTCGGTCAAATGCAACTATTTTTTCACTATACAGGGTGTCCCAGAAGTACCGCACTTCCTTCAGGGGATCGACAGTGAAAAATATTCTAAGCCCAAATATCCATGTTTGAAATTTTTTGATAACGTAGTTAATTAGTTATTGATTAATGAAAGTGACCAATGAGGAGCGCCCAACAGAAGAATAAGTAGGCAGAGGGGACGCGAGAGAGAGAGAGAGACGCTAGAGCTGCGGCCGGCTTTTCACGCAGTAAACAGAGACTAGCGTCCCCACTGCCAACTTATTCTTCTGTCGGGCGCTCCTGATTGGTCACTTTCATTAATTAATAACTACTTAACTACGTTTTCAGAAAATTTCAAACATGGATATTTAGGCTTAGAATATTTTTCACTTTCGATCCCCTGAAGGAAGTGCGGTACTTCTGAGACACCCTGTATATTGAATCCTACAATATCTCCACAGGTATGAATTCTTAATCCGATACTATGACCAGTTTTCGAGATACAGGGCGTTAAAGTAGATGATAAATGATTTCATCAATTTTATTTTTCCAATTGAAAAGCCGGATTGATTTCATGTTGAGCCCATGAGTTCAATATGAGTACAGATAAGATGCGCATGGAAAGGTTCAGCTAAAATATTTACTGTTACAGGGTGATTCACGAATAAATCACAATAGCTTTTGCAAACACTCTATAATTCTACAGTTTCGTCACAGAGAAATTATTCCATGAAGTTAATACCTAGTCGTCCACAATTTTCAGTCTGAAATACTTCATTATAATTAGGTACTTTTCATACAGGGTGAGCCATACAGGCAACTTTACCAAAAATACTCATGCTTTGCCTTTGCGCATCTGATCTGTAGGTACTCATACTGAATTCATGAGAGCAACATAAAATCAATCCGGCTTTTCAATTTGAAAAAAAAAAGCTGATGAAATAAGTTATTCTCCACTTTAACGCCCTGTATCTCGAAAACTGGTCATAGTATCTGATTCAGAATTAATACCTGTGGAGATGTTGTAGGATTCAATATATAGTGAAAAAATAGTTGCATTTGACCGAGGAAATTTTCGAATACAGGATGTTCATGTTTTTTGTATTTTTCTCAAAATAGAATACCTTCCCATGAATAAACCACCATGAATATTTTGGAGATTAGAGACACACATATGTTTGTGGTATCACTTTTCCCAAAAATCAATTCAAAAATACAGGCTTTCGAATTAATACTAAAAAAATTATTATGTCTAGTGGTTCTCTCTGTGAAACACCCTGTATAAAAAATATGCACTGTGCAATATTTTGTCGCCATAATAATAAATCGAAAAGAACATTTCAAAAATATGCCTTCCTGACGTCACAGTAGAAAAAGTGAATTTTGGCAAAATATAAAATATATATAAATATTTTTAATCATATTTATCCACTAATTTCGTTACCAGAACACTTAGTGAACGTGTGTATGCAACAGAATTCCAATCTAACTCTTAATGATTAAAAAATAAATCCGAAAATCTGGGTAATTTTCACCTTTAACACCCCGTATTTGGAAAACTAGCCATAGGATTGGGTTGAGCCCATTGACACTTTTGGTCACTGAGTCGGGTACAACAACATACCAAACTTTCAGAAAGTTTGACCGGTCGCCACTTTACCTATAAAAAGTGCGGGGTCCTTTGATCGAACCATCGAAGAGTTTTTAATAATTGGTTCTTTTTATAGCATAGAAGGATGTTTCAGTTCAAGAATGTTATAATATGAATTATTTGAC
Source organism: Adalia bipunctata (assembly GCA_910592335.1). Classification (NCBI taxonomy): domain Eukaryota; kingdom Metazoa; phylum Arthropoda; class Insecta; order Coleoptera; family Coccinellidae; genus Adalia; species Adalia bipunctata. The sequence continues at coordinate 1,017,115 of OU342954.1, forward strand.
ATAACATGTACATTTTGATGTTAAATAAACTTTACTATTACTACCAATTAATTTGAAGAAATACACGTAACAACAAAATATTTTATTATATCATTCCATCATCACTATCATTCCTGTGTCAATTAATTTCGTATGTTTATCCATTCTTCATCCATAATCCATACACAGTTTTCAGTCTTAAGGAACAGTTCATTTACAATCTATTCAACAGCTACGTTTCGAGAAAAATTCTTCTCTTCTTCTTCACTGTTTTAGTTGATAAATTGTGATGTTCATCGTTTTGTTGCTCTGGTTTCTTGAGTTTGTGTAACTTAATTGTTCCTAATGTATGGATTCATATTATTGTTCATACCATTGTTCGAATTTCAGCCTGAAGAAGAGAAGAATTCTTCTCGAAACGTAGCTGTTGAATAGATTGTAAATAAACTGTTCCTCAAGACTGATAACTGTGTTCTTCATTGGTTTTTGGAACGATACATCCCACATATAACATATACATAATACAATTACATATCTGTCACTTATTTCACCTTGTCCCATGTATTTAGCTTAGATATACAGGATGTCCCAGAAGTCGCGCACCCCATTGAGGGGATCGGAAGTGAGAAATATTCTGAGCCTAAAAATCCATGTTTGAAATTTTTTGATAACGTAGTTTATTAGTGATTAATTAATGAATGTGACCAATGAGAAGCGCCCAACAGAAGAATAAGTAGGCAGTGGGCACGCGAGAGTGAGAGTCTCGGTTCACTGCGTGAAAAGCCGGCAGCAGCTCTCGCGTCTCTCTCTCTCGCGTCCCCACTGCCTACTTATTTTTCTGTTGGGCGCTCCTCATTGGTCACTTTCATTAATTAATTACTAATTAACTACGTTATCAAAAAATTTCAAACATGGATTTTTGGTCTGAGAATATTTTTCACTTTCGAATCCCTCAATGGGGTGCGCGACTTCTGGGACACCCTGTATAATTGCCGAACCCGCTAAAATACTCCGCGTTTCCATATCTCTCGATTCCTGTGTATCCATCTCACTTTCTCATTAAGAAGTAAACGCAAAACGCTGGCCTCACGCGCTTCCTTTCCTATCCATCCTATAGCCATCGATCTGCGTCTGTCCGCTTTGGTAGTTAAAAGACTGCAGTGACTCGGAGAATTTGAAAATTAATATTGGGCTAGCCGCAATTCGAATTCTCGACTGTATTCTCGTTAATAAGTCGGCTCGAAGAAACGGTAGTAAAATTTCGATTGTTCTCTGGCAAAGGGTAAAACGCCTTGTGAAACTGTTTGCCGAGTGATCTGTGATATCTTTCGAAATAAGTCTTTTCATTTTCATATAAGTTTCAAATACGACCCTATTTTCCTCTTTAGATCGAAAAATGAGCTCACTAACCGAGATAGAAATTATTGAAGTTTAAGGGTTGCGAATTCAACCCCTGAATATCACGGGAAGTCCATAATTTCTTCATCAAATGTTCGTCTCGGTCTAAGGAATCTACCACCAGAATCTGTATGTGCTACGGCGTTCATTTTCCGAGATAGAAATTTTTTGAAGTTTAAGGGATGCGAATTCAACCCCTTTTCTAAAGAAGAAGTTTTACATAACGAAAATTATCGAAGTTCATACTGATCAGAAAATTTTACAAGAGCAAAATTTGAAGAAACCAAACACTAAATCTGAAAAACCTTCACAGGATGCTCCTAGCCCTCCCTGTAGCAGATCAGGATATAGAAAAAATGAATCTCAAGAGTCCAGGACAATTCATGAATTTTACCAATTAATTTAGGGCAAGCGAAGGTGAAATCAAAATTTCATGATTTCATCCCTTTTTATGATCTCCAACCAATTATGGAAGAATTGAATCGTCTTCAAAATCAACACTCAGAATTAAAAATAACGCTTTTAATCAAACCAAAATAGTAATTTACGTAACAAGTCCGGAAAATAGGGTTTTTTTGGGCGAATAGACAAAATTCTGGAAGTCTGTGAGTCCAAAAATATTTTTTCGGCAACCGTGTTGGATTACGAATCAATGAGACGACACATTTCTTCATTATACATTTTGATTCTTATTTGTGTCAACATCCCTATTTATCGAAAGAGAACTGTCATCCGTTATTTCTTCGCTATTGTGATGATCATAACAACGACGTGATATTTTCCGGCCTAGTCCGGAAAGTACGTTCTTTCCGGACTATGCCGGGAAATGCAACTTTCTCAAAGAAAAAGCGTCCGGGAAGTACCCACTTCCCGGACATATAAAAATTTCGAGGATAATTTCTACTTTTTTATGAGAATCGAAAATATTATGGATCAAATCGAAATTTCAATATTAGTATATTGTAATGGTCAATGGAATGAATGATGAAGTCGAAAAAAGTAGTTTTTTGAAACTAGTTTACCATCCTATAGAATATATTTCGTGCAATATTATACGATACGAATAAAATATATTCATATTCTTCAGTTTTCTCAGACATCAACAAAAAAACGTCCTCAAAAAAAAAAGTCGAATGTCCCCGAATGGACCAACGCTTGCATCGAAATGTAAACCTACCCGAAAAGATCGATTATTATTGGTTCCAGTTAGCTAAAGTGATTTGTCATTTATTTGAAATATCTCGAATTCTTTAATTTAGTCCTTCCTTACTGATAGAGGATACCTATCTACCTACTTATATTTTTTTATGGTTCAGCCGTTCATAATATGCAGATGAAAATAAATGAAAAAAATAATGTACATATTTTGCTAACTTCGAAAACCGCATGAGATTTGGTATTATTGTGTGGGAAAGCCAAGATGACATGTTTGAAATGTTCATTTGAATTCAGATGAGGGTAATGAGAGGTTGAGACAACCAGAGTTGCAGAAGCATCTTCAAAAAGAAATGGGATTTCTGCGGTGTACCTATATATTTAGGCAATAATGAGCATCAACAAAAACCAAAACTTACACATAACAGAGAACCATCCAAATTATGTGGGGATTTCTTGACAACCTAAAACAGATAAAGTGAAAACATGCACACCTATGGCGTAGCCTACGTAATATGGCGTAGGCTACGTGATATGGCGTAGCCTACATAATCTACAAATTACTTAGGCCACGCCTATGGGCGTATTCAAGAGGAGGGTCGAGTCAGGAATTTACTGGTAGATATGGAACCTGTCTAAACGATGTAAGGGTTAGGTTACAAACGAAAATTTTTATGTTACAAAAAGTTACCAACGAAGGACTTTCCGATCGTAATTTTTTTTCGCGAAAAATTGAGAAGTGGATGCCCTTGAAGTTAGGACCCAGCGGAATGCGGCTTTTTTCTATAAGTATCCTTGAGGTACAAACGAAAATTTTGAGGTTACAAATAGTTACTAACGAATGCAAAAAAAATTTTCTTCATTTTCGAAAATGCGGGTGCTAACTTCGCATGTAGGGTGTGTCATTTTTCAGAAAGGGTTAGGTTACAAACGGAAATTTTTATGTTACAAATAGTTACTAACGAGTTACTAACGAATGAAATAGAAATTTTGTAAATTTTCGAAAATGTGAGTGCTAACTTCGCATTCTAGGGGGTGTCATTTTTTCAGTAAGGGTTAGGTTACAAACGAAAATTTTTATGTTGCAAATAGTTACTAACGAAGGACTTTCCAATCGTATTTTTTTTTCGCAGAAAATTGAGAAGTGGATGCCCGTGAAGTTAGCACCCAGCGGAATGCGGCATTTTTCTACGAGTTCCCTTGAGGTACAAACGAAAATTTTGAGGTTACAAATAGTTACTAACGAGTTGCTAACGAATGCAAAAAAATTTTCTTAATTTTCGATAGTGTGGGTGCTAACTTCACGGACACTCAGATTGTTTATAGCAAGTGGATATTAACTCAGAAAATATCCATTTTAGGGCAAGGGTGTGATGCATACACTCACATTATTTTTTAACGTAGATTCAATATCTGCCATAAAAAAATGGGGTTCTAATTTGAAAAAATTGATTTTTCACGATTTTGTCATCCCTAACTTTGAAAGCGATTTTTTCACCCCCTGTATCATGAATCGCGATTTCGATTTTTAAAGTGGATACATCAATCTTACATCTTGAAAAATCCCAAAAATGAAAATTTTCCATCCAAAAACCTCGAAGTTATTCTTGTTTCAGCGGAGCTCTATTTTCGATTTTTTTTTCGAATTTTCCCGCTCAGAGAGAATTTTCCAACCAAAACTGAAAAATGTTACATCAAAATAACTTGAAATTTTCTAAGGAATCTATTTCTGCAATAAAAAATGGTGTTCTCATTTGAAAAACGGAAGTTGACGTCATTTCCGGAAAAACCGGAGGTGCTCATGCCTTGAAAATATTTTAGATTTCATCAGCATCGTGAAATACTTATAAGTGCTGAATTTCATGAAAATACGTTCAGTAGTTTCCCGTATAAATATGGGTGAGGTTCCATCGTGAAAGACCCTGTATACGTATTCTTGTAACCATTGATTCTTGATATAGGTCCGTGTCGTGACCGAAACGTCGGTGAATTTTGGTTTGAATTAAGAATTGATAATTTAATAAAACGTCCCAACACCTGAGAAGCTTTTTAATATATTACATATCCTCGACGATATCTTGAATCTCAATTGAGACAATATTTAAAAAAAATACAAAAGCGACTATCACTTTCGTTGCCATTAAACATGGTATTGGCCACTGTAATATGTTCATGTTGAATATCCGAATAATGTAAAAGGTACGAAAACAACTACTTATGTCGTGATATTTTTCATGTTTATCCTCACATGCTGCATTTTATATTTAAACGAACATATGTATGGAATCTACAGTTCCAAGTTGAATCTTGACTAATGAACACAATTAATTTGGAAAATTGAAAACAATATTAAATAAATACAACACTTATGCCTCAAGTTCGCAGAACATTCTAAATATGAAAAACAACCAAATGAGTAAATTGTCACATGTCCGTCCACAAAATGTATAAGTAGGTACGTAAATCTTTATTCAATGTGAAGTCAATAACGAAAATTCCTAATAATATTCTTTATTCAGCACGGTGACCGGTTTCGCATCAGTATAACCTATGCATCCTCAGACCAAATCTACACACTACAAAAGAAACAACAAACAGTTCTAACATCAAGGGATAAAAGTAATACAACCTACTGCCTATACTATTCTCATCAGGGTCGTCAAATCCAAATAAATGAGATACATAAAATCTATAAATGAGCACAAATACATAGGTAAGTTCTTTAAGAACGTGAAATAATAACCTTAATTTTTAATCATGATATGATATAGGTTAGTCCGAGAACACAGATAGGTACACAAAAAATATTTTTCAGTTGACCACAGAATGCATCTAATCTTATATCAGGGTGTTTTAAGAAACAAATATATACATATACGTTTTTTTATAATAATAAATCTTTATATATTGAGGAAGGAGAAAGAATTCTCCGAAACGTCGGCAAAGAGGTATATGTATATAAAATTTAGAATGAAACATCAGAAGTACATTTGTCCACATTCCTGAAACGAATCTTACCTTACAGTAGGTATATGAATGTAACAAACAAGAGACAATAAATATTCAATTGAGAATTATTGAGACTTCAATGCAACCAGTGGCGTAACGAGGCGGGGGGCAGTCCGCCTCAGGCCCCGCACCAGCATAGGCCCCCAAATGGCCAAAAAGTACAAATGAGTTGAAAAAAAATAATTTAGCAGGCCCCATGACGGCGGAGGCCGAAGGCCTCTTTATTAATTCATATGTCAGACAAATAATTTTCTAATTTGTGATTACATAATTTTATTTTGTATGGAAAACTATTCGAAGGTCAAATAATTCCAGCCACTTCAACATGAATCCAGAAAAGCTCAAATAACTCGGGAATTACTGAATTCAGGAGCAAGAGCATCTTAGAGTGCTATCACTATTTTCCTTTGCAGAATCCAACGCTATCATCAAAAATAGGGTTCTAATTTGAGAAACAGAAGTTATGGCCAATTTTCGATCACAGTTTTCAACACAACCTGTGATGATATTTATGAAATTCAAAAGATGACCTTACCACATTCTTCTACTTTGACGTTGTGAAAACGGTTCTCACTCGGGATGTTCAGGATAAGAAAAATTAACATAATACTGACTATGAAAATTTTACTTTTTTCAGTTTTTTTCTCGATATTTTGAGAACTGTTTGAATTAATACAATGGTTTTAACTGAAATGTATTCACCATTGAATACTCAATCATATTAGAAACGAATGAATTGAAAAAAAAATAACAAATTCATTTTCACTCCCTGATGGTAGGTATAACCGGAAGTGCTCAGGCTCAAAAAATTTTTCCCGCAAAAAGCTAGGAAATTTTGACATTCCTAACAAAATTTGTCATAGAAAAAGTCGAGATTTCACAACTGTTTGGAAATATTCATTTCCTTACTGTAAGGAAATGATTTTTCCTTACAGTTGTCAGTGTTCTACATAAGCATATTCGTACTTTTGTCTAGATTTCTTCGGCAATAATTCTAATGAAGCAGTTTTCACTGCCTCAACCAGCTCTGGAGGAGTTCCAGGAATGGAAAGTTCATCATCACTCATCATTTTACACTGTTTTGTCTTCGAAAAGATCAGCAATTAAATTAATATTCGTCAAGTTTGGCAATTCAGCATTAATAAAGCGCGGATCCAGGATTAGATTGAAGTTAGCCACGGATTCCCAGCCACGGTTTCTGACGCGACGGTCGAAAAGCGCGCAGCGTTGCCAGACTGACATGCGGTTTTAGGGAGAATGTATTATAGTTAATTGCTTGTATTTCTGTAATATCGTAATATATTTGATGGAATAATGGAATTCGATCATTTAAGAAGCATTTGAGCATATTCCATCTATTGTGAAACTGGTAATACGCTCGAATTTAGTGTTCTTTCGAAGTGTATATTGAGTGTCAAATAAAAATTCATATCTTCCGAAATACAGTGTGTTCGAAAAAAATTTTTTGCTGGAATATGTGTTTTTGCATATTCTACGAGATACCACTTTCCAAATTTTTTGGGATGCCGTCTGGGACTTGTCAGAACCCAGCCACGGTTTTCCTTCAACTTAAAACCTCCATATTTTCCACAGATGAGCTTGTTCGAAAAAAATTTTTTGCCGGTATATGTGTTTTTACATGCTCTACGAGATACCGCTTTCCAAATTTTTTGGGATGCCGTCAGGGCTTGGAAAATCCGGAAAATGATTTGGAAAACCTCATATTTTCCACAGATGAGCGTGTTCGAAAAAAATTTTTTGCTGGAATATGTGTTTTTGCATATTCTACGAGATACCACTTTCCAAATTTTTTGGGATGCCGTCTGGGACTTGTCAAATCCGAAAAACTACCCAGCCACGGTTTTCCTTCAACTTAAAACCTCCATATTTTCCACAGATGAGCTTGTTCGAAAAAAATTTTTTGCTGGAATATGTGTTTTTACATGCTCTACGAGATACCACTTTCCAAATTTTTTGGGATGCCGTCTGGGACTTGTCAGAACCCAGCCACGGTTTTCCTTCAACTTAAAACCTCCATATTTTCCACAGATGAGCTTGTTCGAAAAAAATTTTTTGCCGGTATATGTGTTTTTACATGCTCTACGAGATACCGCTTTCCAAATTTTTTGGGATGCCGTCAGGGCTTGGAAAATCCGGAAAATGATTTGGAAAACCTCATATTTTCCACAGATGAGCGTGTTCGAAAAAAATTTTTTGCTGGAATATGTGTTTTTGCATATTCTACGAGATACCACTTTCCAAATTTTTTGGGATGCCGTCTGGGACTTGTCAAATCCGAAAAACTACCCAGCCACGGTTTTCCTTCAACTTAAAACCTCCATATTTTCCACAGATGAGCTTGTTCGAAAAAAATTTTTTGCTGGAATATGTGTTTTTACATGCTCTACGAGATACCGCTTTCCAAATTTTTTGGGATGCCGTCAGGGCTTGGAAAATCCGGAAAATGATTTGGAAAACCTCATATTTTCCACAGATGAGCGTGTTCGAAAAAAATTTTTTGCTGGAATATGTGTTTTTACATGCTCTACGAGATACCGCTTTCCAAATTTTTTGGGATGCCGTCAGGGCTTGGAAAATCCGGAAAATGATTTGGAAAACCTCATATTTTCCACAGATGAGCGTGTTCGAAAAAAATTTTTTGCGGGAATATGTGTTTTTGCATATTCTACGAGATACCACTTTCCAAATTTTTTGGGATGCCGTCTGGGACTTGTCAGAACCCAGCCACGGTTTTCCTTCAACTTAAAACCTCCATATTTTCCACAGATGAGCTTGTTCGAAAAAAATTTTTTGCTGGAATATGTGTTTTTACATGCTCTACGAGATACCACTTTCCAAATTTTTTGGGATGCCGTCTGGGACTTGTCAGAACCCAGCCACGGTTTTCCTTCAACTTAAAACCTCCATATTTTCCACAGATGAGCTTGTACGAAAAAAATTTTTTGCCGGTATATGTGTTTTTACATGCTCTACGAGATACCGCTTTCCAAATTTTTTGGGATGCCGTCAGGGCTTGGAAAATCCGGAAAATGATTTGGAAAACCTCATATTTTCCACAGATGAGCTTGTTCGAAAAAAATTTTTTGCTGGAATATGTGTTTTTACATGCTCTACGAGATACCACTTTCCAAATTTTTTGGGATGCCGTCTGGGACTTGTCAGAACCCAGCCACGGTTTTCCTTCAACTTAAAACCTCCATATTTTCCACAGATGAGCTTGTTCGAAAAAATTTTTTTGCCGGTATATGTGTTTTTACATGCTCTACGAGATACCGCTTTCCAAATTTTTTGGGATGCCGTCAGGGCTTGGAAAATCCGGAAAATGATTTGGAAAACCTCATATTTTCCACAGATGAGCGTGTTCGAAAAAAATTTTTTGCTGGAATATGTGTTTTTGCATATTCTACGAGATACCACTTTCCAAATTTTTTGGGATGCCGTCTGGGACTTGTCAAATCCGAAAAACTACCCAGCCACGGTTTTCCTTCAACTTAAAACCTCCATATTTTCCACAGATGAGCTTGTTCGAAAAAATTTTTTTGCTGGAATATGTGTTTTTACATGCTCTACGAGATACCACTTTCCAAATTTTTTGGGATGCCGTCTGGGACTTGTCAGAACCCAGCCACGGGTTTCCTTCAACTTAAAACCTCCATATTTTCCACAGATGAGCTTGTTCGAAAAAATTTTTTTGCCGGTATATGTGTTTTTACATGCTCTACGAGATACCGCTTTCCAAATTTTTTGGGATGCCGTCAGGGCTTGGAAAATCCGGAAAATGATTTGGAAAACCTCATATTTTCCACAGATGAGCGTGTTCGAAAAAAATTTTTTGCTGGAATATGTGTTTTTGCATATTCTACGAGATACCACTTTCCAAATTTTTTGGGATGCCGTCTGGGACTTGTCAAATCCGAAAAACTACCCAGCCACGGTTTTCCTTCAACTTAAAACCTCCATATTTTCCACAGATGAGCTTGTTCGAAAAAAATTTTTTGCTGGAATATGTGTTTTTACATGCTCTACGAGATACCACTTTCCAAATTTTTTGGGATGCCGTCTGGGACTTGTCAGAACCCAGCCACGGTTTTCCTTCAACTTAAAACCTCCATATTTTCCACAGATGAGCTTGTTCGAAAAAAATTTTTTGCTGGAATATGTGTTTTTACATGCTCTACGAGATACCGCTTTCCAAATTTTTTGGGATGCCGTCAGGGACTTGTCAAATTCGAAAAACTACGTCATGATAATTTTGGTGGATGCGCGATTGAGATCCGTTTGTTTGCATTCGTTATAATATTCACAATACAACATGAAGAATTTTTTCTTGAACATTTCTGCACGCTTGTGTTGAAGATACAGAGACCTTACTAAAACAATACCACATGACCCTTTTTCCCTATTCAAAAAAATTAGAGGATTGGTGGAGATTGCACAGGTACAACAAAAATCCTTCAAAAATGCAAAAAAAATTTGGTTAAAGTGAAACAAAACTTGATTTGTTTCAGGATTTTGTTGCCAAATATCTTTCTTCTGAGAATAGTATGGAATAGAATTGTTGACCGGGTCGGAAAAGCCTTACATTCCTTGACGATTGTGAAGATTGAGAGAGGCCAGGAATGTGGCTCTTCCTACGAGGTAAACATACTATTTTTCCGCAAATCGTTTGAAATTCGACAGAAACACAGAAATACTATGAATTTAATCGTCAAGATCCGATTCACTTGGCATTTCGGAAAACATTTCTGTGTTTCTGATCGGTGTGACAAGTCGTATCCATGGAAACATGGAAATTTCGGTATTCCTCCAACTTGAGATGATTATCCACTTTTTGATCTGGTAATTAATAGTAGAGCACTATAAAGATAGGTATTCTAGATAGACCTGGCTCTAAGGTTGATTGGGTCCAACCATAGACTCGAAAATTACAGGACTCGCAACATTTTCATCGCCATCTATCGGGGTGATACACCAACATGAACAATAAATTATTATATATTTGACTATTAGATGCCGCGGCATTATTCTAACACCACGAACCTAACCTATTTCCAATGTTTTTCATGCGAGCATGCCGAAAAAAGTCACCACAAGATCTCTCATTCCGAAAATATGCTCATTCGATTACAGATTTCATTTCATTCGAAGGGATCTGTAATTTTCGAGTCTATGATTAGACTCCAAAATGGCGGTTTCTGATATACTCCCCTTTATAGAGCCCTAGCTAGGAGCATAGAATGAATGGAGGGAAGGCTCGCTACAAAAATGAACTGCCAAAAACGTCCGCACTTGTCAGTTCGCCGCAAGGTCACGAGATGGCGCCAACGTCTGTCGTGGCTCCAACATGGCTAAACCGATATTTAAAATAAAATTTATTTCCGATCATCGACTTTCCATATAATTGCGCATAAATAGTTGATATGTCAACAATATTGTTAGGATTAATATTTGGTGTTATTTTGAAGGGTGAGACTTAAGAAAATTCTTTTATTTAAGTAACGTACAGGTCTTCTTCTAGAACCTCTTTAGTCTGATAAAAACACCTCTACGGCAACTGTGGAGTTAAGAGTGTTAAGACATCCCTTGAACGTTCTGAGTCTGGTCGTTCAGTGCCCTCAACATTCAAGCAAGTGTTGCTTCAAATCAAAGAAACAACAGGGATTGTGAATCTTATTTAAAAAAATTTAAATTAATTAATGAATATGTTTCTAAATAAATTTCTGTATATAGATATATTTTATTGCTTAATGATCTTTGCATTCGTACAAAAAAGTTGGAGCTAAAATAATATTAAAATTGTTCAATATGTTTTGATACTTGTCAATAAAAATTCAAACTGTTCACCTTGTTTTTTCATTCAATAATTATATAGAACAATAATCGAATTCAATACAATTTGTTTCAACCTCCTTTAAGGGTCGTTTATACTGGCCCGTAACTTATGCCCTTAACTTATGCCCTTAAAATTTGTTCTCTTTAAGGGAATAAGTTAAAGTTCGAGTATAAACCATAGCATGAAATTTCTATGTTTCAACTCTTAGGGTAAGGGAAAAGTTTAAGTTACGGGCCAGTATAAACGACCCGTAAGTCCTTTCAGTCAACAACAAAAAGTTTTATTATTTAATCACTTTGGTGTTGGTCGTGAAAATGTATCAATAAAAATGACAACCACATAATATTCTTTGCAACTGTAGCGCCACAGAACAAGACATATTTGACATATAGTCCTATGAGCGATCACAGCGTTATCTATCGGGCGTCACACGAAACTCTAATCTCCGTCGAAATTGGAAGTTCAAAATGATCTGTCGAGCGTATGAAGCCTTCCCTCCATTCATTCTATGCTCCTAGGCCCTAGTAATAGCATTCCATGTACTATAAGTTCTATGGTGCCACCATAGTATTTGTGAGTATTTTTCCGAAATCCATCTGCGGCATAATGAATATATACTATGAAAGCAGTTTTATCAACAGAGTACCTACCTCTACAACTATTACATTATAGTCAGGGTATTTCCAACGGTGATTCTTCATTTACAAAAAGAGGCAGGTGAAGTAATAATGAAACTTTAAAGATGACGGCTATTTAATGAATTCAGGAATCCGGCCCTGTTTCTCATTATAGAATGCTCCTCGCTGCGAGCAGTATCGCGAATTAGAGGTCAGGCCTGGCTTCGTGCGTACCTGGGTAAATGAATTGATTTTTGAATTATAACGATGGAAAAAAAATAGATCCAGTTGATTGGAACGTTTCATCAGTTTCGAATATTTGACATTTAAGAAATATCGCAATTTACCCTATAGTTCGTCATGTTTTATCTGGAAAATGATAGGTCCGGAAAAAAAATTAGTATATCGACATGGGTCATTTCATTTACTGATTCGAGGTCGTAGATCACGATGATCTAATTAGTTTTCCCGAGAAATTTTTGGTTCGGGAAATATTCGACATTTAGTGGAAAATTTGCGAAAAATTGGTCGACTTTGGAGTGACGTATCTTCTAAAAAAATAGGAATTGAGGGGAGCTGATTTTATTAGTTATATTCTGGTTCTTCGAGAATGCAATGGTATATTTTTTTTAACCTGAGACGAAGGGTTCGGATTTCCTGATTTTTTTCGCAAAGGTCCAATTTTTTCGATTTTTTATCGTCCATATCAAAAAAACTATCAGTCCCAGAGAAAATCTGTCTGGATATTCTCAATCTACGGCATCCATTCAATAAACGGTGAAAATTTCATATCGATCGGCGAGATTCGAATTTTTGCGAAAATTCCTACAGCTATAGGTACGTATGGAAAAATATCGATTTTTCGAATCGAAGTGAAAATCACACCATTTACTAATTCGAGGGCGTAGATTAAGAATATCCAATCAGATCTTCCGTGAAGAGAACAGTTTTTGAATTACGAACGTTTGAAAATCGAAAAAATTGGACCTTCGGGAAAAAAATCAGAAAAGCTAAACGGCCAGACCCTGGTAAATGAAAATTGTTTTCTTTGTTTCACAAAGGACCGATCTATATGCAAAAAAATCAGCGTATGAATAAATCGATTTTTCTGGGAGATACGGCCGTCTGAAAATGACCTATTTTTCAAGATTTTTCGACTCAAAGTCGAATATTTCCCAAACTACGCATCTCAGGAAAATTCTAGTTACTACTAGATTTTTATTTGGTTTTGTTCCTTTGAATCTATTTGATGTGCTATGCAAGATATGAAAAATTTTTATGTCAGTATATATATGAGTTGATGAATAATGTCGTTGTTACTTTGTAGTTTTTTAGATGATCGAAGAATGTGTTTTATGGGTTCGGTTAACAGCTGTTTTGTCGAGGTCAAATATCTCAGGAAAATTCTAGTAACAGATTCGGATTCTACGACCTCGAATTAGTAAATAAAATGACCCACGTCGATATACAACGGACTTAGAAAAATTTCGATCAAAGTCGGCGATGCCGGAGGTCGAGATCGGAATTTTATCGATTTAGTCCAAGTCATTCCATTCATTTTGACGTGAGACTGCACCGAACCCATAAAACACATTCTTCGATCATCTAAAAAACTACAAAGTAACAACGACATTATTCATCAACTCATATATATACTGACATAAAAATTTTTCATATCTTGCATAGCACATCAAATAGATTCAAAGGAACAAAACCAAATAAAAATCTAGTAGTAACTAGAATTTTCCTGAGATGCGTAGTTTGGGAAATATTCGACTTTGAGTCGAAAAATCTTGAAAAATAGGTCATTTTCAGACGGCCGTATCTCCCAGAAAAATCGATTTATACATACGCTGATTTTTTTGCATATAGATCGGTCCTTTGTGAAACAAAGAAAACAATTTTCATTTACCAGGGTCTGGCCGTTTAGCTTTCCTGATTTTTTTCCCGAAGGTCCAATTTTTTCGATTTTCAAACGTTCGTAATTCAAAAACTGTTCTCTTCACGGAAGATCTGATTGGATATTCTTAATGTACGCCCTCGAATTAGCAAATGGTGTGATTTTCACTTCGATTCGAAAAATCGATATTTTTCCATACGTACCTATAGGTAGGAATTTTCGCAAAAATTCGAATCTCGCCGATCGATATGAAATTTTCACCGTTTATTGAATGGATGCCGTAGATTGAGAATATCCAGACAGATTTTCTCTGGGACTGATAGTTTTTTTGATATGGACGATAAAAAATCGAAAAAATTGGACCTTTGCGAAAAAAATCAGGAAATCCGAACCCTTCGTCTCAGGTTGAAAAAAATATACCATTGCATTCTCGAAGAACCAGAATATAACTAATAAAATCAGCTCCCCTCAATTCCTATTTTTTTAGAAGATACGCTCCAAAGTCGACCAATTTTTCGCAAATTTTCCACTAAATGTCGAATATTTCCCGAACCAAAAATTTCTCGGGAAAACTAATTAGATCATCGTGATCTACGACCTCGAATCAGTAAATGAAATGACCCATGTCGATATACTAATTTTTTTTCCGGACCTATCATTTTCCAGATAAAACATGACGAACTATAGGGTAAATTGCGATATTTCTTAAATGTCAAATATTCGAAACTGATGAAACGTTCCAATCAACTGGATCTATTTTTTTTCCATCGTTATAATTCAAAAATCAATTCATTTACCCAGGTACGCACGAAGCCAGGCCTGACCTCTAATTCGCGATACTGCTCGCAGCGAGGAGCATTCTATAATGAGAAACAGGGCCGGATTCCTGAATTCATTAAATAGCCGTCATCTTTAAAGTTTCATTATTACTTCACCTGCCTCTTTTTGTAAATGAAGAATCACCGTTGGAAATACCCTGACTATAATGTAATAGTTGTAGAGGTAGGTACTCTGTTGATAAAACTGCTTTCATAATATATATTCATTATGCCACAGATGGATTTCGGAAAAATACTCAACGAATTGATGGCGGGACTCCTACGGAAGTGGAGGGAGGCGGGATGGCACCATAGAACTTATAGTACATGGAATGCTATTACTAGGGCGAGTATATCAGAAACCGCCATTTTGGGGTCTAATCATAGACTCGAAAATTACAGATCCCTTCGAATGAAATGAAATCTGTAATCGAAAAAAATGAAATCTGTAATCGAAAGAAAAGAAATCTGTAATCGAATGAGCATATTTTCGGAATGAGAGATCTTGTGGTGACTTTTTTCGACATGCTCGCATGAAAAACATAGGAAATAGGTTAGGTTCGTGGTGTTTGAATAATGTCGCGGCATCTAATAGTCAAATTTATAATAATTTATTGTTCATGTTGGTGTATCACCCCGATAGATGGCGATGAAAATGTTGCGAGTCCTGTAATTTTCGAGTCTATGGTTGGACCCAATCAACCTTAGAGCCAGGTCTATCTAGCATACCTATCTTTAGAGTGCTCTACTATTACCAGATCAAAAAGTGGATAATCATCTCAAGTTGGAGGAATACCGAAATTTCCATGTTTCCATGGATACGACTTGTCACACCGATCAGAAACACAGGAATGTTTTCCGAATTTCAAAACTCTATATTTATTTATAAATGGAATAATTCGCGAATTTTTCCAAAATTGATTAAAATCTGTCGAATTTCAAACGATTTGCGGAAAAATAGTATGTTTACCTCGTAGGAAAAGCCACATTCCTGGACTCTGTGTTGCTAATCTTCACAATCGTCCAGGAATGTAAGGCTTTTCCTACCCGGTAAACAATGTACTATTCTCAGAAGAAAGATATTTGGCAACAAAATCCTGAAACGAGTCAAGTTTTGTTTCACTTTAACCAAATTTTTTTGCATTTTTGAAGGATTTTTGTTGTACCTGTGCAATCTCCATCAACCCTCTAATTTTTTTGAATAGGGAAAAAGGGTCATGTGGTACTGTTTTGGTAAGGTCTCTGTATCTTCAACACAAGCGTGCAGAAATGTTCAAGAAAAAATTCTTTATGATAACATCAATACTTCCAAGTACATATTGTGAATATTATAACGAATGCAAACAAACGGATCTCAATCGCGCATCCACCAAAATTATCATGACGTAGTTTTTCGAATTTCCCAAGCCCTGACGGCCTCCCAAAAAATTTGGAAAGTGATATCTCGTAGAGCATGTAAAAACACATATTCCAGCAAAAAATTTTTTTCGAACAAGCTCATCTGTGGAAAATATGGAGGTTTTAAGTTGAAGGAAAACCGTGGCTGGGTAGTTTTTCGGATTTGACAAGTCCCAGACGGCATCCCAAAAAATTTGGAAAGTGGTATCTCGTAGAATATGCAAAAACACATATTCCAGCAAAAAATTTTTTTCGAACACGCTCATCTGTGGAAAATATGAGGTTTTCCAAATCATTTTCCGGATTTTCCAAGCCCTGACGGCATCCCAAAAAATTTGGAAAGCGGTATCTCGTAGAGCATGTAAAAACACATATACCGGCAAAAAATTTTTTTCGAACAAGCTCATCTGTGGAAAATATGGAGGTTTTAAGTTGAAGGAAAACCGTGGCTGGGTTCTGACAAGTCCCAGACGGCATCCCAAAAAATTTGGAAAGTGGTATCTCGTAGAATATGCAAAAACACATATTCCAGCAAAAAATTTTTTTCGAACACACTGTATTTCGGAAGATATGAATTTTTATTTGACACTCAATATACACTTCGAAAGAACACTAAATTCGAGCGTATTACCAGTTTCACAATAGATGGAATATGCTCAAATGCTTCTTAAATGATCGAATTCCATTATTCCATCAAATATATTACGATATTACAGAAATACAAGCAATCAAATATAATCCTTCCTTCCAATAAATCCTCGTCAGTCTGGCAACGATGCGCGCCTTTCGCGCCGCCTGTCAGAAACCGTGGCTGGGAATCCGTGGCTAACTTCCATCTAATGGATCCAGGGGGGGGTCATGGGGGTTATGACCCCCCCCCTGGACTGGACGAACCCTCAAATCTTGTGTGTTTGATAAAAAAAATCAATTGGCGGGTATGTAATCCACCTGACCGTGACCCCCCCTTTCTCGAGAGCTGGATCCGCCACTGGCATTAATACGTGTCGAACCCCCAACTATGTCAGTACGCCACTGAATGCAACTGCATAAAACGTCACAGCCACTAAAAAAGCTGTCGCAGATAACTAACGATGAATGTCCTTGCTGCTTTTCCGAATGAAATTAATAGGTGTTGATAGTGGCAATTTTGCAAGACTAAATGAGGAGGAATTCAATATTAACGCATGAAAAAATTTCTGGAACTCACCATCATCAGATGAAGCAGGGCTTCTTGATATCAAGATTGATGTGATTTAGTCATTTGTGCGTTTGAAAGAATTAAAATAGGACTGGTATCGACTCATCGAGAGATAGCGAGAGAGATAGCTAAGTTTTCTCAATCACATGGAGTGAAATTTATGTAATTAATTCACCTAAATATTCCTATTAACTAAGACACGATAACTGATAAACAAGACGACTTTTTGAAGGGTGATACAGCAACAACTATTTCCAAAGATATTTCAAATAGGATGAAAATCGTGTAATCTCTTACCTTCATTGACGAACTTCTTCATTCAAGTTTGGGCACACAAAACGAAATAGGTTTCCGGTTAAGAAACGCATTAAAAACGAATTTCAACACTCGGGAGTCACAACAATATAAAACCACGTACGTCTCTATCTCTATGAAACACAGCGTACAGCGAGTACTGTCATCACTCATCTCACGTCAAGTCATTATTACTGGCCGCCCAATGAAATACGCAACGCACTTCGGGGAGTTCGGATTTCGGGTCATCCCGATCCCCCTCCCGCATTTTTGAAATGTTTGGAGCCAGTAGCGACGCGGTGTTGTCGCTCCTACGAATACGGTAGATTTACTGATTTTAAGATACGTATATACTCCATTCACTTTTATAAAGTATCGCGGTTTGCCATGAAATTTTGACACATTTTACCGTATATATTTTGAAAATGTTAGGTTATGGTCATTGCACTGTCAGATACGCCCACAACGTTGCCGTTTCTGCTAAAAAATCGTAGTAATTACGTATTTATCAAAATGTTCCTTTGGGAAATTAATGAATTTGAGAAAATATTATGTTAATTCAGAAGACATTTAACTACATTTTTGCACAACCTGAAATACTCCAGTATGAAAATGTAGTAGTTCTACGAAACCTGCGCCACAGTTAAATCTTCGAAGAACTAACTCCATTTACAAAGTTGAAAAAGAGTAAATAGAAAGTAGACCTGGCAATGTCGCTAAATTTTCACGAGTGCCAAACTGCGTCTGTTCTAGGGGAAAAAACTTGATAAACCTAAATCATGGCCAACCGCGATACTTTATAAAAGTGAATGGAGTATAGTTCTACAGATTTACGAAATTGAGAACAGAATATCAACGTGTTATTAGTCATTTCTGATATATTTCAAGACTGAATCTATTAATCTCCACAAAACAAGAGAAATAAATAAGACACTGATACTCTAGTTGGAGCAGTTGGTATGATTGGAATTGGAAACTCGAAAATCATTATTGTTCAGACTTTCATTCTATATGTTCAAGAGATGATATTGTACTACTTTCCGATGATCATCTTTCCAGTTATAAGAAATGAAATTTGTGAAATGTAAGTTGTTTTAAAACTCAAGTGTGCACACTTGAGTTTTTTTTTGTTGTCAAATTCTTATATTTCTTCTTTTTTTTATCAGCACATTCGGTTACATAATAATAATAATAATTTATTGGTCCTTTTCGACATACTTACTTAATATTGTATAAGATAAGTCAATATTATACCTAATAAAAAATACACCAGAAAAAAAAAATTCATGTTCACAATAAAACAAAAAATAAATTCAATTATAGAAAATGACTATGTAATGTCTTGGGATAGTTCAGAAATATACTTTTCGTATTGAACGTTTTATTCCGATATAGACAATTCTAATACATCCAAATTAACTGACTGTTCCTTGTCGATACAAAAACGTGCAACATAAAATTCATACCCCACCGTATCAAACAGGCATCTCCCCACCTGCGCAATATATTTAACAATAATTGATATCACATACATTACACTTTTCTCCCTCAATTAATTGCTATACATAACTAATCAATAATATTTACACAAATTTACATGACTAAAACTTATAATTAACATTTTTGTTTAAATTTCTCTTGCTTCTACGCATAACAGAGTCTTCCGGGGAATTAATGTCAGTATCTGAATAGGGAACAAGAGGGGATGAAGATTCTTGTTCCACTATATCAGGGTTTAATTTATCTGAACCAATTTCACTCACATGGAGTGTCAATCTCATCACTTTCACTCATTTCGAATTCATTCTCATCAGTTTTATCACTATATTTACAGAGAAATTGAAATCTATTATTTGATTGACATGCCTTCGCCAGGTTTTCCCTAATGTAGGTAAATAAACAAAATAAGATCTAGAACCAATTTTCTTTTTCACAATACCCTTAATCCAACTGGGTTTATTTGGAACTCTATAGTCCCTTACAGCTACAGTTTCATCAACCTTATATACTTTCTTTCTCCCTCCTTTATAATATTTTGCTTGTTTGTCTTGTTCAATTTTAACTTTTTTATTTAAAAAATCTGAATCAACTTGTTTATTTTTCACATCTAATTGATCATTTTTATTTATGAAGTCGAGTACAGATCTGGGAATCCTATTTAGTATCAATTTAGCAGGAGCGAATCCTGTTGTGCAATGGGGAGCAATTCGATAAGAAAACAGAAAATTATTCAGCAATAATTTTAATTTTTGTAAATCTCCATATCGCAATACTTTCAAAATACTGTTCTTGATTGTTTTGACCGTGTTTTCCGCTTGACCATTCGATTCTGGACAAAAAGGGGCTATTTCTCTGAATTTGATTGAATTTTTCGCCAGAAACGTCTGAAATTCTTCTGACTTAAAATTTCTTGCATTCTCCGAAACTAAATTATTTGGTAATCCGAATCTTGCAAAAATCTCACGCAGAGCATTTATAGTAGTTTCCGTAGTATTATTTGTGGTAATAATGGCCTCAGGCCATTTAGTGTAAGCATCTATCACAATCAAAATATAATACTTTTGGAAGATAGGACCTGCATAGTCAATATGAACTCTGAACCATGGCTTCTCTGGATATTCCCAAGTCTGTAATTGAACTTTACAAGGAGAATTTCTTACAACCAAACAACTTTCACAACTTTTTATCATTTTTTCTATATCGTCATTTATATGAGGCCACCATACATATGAACGAGCTAAACTCTTACTCTTAACCATACCCAAATGTGTCCCATGAAGCGTGTTCAGAAAGTTCTTTCTGAGAGACAGAGGGATGACGACCTTATGACCCAATATCAAACAACCGTCATCAATGGTAAATTTATTTTTATACTGCAAATATGGTTTCAAATGCGATTTTACAGATCTTGGCCAACCCAGTCTTACATATGTACAAATTTCTTTGATTTCCGAATCATTCTTTGATTCAATCTCGATTTCCTTCCAGCTTAATGGAAGATCTTTATTCGACGCAATGAAATTAACACACGGATTTGAATCATTTTTTTCAATCACATGATCTTTCAATGGTAACCTTGAAAAGAAATCTGCTTGATTGTTAACTGATTTTATATATTCGATATCATAATTATAACTTGATAGGAACAAAGCCCATCGCTGCAATCTGTGTGCAACTAATATGGGTAAATTTTTCTTACTTCCGAATAAGGTCAATAAACATTTAGCGTCAGTTCTAATAATGAATTTCCGTGCGTATAAATACTGAAAAAATTTCTTCACACCAGCTACTATGGCTAAAGCCTCTTTCTCTACTTGTGAATAGTTTTGTTGACTTTTGGTCAAAGTTTGTGATGCATATGCTATTGGTCGTTCTTCTCCAGAAGCATAAAGGTGCGATTCCACCGGAGTGACGCACTGTGCGGCACAGTGGTGCACAGTGTACGCCACAAATGTTCGTTGCGGTGGACTCGTACACGTGAACAGCAACAAAAAGTGCGCGAACTCTCTTGAAAAGTTCACGCACAGTTGCACACTTTTGTCGCGTACTGCTTCCAGCGGTGGACTCGGGTTGACGCACACACACATGTTGTCCGCGAACTCAGTTTTGCTTCCGCTACAATAGAGGAAACATCAACTTGTGCGCGCGAACATGGATTGGAATAATGAGAATATAATCCAATTCATTCAAGAAATGGAAATATATCCCGTATTGTGGGATTGTAATAATGAACATTTCAAAAACCGAAATGGAAAACACGATGCAGCTGAAGAGTGGGCCAAAAAATTTGATTGTGATTCCACCGACATTCTGCGAAAGTGGAAAATTATTGTGTCGCGGTACAGGCGAAAAAGAAAAGAAATCGCCGATTCAAAAACTACTGGTCCGGGAGTATCGGAGTATACGAGTGTATAAGCCAAAATGGTTCGGATATTCATATTTGAATTTTTTTCATCAGAGGGATGAACCAAATGATCAAATGATCCAAAGTATCATCTCGGATTATCGCTTATCAACGTCTTACACACCTCAAGTACAATACGAGAAATTAGTTCTTTAGAAACTTTGAATAAATACATCAAACTTGCGAAAGAATCTCCAGTTGCTAGATATCTCAAGTTATTGCTAGTCTCATCGAAACATTTTCTGTTTATTTCTTATTTTCTTTCTTAACGAAGTACATAATAAAACACACGCTGCAGTGCAGAGCACAACGTTTTCTTGATCCTCCATATTTTCACCTATCGAACGCGAAACATTGAGAACTTGTTCCTGTATACGGTGTGCGGCACTGTGCTCCACTGTGCGCATACAAAAGTTACACACAGCAGTGCCGGTGGAAACGGTGGCTAAATGTGTTCACAGCTTGTACGCGAACTACCGGAGTGCTGCACAAAATGTTCGTAAACATTTGTGCCGCACATGTTTTCGGTGGAATCGTACCTTATTGTAGCGGAAGCAAGACTGAGTTCGCGGACAACATGTGTGTGTGCGTCAACCCGAGTCCACCGCTGGAAGCAGTACGCGACAAAAGTGTGCAACTGTGCGTGAACTTTTCAAGAGAGTACGCGCACTTTTTGTTGCTGTTCACGTGTACGAGTCCACCGCAACGAACATTTGTGGCGTACACTGTGCACCACCGTGCCGTGCCGCACAGTGCGTCACTCCGGTGGAATCGCACCTTTATAGGCCAATCTGGATTGTAATGAACTAAAACTGGATAAGAAGCCAGAATTTTTTTTACTTTCCGGAAAGCATATTCACAATTCTGACACCACTTAAACTGAACATTTCTTTTTAGCAAATTATACATGGGTTGCAAGAGAATAGAGGAATTTTTTATGAATCTATTATAAAAATTCACAAATCCTAAAAACGACTTCAATTGCGTGACATTTTCCGGAGATTGCGCATTCCAAATTGCTCTAACTTTTTCTTCACATGCATGTAAACCATCTTTGTCTATTCTATACCCTAAATATGTTACAGAGTTCTTGAAAAAATCACATTTTTTTTATAGAAATTGTTAATCCACTTTGCTTCAATCTTTTCAAAACCTCTCTAACACGTCTTATGTGCTCAATTTTATTTTTACCAGTGATCAATATGTCATCTATGAAACAAACCACACCACCCCTTCTATGCCTGCCAACAATTTTTCCAATATTTCCTGAAAAATTGCTGGCGGACTATTAATACCGAAAGGTAGCCTTTTATACACAAATAACCCCAGATGAGTACTTATAGTGGTTAATAGTTTTGAATCATCGTCAAGTTCAACTTGCTGATACGCATTTGACAAATCAATTTTTGTGAATTGAATACCACCCTGTAGTTTAATAAACAAATCGTCTATGCGCGGTAATGGATATCTATCCACATGCAAGACGGGATTGAGCGTGATCTTATAATCACCACATATTCTGATATCTCCACTACCCTTTACCACAGGAACAATTGGGGTTCCCCATTGGCTGTGCGAAACAGGACTCAAAATTTCCTCATCCACCAGTCTCCTCACGTATATAACGCAAATGGCAATGGTCGATATTTGAAGAACTTGGGCTTTGCTCCCTCTTTCAAATTCAGCTGTATAGTGCCTCCTGTATAATGCCCTAAACAAGAAGAAAAAACTTTAGGAAAATCTTCTAAGAGCTTTCCTTTTAATCCATCTCCATCATATGCGTGACATGCCGTTTCACCCATATGATTTATCGAAAGTCCAAATAAATTAAAAAAATCCCGACCTAACAAGGGCGGTCCACCCTTCTCAACTAGGGGAAAGGCAGGCAAGATGGCATAGTAGGGCCAAATGGCATACCATATGTACTGAAGAATCCACTGCGAGTGGAATCCTAGAAGGTGCAAATGTTCGAATTAGTTGGCAACAGTGTACGAACGTTGTTTCAAGGGATCCGTTACAGTAGTTGATGACTTAGTCGTGAAAAATGGTGAAAAAGTGGTGTGACCGTGTACAACTTCGACGTAAGCTCTCTCTTCTCGCCTTTATAACTGTAAGTATACAGGTTATTTCACAAAAATTTTTATATCCGAGTAGAATTGTACCTTTATCGTAATCCTTTTTATGTATTTACCTTGATAAAAAGATGTCACAAAAATGTTGATTTACTTATTCGTTTTTTGGACACGTGGTTAGGGCAAGTTGGCATACATAGAGGCTGGGTAAAATGGCATGGTATATTGGTATGCCGTCTTGCCCGAAAAATGGTACTTTTTATTAACAATAAAATATTGTTTCAGATGGTCTACAATTATCGAAGGAAAACCAACAGAGGAGAGTGTGATGAGAATAATATGTCAAGAGAATTAATTTTCTGTTTTGTTTAGTTCTTGTTTCGTTTGATATAAGATTATGAAATATTTTTCAGTGATTTCCTAAATCTGTGAGAATTTTTTTTTATGTTTTGTTTCTGTTTATATGAATATAAATTTCTATTTCTTGTATTATCTGTTATTTATTGGAATTTTATTTTTTTCACTACAAAATATATCATATTATATGATATGCCATCTTGCCCGACACTGTAGGGCAAAATGGTTTTTCGAATGTTTCAGATTATCGAATTTTTTTTTTGTCTGCAATTTTTTTTATTCATATCTTTCTTCAAAAATTGATAGCTAACTTGATTGACTAAAGATTCAACTAATGCTGTTCTCTATATTTTTTTCCTCATAAGAGATATCGATTTTCAAAAGATTGTATGCCATCTTGCCTGCCTCTCCCCTACATATAATTTTAATTCCCGTGTTGAATTCCGATAACAAACGTTCACTCTTATAGGTATAACCCTTTGGTTTTATGATTGATGCATCGTAACTCATCAAATTTTTGTCTGATTTACTTAAATAAATGTTTGAGAAATAGTTTTTCCAAAACTCATACGAAATAACTGAAACTGATGCGCCATTATCTAATTCGAACAAAAATTGTTTGTTGTTAACAAATACTTCCAAGGTAACCGAGTTTGATTGTTTTTGTTTACTTTCAGGTGCTAAGGTAAACATTGTTTCCATAATTTCACCAAAATCATCATCTAAATTATCTACATTGTTTTCAAATTCATCTAAATAATTATTTCCCTTATTTTTCCTATACACATTCTTGCCAAATGACCTGATTGTTTACAGAAGTGACATGTATAATTTTTGAAATAACACTTATCTTGGTTGTGACCTATCTTTCCACAGGTTTGACATACGGCGTTGACCCCTCCGTTCCTTGATGATGATGACGTTGTGCTGATTTCCCTTCTCTGCGCCGGATTCCTTCCCATATCGTGCGACGGGTTTCTTATCTGTTTAGCGGACATGCGTCGATTGTGTTGATTTTCCATTTGATGATAAAAAACCTCTTCTTTGAAATTCACGTTTTTTCTCGACGTTTTTTCAATTTGACTGCTTGCAATTAAAATAACTTTGTCGAATTCTACGTCCGGCTCCTCTGCAAAAATCTTCTCCATAATTCTTGTGTCATCTAATCCCATAATGAATTTGTCCCGTAAGACGACATTCAATTCTGTTCCGAAAGAACAATGTGTGGCCAAAGATCTTACTCTTGCTGCCCACTGCTGCATTGTTTCTTCCTTGTTCTTAATTGCGTTATAAAATTTGCATCTAGCGGCAAACGGTTTGATGATGGACTTGAAATGCTTGTCACAGATCCCCACTAATTCCGTGTACTTCTTTTCTTCAGGAGATTTTGGAATGCAAAGACTTGAAATCAATCTTTAAGCTCCTTCGTCACAAGCATTGAGCCGGATGGCCTTCCTTATATCTTCTTCTTCGATGGTATTCGCTATAAAATATTGTTGCAATCTAACCTTGAAGATGTTCCAATCCGAATCTTCCAAGCGGAATTCGTGAACTTTTCCAATCAATGCTGACATTTTGGTTTATGCCTCACACGTGAATTTAACAAATTCAACGATGATTTTTTTTTTGAATTTCACACTCGAAAATGTTCACAACTATTTGACTATTATAGTTTTATCCTCGTCGCCAAGTTGTAATGTCTTGGGATAGTTCAGAAATATACTTTTCGTATTGAACGTTTTATTCCGATATAGACAATTCTAATACATCCAAATTAACTGACTGTTCCTTGTCGATACAAAAACGTGCAACATAAAATTCATACCCCACCATATCAAACAGGCATCTCCCCACCTGCGCAATATATTTTACAATAATTGATATCACATACATTACAGACTATCATTATAGAATTCTTTAACATTATAGTATGCCTTCTTCGTCAGTACAGATTTGATGAGCTTCTTAAATTTAGTCTTTTCAATTGATCTAACTGATTCAGGCAGATGATTGAACATCTTGATGCCCTGATACTGGGGAGAGGACTCATACTTTGCTGTCTTGTGCTAAGGTATTGAAAGTGTTTCATTCTTTCTCAAAGCATAGCAGTGAGAATCAGCAAGAGTAGAGAGATTACTGATGTTTTCCTTTACATATACATAGCAGAGTTCTACAGGGTGGGACAGAAAAACCTATCCGATTTCAAAACGTTATAAAATTAAAACCACTCAGCTTGTCAAAAAATTTTTTTTATTAACATATCGCAAATTTTATGCCATTTTTAAATTTAAGTTTTGAAAAGCACATCACTCAAATGTCGTCCTTGGGAGCGGATACACTTATTTAGGCGCTCGCGGTAGCTTTCCATGACTTTCACCGTCATTTCCACAGGAATTTCTTCAATTGCCCGAGCAATTTCCCTTCGTAAAGCAAGAAGGGTCCTTGGTCGATGCTGGTAAACCTTCGATTTGAGGTAACCCCAAATTCTGCCTGTTTACGGCGCCACAAAGGTGAAAATGGGCTTCGTCCGTGAAGAGCACAACATCGTCGTTTGGCAGTTCTCGGAGATCGCGACACAGGTTCGTACGGGTTTCAAAATCCCTTTCACTTAATTTCTGTGCAACAACCATTTTGTAGGGATGCATTTTGAGGTCCCGGTGCAAAATTCGCCGAATACTGCGGTTGGAAATCCCCAAAGCGAGCGAATGTTTTCGCGCCGAACGACGCGGGGAACGTTCAATCGCGGCTCTCACATTGGCCACGTTTTCAGGTCCTGTTGCTGTCCTGGGACGTCCAGGCAACTTCTTTTTCAATGCTGAACTCGTCTGTCTAAAATTTGACACCCACACTTTAATCGTAGCGTGATGTGGAACAGGATCATGACGCCCGAGTCCGAAATGAATTCGAAAAGCACGTTGTGTAGCAATTATCGAACCGCCGCATTCGATAAACCGCTCAATAACAAAAGCACGATGTTCACCAGACCAAGGCATGTTGACTACTGACAAATGGCATAAAACCAGCTTTCTAACGGTTTTTACCCCACTACTCTACCTGCTCTCTCTTCTGAGAAAAAGGGATTTGAAATCGGATAGGTTCTTCTGCCCCACCCTGTATATATATATATATATAATTATGTAATACTACCCCTTACTAATTAGATTGATTTATATTCCATTTACAATTCAGCCTGTATATTACCATATTATAAAAACAGCATGGTAAGCTTTTTCATTGTTCTTTGTTTAGATTTGCAGGTGGTTATTATTTGCGTATATTCCATGGCACGTGTAATCGGCCATTACCACCTACTCAATTGATAAACCTATAAATATTAGAGATGTCCCTTTAGACATCGGAATTGACTCTGAACGATTATCTCATTAGTTGTAAATCTATTTCATGTACAGTAGATTGGTAGTTCCGTAATAAAGTTGTTTTTTAAAAACATAGTTTTCTCCCCGAAAAACATAATTGGCGACGAGGTCTGGGATTTTGTACCGGTCTTTTTGTGCGAAGAAAAGTGTGTCGATTTCGTTCGTGAAAACGTGAATTTCGTCCACGGAAAATCTTCCAAAGACTGTCAGTTTCAACTGTTAAGGTGCAAGACGAATCAGGAGAGAAACCAGGAGTCCGATTGGTTGGGTAGCGTCTCCAACGACTCAAGGAACCAACGTGGTGAGAAAAATCCTTCATTATCTTTCCCCCAGTTTTACCTAACCTGGCCCAAAGTTAGTCAACCTTTTTCCCCACAGTTTTGAGCGTAAAACTTGTGTAAAGTTTTCTCTAGGTTTACTTTCAAAAAACCGATTACCAGAGTTTTTCCTAGGTTTCTTATAAGCAAAAAACCGAAAACGCGAATTTATTAATCATTATAATCGTAACAATTAATTTAATTAAATAAATCAAGATTACGTCAATCAAGAAATTTTCAGGACGTAAAGGTAAAAAACATATTAAAATGGCAACCGAAAAAATTGATTTAACCCTTGCCGAAAAATTTGGTGTTTTACTACCTAGATTTTCAGGTGTTGAAAATGAGTTGCATTCGTTCATAAAAAGTGCCCAAGAATATTTAACCATGTTTGTTCAAGAACCTGAAACAGTTAAAAGATACTGTTATGCAGTCGTAAAATCAAAATTAATAGATAGAGCTTTGGCAGAAGTTTCAACTTCAGATATTCCTGATAATTGGGATCTTCTCAAACAATTTCTCTATGCTAAATTTGGTGATTCAATTAATTTGGATGTACTCATCCATCAATTACAATTTTTAAGTAAAAAACCTCATGAAGATATTACGAATTTCATCGAAAGAATAATTGCTTTGAAAATACGTATAAATTATCGAATTGATTCAGACCCTATGTCTGATCCTGAAAAAAGAATCTACAAATCGAATATATTGAAAATTTGTAAAACCGTTTTAATTTCTAATTCTCCAATGGAATTGAGAACTTATTTAATTACAAATAACGAATTCACCTTTGACGATACAGTAAACGCTGTTAAAGATTATATTTGTAATATGGCTCAATATGAATTACTTGATAAAAGTAGAAAAAATAAAAATCCTGAATTTCAAAAATCATATTTTCCAAACAATTATAGAAACAATTATTCGCATTTTAATAGACAAAATGCTCGAACTAATCATGAATCAAATAATTTCAGAAATAATTACAGTAATAATAGATTTCCTTCACAACCTGTTCAGTTCCAACAGAGACCTGTGAAACCGTTTTATCCTACAAGTCGA
This sequence comes from Adalia bipunctata, assembly GCA_910592335.1. Lineage (NCBI taxonomy): Eukaryota > Metazoa > Arthropoda > Insecta > Coleoptera > Coccinellidae > Adalia > Adalia bipunctata. Next base: position 1,045,827 of record OU342954.1, read on the forward strand.
CAAGTTTTTGGTCAAAATGATCCTAGCACATCGCAACAAAGAAATGTGAATGTATTCAAGCCTAATCCAAATCAAAGAATAAATACACCGCCGGAAAAAATGTCGATTCAAACACGAAATTATCCTCAGAAAAGGTCGGAATATTCAACACAATATCAAATGAATCCTCAAAGAAAGTTTTTCAACAATACCAATCCTAATTTTACATTTGAAGAATTAACTCATATTGAATCTGATGAAAATTTTCAAGAATTGCCTCCAGAAAATGCATTGACTTAAATAATACTTTTGATCATAAAAACCAACTCCCATTTATTGAATTTCAGAATCCTTCTTGTAAACTCTTAATTGATAGCGGATGTTCAGTTTGTCTCATTGACCCTAAATTTGCGTATAATAATTTTCCTAGAAACATTTTTAATGAAAATACTACATTAACTGCATGTATGAAGCAGGAAACCTCTAATGAAAAAGTATTTTTACCAGTATTCTCAGAATTTCGAATTAATGATTTTCATCCATTCATTTTATACAAATTTCATAAAAATTATGATGGATTAATTGGTGCAGATTTCCTAAATAAATACGGATTTAACTTAGATTTCAAGAATCAGATGTTAATGAATGACTATTGCCAAATTCCTTTTGAATATCAACAAGTTTGTCAGAAACCAACTAACATTCCTGTTGACTTGAGTCATTTAGAACCAAAAATAAGTAATCAATTAATGAAAATTTTCCAAACAAACGAAGATGTACTGCAATTACCAGGACAACCACTAAATTTTTCAAACAGAATTAAACATAGAATTCGTACAATTGATGAAGTCCCTGTTCATTGTAAAATTTATAGATACCCCGAAATTCATAGGGAAGAAGTTCAAACCCAAATTAAAGAAATGTTAGACAAGAAAATTATTAGACCAAGTATTTCCCCATGGTCTTTTCCAGTAGTTATTGTTCCTAAAAAGCAAGATTTGTCCGGAAAAACGAAATGGCGAATCGCGATCGATTATCGGAAATTGAATGACAAAACTATCGATGATAAATATCCTTTACCTCAAATTGAATCTATTTTAGATAAACTCGGAAATAAGAAATATTTTACAACCCTTGATTTAGCTTCGGGTTTCCATCAAATTGAATTAGATCAAGAATCAATAGAAAAAACAGCTTTCACTGTTGAAAATGGTCATTACGAATTTTTGCGAATGCCTTTTGGACTTAAAAATGCCCCAGCTACTTTTCAAAGATTGATGAACGATGTTTTGAAAGACTTCATTGGAAAGTTTTGTTATATTTATATGGACGACATAATAATTTTTTCAGATACTATCGAACAGCACTTAGCTGATATTCATAATGTTTTAGAAGTACTCGAAAAAGATAAATTAAAAATTCAATTAGATAAATGTCATTTTTTCAAGACTGAAATTGAATTCTTAGGACATATCATTACCCCTGAAGGAATTAAACCTAATCCGAATAAATTAAAAGCAGTTTCTTTTTTCCCGATTCCAAAAACTCAAAAAGAAATAAAATCATTTCTTGGTTTAGTGGGATATTATCGAAAATTTATTCCTAATTTTGCGAAAATTACGAAACCTTTGACACTATGTTTGAAGAAAAATGCTAAGATCAATATCGAGGATCCAAAATATGTAGAAGCCTTTGAAATATGTAAACGAAATTTATTAAATCATCCTGTATTGAGATATCCGGATTTCAATAAACCCTTTGTATTAACTACTGACGCATCAGGATTTGCGGTAGGTTCAGTGCTTTCACAAGGAGATCCACCAAACGACCTTCCAATTGCTTTCGCTAGTAGAACGCTGAACGAAGCGGAATCTCGTTATAGTACGATTGAAAAGGAACTTTTAGCTATCGTGTGGTCATGTAAACATTTCAGACCCTATTTATACGGAAGAAAATTCACAATTTTTACAGATCATAAACCTTTAACTTGGTTATTTTCTCTTAAAGAACCTAATTCACGCCTTATGCGATGGCGAATAAAATTAGAAGAATTCAATTATGAAATTAAATATAGAAAAGGCTCGATGAATAATGCAGATGCCCTTAGTAGAATTATTTTAGAACCAACTAATGAATTAACGTATGAAAATTTCTTGAAACTTGATAACACTACAAATTTTGAAAATTGTACAAATATAAAAGAGAAAGTAGGTAATTTATTTGAAGCATCTCAGAATTTTGCTCTAGCACATTGCGTATCGGAAGATTTCCATATGAATAAAGGCATTGCCTTAGAATTTAAAAATAAATTTGGTCAAATAGAAGTACTTAAATCTCAAAATAAATCATTAGGATAAGTTGCAATGATCCAAAAGGATAATCAAAATATCTATTACTTAATTACGAAGAAACTTCATTATCAAAGACCTGAATATGAGACGGTTTTCAATTCATTGATAAATCTTAAAAAATTATGTGAATTCAATAATGAAAAATATTTAGCTTTACCACGAATTGCATGTGGCTTAGACCGATTAGAATGGTCTACAATATTGAAAATGATTAAATACATTTTTGCTGATTCCAATATGAAGATAGTTGTTTATTATCTATCAAATCAAACGAATACTAGTCATAATCTTATAGAGTTAAATAGTATTGAAGAAGCTAATTATAAAGAATTTGAAGATTTTAATTATGATATTTTTGAAGTAAACGGAATTGAAGATGATTTAATTTCAATGGTAAATCAAGTAACTGACGAAGAATTAGATGAATGCTTAGAACTTTTGAATACGGGTAATCAAAATGATACATCTGAAGATGATATAATTGAAGAATTAATTGATCTAGAAACAGAAGATTTTACTGTTCATAGTAATGTTGAAAATCCAATATTAGAACTTCCTTATACAGAAAGAAGTTTGAACACATCTCCTATGCAAATAATCAAAGCGGACTTGAATTATTCATTACCCATTGAACGAACACATAATGAACAAATCCAAAATTATGTTGAAAATTACGTTGAAAATCTTAATGATATATCCAAACAACTTGAAAAAAGTCAACAGAAAAATATTGAACGTTTAGAAAAAAGAAATGAAAAGAGGTCAGCAAAAGAAGACCACCCTTTAAATCAAAATCCTACTTATATTAAAAATCCTATAACACGCAAACTAGACCCAGTTTATAAAAGGATAGATGCTCGTGAAATTGATAAAAATCGTATTCAAGATAATAAAAATAAACATGTGTATCATAAGAAAATTTTGAAGCAAAGAAAGCATTAGTTTCAATTTTGTTACAGATTCGAGAAAATGGATCTTCAATTATCCCTTATAATATTTTTCAAGATAATCATCTTTACGAAATCATTAGAAATTATACCATTAGAAAATAGCTTATTGCCCATTTCATTAGGCAAAGCATATGTAACCAATAGAAATCTACAACTTGTGTATCACATAGATTTGAATGTTATTAAAGAAATAATCTTTAAGTATCAAAAAGAAATAGATAATCTAAGTGATCAAAATTTGGGTTTTGCACAAACGGCAAATTATAAATACTTGCAACATTCGAATAAAATGAATATTTATGCACTTGAGGAACTTTTAAATGAAAATATTAGAATCAAAAGAGGATTAATTAACTTAGGAGGAAAAATTTCAAAGATATTATTTGGAACCTTAGATTCTGACGATGAAGAATTGTATAGAAATTATTTCAATAGCATTGAGAAAAATGAGAAGACACTCATGAGGAATCAGAAACAGATTGCCACTATTGTGAATGACCTAAAGAATAAGTATATTGAGAAATTTAAAAATATGAAAGAAATCCTTAAATTACTGCAAATCGTTCCAAAATTAAGAGAAATACAACAAATGCATCTCATGACATTTGAAATCAAGGATATTAAAACCATTTTAGATGAAATCCAAACAGCTGTAAGCTTCGCGAGATTACATCTTTTACATGAATCTATATTACCCTATTCCAAATTCTCAGAATTAACCAAAAATGTCAGTATAATACCTTTGCATCATTTGAAAGATTACTATCAATTATGTCATACGAAAGTTATTTTCAAAAACAAAGTTTTACTATTTTTAATATCGATTCCTATAGTTTACAAGGAAAGTTACGATTTATACAAATTCTATTATCTACCTCAAAACAATCTTTCCCTTCCTTTTACCGATCCTTATTTACTCTCACAAGAAGAAGTATTGAAATGGTCTACTAAAGAGTGCCATCCAGTCGAAGAAGACTACCTATGCGACCAAGATTCCCTAGTTAGATCACCGACATGTATGCAGAATGTTCTAAAAAACCAATCAGAAAACTGTCCCAGAACGAGAATGGTTCGTCCTCCAGATCTGAAACAACTAGAAGATGGAAATATCCTCTCCGTCAACAACGAGAAAATTATAGAAAAATGCCCACATCAAACAAGGTATTATTTCGTTCGCCCAATTGCTATTCTAAAATCGAAATGTTCCCTCAGCAACACTGAAAAAGAAATCGTTCCAACTACCACGTTAGATGAAGAAAAATTCATCATCCTGCCCAAGATGACGTTGCAACCCAAGAGTCCACTAGATGAAGAAAACTTCAAGAAAGAAGACTTGGATATCCCAGATATCAAATTGGAAGATTTGGACCAATGGAACTTCCAACCCTCAAGATTTTATGTTATAATATTTTTATTGATACTTATTGCTATCATTTATTTTATTTTCAGATATTTTAGAAATAATAATTTTTTCAATAAAGCTACACCTCATAAAGGTGATACCTTTAACCAAGGTGGGGAGGAATTATGTAATACTACCCCTTACTAATTAGATTGATTTATATTCCATTTACAATTCAGCCTGTATATTACCATATTATAAAAACAGCATGGTAAGCTTTTTCATTGTTCTTTGTTTAGATTTGCAGGTGGTTATTATTTGCGTATATTCCATGGCACGTGTAATCGGCCATTACCACCTACTCAATTGATAAACCTATAAATATTAGACATCGGAATTGACTCTGAACGATTATCTCATTAGTTGTAAATCTATTTCATGTACAGTAGATTGGTAGTTCCGTAATAAAGTTGTTTTTTAAAAACATAGTTTTCTCCCCGAAAAACATAATTATATACAAGTTACAGTCAATATTCCATTCCTGACAAATATAGGTAATATTATAATAGATCTTTATTTCAAATCACATCCAGTAGGTACACAGTATACAGTAAAATGAAAATGAAATGAAATAGTGTCACAACACAAAGAAAGAAAGAATGCCTACAATAAGAAAGGTTATTCAATATAATCCTCAGAAGTGTAAGGCTCTAAATTAACGAGATATTCAAATAACTTTTTCTCGAAAGATTTTGTATCTTGTGATGTGATGATGGATTTTGGTAGCTTGTTATAAATTTTCAAACATCTACCTATACTCCGCCTGTCTTTGACAGGTTGTTAAGTTGTAATTTGATGGGTATACACGAATTGGGTATTCCTTGTTTCATAATATATTATGTTTTCTTGTTCTCATATTTCTGAAACAAGTCTGCATTCTTAACAAAAATTGCACATTCTTGTATGTACACACAACCAAACTTATATGGAATCACCCAGTATTAAGATGAAATATTATTTTGATATCTTTTTCGTTAGAAGCAAATAAAAAGTGCATGTGTTTACTCACAAAAACAGTTAAGTTCATAAGCACTTGATGAGATTTGGCTTTGCAGTGTCGATTTTACCATTTCGTTCGAACGTCGCAGTGAATTTATATTTTGTTTTTTTGCGAAGTTTAAAAAAAATGCCTTATGTGGGGTTATCGGAAGTCCAGAGAGGAAGAATTATTACAATGGCAGAACAAGGTATGTCACAAAGACAGATTGCAAGAACGGTGGGGGTTACACAAGGGGTTGTTTCAAAAACCTATGAAAGGTTTCTGGAGTTAGGAACCCTAAAGAATAGGCCGAGAAGAAGTCGTGGAAGGGTAACTACAGAAAGGCAGGATCGCTTTTTAGCCCAAACAGCAAGAAGAAATCCCGCAGTATCTCATTCAGAGCTTCAAAGGCAATTTTTGCAAGCTACAGGTGTTAGTGTTTCTGTCGAAACTATCAGAAAAAGACTTCGCGCTCGGGAATTATTCAAGAGAAGAGCGTTAAGAGTTCCAGAACTATCAAGGCAAAATAAAGTTGACCGTTTTAATTGGTGTTTAGAGCATGAAAATTGGACTATTGAAGATTGGAAAAATGTCTTATTTTCGGATGAGACCAGAATTGGCCTACGATCAGACGACCGGTGTGTTCGAATTTTAAGAGGTAGAGGGAGGCAAGCTAGGCTCCGAGCTGCAAGACCGATCCCTAAATACAAAGGAGGTACTGTATTGTTTTGGGGCGGAATTATGTTTGGTAAGAAAACTCCTTTAATTCCCATTAGACGATCTCTGACAGGGCCTAGGTATGTTGATCTAGTGCTACAACCTGTAGTGAGGCTCTGGCGAGGTGCTTTTGGATATTATTTCCTATTTATGCAGGATAATGCACCTCAACATACCAGCAGAGTTGCAAAAAAATTTTTCGAAACAGAAGGTGTGACTGTTTTAGAGTGGCGTTCTTGTTCACCGGACCATAATCCTATCGAACACTTGTGGGATAGGATCAAAAAAAAAATTAGAGCTCGTCAAAATAATCCTGGTAACGCAGAGCAACTTATACAAGCGGCTTTAGAGGAATGGGCAAATGTTACAGAAGAAGAAATTAACAACTTAATAGAAAGCATGCCTCGTCGAATTCAAGCTTGTATCAATGCCAGGGGTGGTAATACTGATTATTGATTTGTTAAAATCGGTTTATTTGTTGTTCAATTCTCAGTTACATAAAAATTATTTTTAGAGAAATTTACACTTTTAATTTTCTGTTCTATTATAAAAATAATCTTTTAATAATTAATATTATTTTTGTAATAAACTTGTTTTGGGAAAACTGCTCTTCACTTTTCAGCGACTTTTTTTTAATTAAAATTAGTTTTTTCCAAATAACAGGGTGATTCCATATAAGTTTGGTTGTGTGTATATGGCATATATAGTCAGAATTCCCAGGTTTTTGAATACACCTCTGCAGGATTCCATTGTACGTCATATTCCTAAGATCCTCTGAATACTCATTGCCTTTTTCTGTAACATCACTAACATCAAATAGAGGTTTTATGTTTCCAGGTCCATAGAATATTATGCTGAATCTAAAGCCATATTTTCGTGTGACAATATTTTGAAACTATAGTCCATCCAAGAATGATTGACATCAGAGCAGGCCTTGAAAGTCCAGTCGCAGCTTTATTTTTACTTACAAAAAAGTAACAAAAAATTTTCTGTGCTTTCATCATAGATATAGAAATAACCTAAAAATTCAACGATAATTTTTTAGTAAGGAACTTTGAACATGAAAATGTTCCCAATTTTCACATACGATTACCAGCGTGTGAATCTGTATACCAGCAGTATATTATTTTCATCTTGTATTGATACATTTTCGATCTTACGATCATTTATAGGAGCATACAGCCTGGAAATTCTGGTTTGATAACGAAAAATATCGTGGGTGATTAAATAGCACGGTCCTTTTCAATGTTCAATATGAATATTCGCTAAACCAAAAAAATCACGTTGATAATTTGAAACCTGTTACTGCAAAGTGAATGGATTGGGAAATTTGTAATAGATATCAAGACAGAAACAAAACTTAACCAATGGAATGGATCTATTTAATATATGAAGAATTTTGTCATGACATTGTAACTTTCAATACTTGTGAACAATTAAGGTGTAAAATACGAAATATAAAAATGTAAATATTCCTATTATATTCTGTTTCAACAACCACAACTGTTATTATTGCCTCATCTGGGCAGACCTCGTCATGTTCATACTGAAAGGTTTTGTCAGCAATATCATAACATCCTATATATTTTGACTAATCTTCTCTCATTTCTTTTTCTACGTGCTCTGTGCAGGCTTTCCATTTTTTAGCTGTTCACTCTTCAAAAGCCGCATTTCAAAGATATTTATTTCACTTGCTCAATTTTTTGCCAAATTCGTTCGAAACATTAATGACAGAACAAAATGTCAGTGTTATTTCCAACACCAACCTGAATTCTACAACTCCAAATATTACTGAATGGGCTATTACCAACATAATTTCGATTTTCCAAAGCCCCCCGAGATGTCAATCATTCTTGGATGGACTATACATATTTCGTTCATTTTGAAATATTCGTGTTTTTGCGTCGAACTGGTGACGTCACGCACCAAATGGTTCGAAGTAATTTGAAGCGGTTCGAGAACAGGTAGTGGGATAGTTTGAACTGAAGTTTGAAGTTGGGAATCAGCTGATTGAAGAATATTGGTAATGTTTGTTGGATTTATTTTGCTTTCACCGTTTTTATTTCAAATATTATTTAAATGAGACAGCTTTGTTTTTAGAATGCTTGAAGGTGGCAAGTTATCTTGCCGAAATGCGCATTGTAACATGTGAAGGAATAAATCATTTCGAGAGGAGCAGACCTTTATTTGAGAATTCTGAAATATAATTTAGTTCTAAAAAAGTATGTTCAAATTGTCTGAATTGATATTACTGGTTCTTCCTCTTGTTCAACAAATATGAATAGATAGATTGTATATTTTCTTCCAACATGCACCAACTCGTTAATCAGGACGAGAACATTTGAATCATGAACTGATTGGACTCTGGAATCCATTTTAAATATACATACATACAGGATTTATCTTAAGGAAAAAAATTATAACAATAAAGTATAAACACACACCAGAATCATAAATATTATTATAATTATGTGCGTGTATCGTGTTTCTTTTTGATTTAAACATTGAATTGACATTTCTATCGTGAAGTCACCGTTTTGAAATAGTGGCATTTCAGCGATGAATGAAATGTTTTCGAAATAGTTTTGAACCGTGATTGACGCGGAAAAATGGCTTAAGTTTGGACTCTATTGTTGCATGGTACACTGTTAAGTAACGTTGGCTAAGATATTTTGATTTTATTCTAAAGACATAGATATATGTTCTAATCGAGGTTCTAAATTGTTCGCAGATATTGGATATATGTTCCTTCCCGTCAAGTCTTCTATCTGCCTGATGGACGCCCAAGAACCTATAGTGGTTTCCAAAAGAGGGTATTTTTCCTGGTTCAATGTGATCGATGTATTTTCTCCTTATCCTGAAATATTCGGAGTGTAGGGATCTACATCGCCCTAGCCGCTCCTCGTTCCCGCATAGATGTCGCGTGGTTCTACTTCCGCCTACAGTGACTGTATAACCACAGTGACGACAACTGGCTATAAAACTGTCAAAAGTCCGCCGTGTTTTGTGGAGATGTTCTGGCGGTATTTTTGAATTTTACATCGGTAACTTACGGCAATTGGGAAAAGTAGAATTCGATAGGTGGCGCTCTGAAATGTCAATGTCATCTTAGCAACGAGTAAAACAAATCAGATGTCGATATTGAAGATATTGATATTGAAGTGTTTTTATTTTGCTGTTTTAGTTATTTTCAGTGTGTGTTTTGTAAAACTTTTGGTATTTCTTTGATTGTGCTTTGGTGCTTTGTGTTGTTAATCTAAATTTTGACTCCCAATATTTTTATTTTTGGAGTAATAGGTATGGTTGATGTTTGTGAAAAGTACACCAAGCGTTCAATTAACTGTTTAGTTTTAGGTCTGATTTCGTGTTTTTATTTCATTTTTGATATAGTCATATCTACAAAAGTTGCAGGGAAGGTACGTTTGTATTGAGTATCATTTGAAATTTTTAATACCGACTCATTTTCTCTTCGTTTTCTGGAACATACTTCGTGGCTTGACTGTGGTAGTTTTAAGGAAGGTACTGCATTTAAAAGAAGATACTTTTTTTACTAAGACCTGAAGAATATGTTACTCATTTATATATTGTTCACCTTCAGAAATATAACCTATACCATCCACTATTAACTTATAGCTATGTATTACACACTTGGTACTAACCTTGACTTGTCTTCCCTTTTAAAATGTAAGGAACACACGGACATACTATCTATAACTGGTTTCCCCATTTTTAGTTTCATTACCCAAGCCTTTTGAGATATATTTTCCAGAACTCCAAACGCATTTTCAATATTTACCATTCTTCCCATGGGAGGAAATTTATGGAAATATAAATCGGGATTTTTCCCTTCACGGCTAGTGCAACCAAATACAGAGCAGTTTCGATTATGCAGCGACATAATTCAAAGTATAAACCTTTAAAAAAAGTACAAAAAAAATCAAACTTGATCTGCAATGAAGACATAAAACAGAATAAAAACAATGTAATACGAATTATTTTACTCGTTGCTTCAATTACAATTTTTTTCCGCCAGAGGTCTCATTGAATTCTACTCCGCCCAATATTTCATATTATAGGTCTCAATTTCATTAGGAAGTAACATTATGTTCCATGAATTCGATCTAAGATATGACGTTGCAAATGAACTGAATCATTTCCCCGAAGATACAGATCGAAAATATTGGTTATCTTTAACTTCTAACTTAAATTATTATTCAGAAAAAACTGAAGAGCTACATACACAAGTGAAGATTATTATTTGCCAATAGTAAATTCATCTTGATTGATCAGTCATTGGCTTAATGGCCATAACTCTCGAAAGAAAATAAACAATAACAATCATAGATGGGTTAGAAAATCTGCGCACTGTCATTTCGACAAAACATGGCCGCCGACCAATAGAAAATGAGACACGAGTTGTCGTCACTGTGGTAATATAGCCACTTTACTTCCGCCTTAATATAGAACGGCCGTATCGATTTAAAGCCTACTGTATCCTTCGCTTGATCCTCAAATCGCGACCTAGCAAACAAGTACATCCAGAATCATATTTTCGATCTCGAAAAATTTTTCCACAAATGGAAAATAACAATAAATCCCAGCAAAAAAACCCCAACCCACTTCACCCAAAGAAAACCAAAACCCTTCTTAACCACCGTAACTTTCAATAACCAAACTGTACAAGAACCAAATTCAGTCAAATATCTAGGACTAACGCTAGATCGGAAACTCAATTTTAACCTACATACAAGCAACATTGAGCGCAAATCCTACATCATCCTTCGAAATATACAGGGTGTCCCACTAGTGCCGCAGCGGACGATATACGCGTAACGGTCTGAGTTTGGCAAAATTTGTTGATGCAGACTTTATATACTCCAGGAAGAGCAGAACCTGAAAATATTTTCGAATATATCTGGTGGCCCACAAAAGAGGAATAGCAGGTGACTTTGATTTTTCAAATGGGACACCCTATATTCAATAGTGATTTTCAATTCTCTGAAACTTCCTGCATGTTTTCGTATACTTTTCACATATTTTTATTCGACAGTTTTCGAAATATTGGCCATTTTGACAAAAAAATTATACTTGTAGAGGCTATGTTATACAATTATATTTCACGAACCCTTGCACATACCAATAACAGTTTTATATGGATTGAAAGACAAGACTTCAAAGTATCCTACCCAGCTATTATAAAGCATCTTCAGCATACAGAGTGGCCACAAAAAGACTATCAACATGAAGAATTTCAAATCGATTTTTCTTCATTTTTTCAAATGCAATGCATATAATTTTTTTTCATCATTGTAATCACCATTCATTTCACCTACTTCATTTTTTGTCAAATACATGATATGCATATCTCTAACGGAACAGGATTTTTGAGCGCTTTTTCGAAATGTTTCCCTAAAATTCACATATACCTTCGAATTCAAATAGCAGATTTGGCATTTCTGTGGTTATTGAGAACTGTCAAATTATTCCTCTCAGAATTAGCATCATTGAAGCTTCAATTCATATTATAGCGAAATGAGGAACTAGAAGGTTTTGATGTATCTACCCAAAAATGTGATGAAATCAGTTACTGAAGACAGAAACTTGCTTTCTGTACCCATTTTTCAAAATATATTTTTGATAATTTTCTATGTTTCTACTTGGAACGTCGAATCTTCCAAAAATTTCAAACAAGCTTTGAGCTTGCGAGCTGCGGGCGTGCCTGTGAAACTTATGAATATCATTTTTTCGAAGAAAGTTGTATAAGAATAAGAGTGGACACTTTTTTGTATCCTGACATTTTGAAACTCGTTTTTTTGAAGCATTCATAACTTGTTCATTCAAACTCATTCGTATTTTTTGAATTTTTACATCATTGTGTTAGTATTCATATCCAATCCGTAAAAACTATGATGATTTGAAGTGGAGCTGCAATTATGTTAATTTTGAATAGAATAATTTGACAGTTCCCAATAACCACAGAAAAGCCAAATCTGCTTTTTGAATTCGAAAGTAAATGATAATTTGGAGGAAAAACTTTAAAAAAATCCTATTCCGTTAGATATATGCATATCCTGTATTTGACAAAAAATGAAGTAGAATGAATGGTGATTACAATGGTGAAAAAAAATTATATGCATTGCATTTGAAAAAATGAAGAAAAATCGATTTGAAATTCGTCAAGTTGATAGTCTTTTTGTGGACACTCTGTATGCTGCAGATGCTTTATTATAGCTGGGTAGGATTCTTTGAAGTCTTGTCTTTCAATCCAAATAAAACTGTTATTGGTATGTGCAAGGGTTCGTGAAATATAATTGTATAACATAGCCTCTACAAATATAATTTTTTTGTCAAAATGACCAATATTTCGAAAACTGTCGAATAAAAATATGTGAAAAGTATACGAAAACATGCAGGAAGTTTCAGAGAATTGAAAAACAGAATTGAATATGGGGTGTCCCATTTGAAATAACAAAGTCACCCTGTATTCCTCTTTTGTGGGCCACCCTATATATTCGAAAATATTTTTAGGTTGTGCTCTTCTTGTAGTATATCAAGTCTGCATCAAAAAATTTTGCAAAACGCAGTCCGTTACGCGTATATCGTCCGCTGCGGCACTATAGTGGGACACCCTGTATACCCCTAATAAACAAACATAGCAAACTGAGCCATGATTCGAAACTCAGGATCTACAAACAAGCCATCTGACCTGCATTCCTGTATGCTAACCCCATATGGAGTAACACAACCCAATCTAATTACAAAAAGCTCCAAATCTTACAGAACACATTTCTAAGATGTAGAATTTTTATATTATTGAAGTCAATGAAGTGGTTGAGAGTAATACAGTGAGTGGAGAAACCTGTTGTTGATTTATTTTGTAATATAGATCTTTTATGTTCATCAAATCTAACTCCGAGAGAACGACCAGTCTGACCTATATAAAATGCAGGGCACTCGTCACATGATAGCATATAAACACCACCCAACTGCGAATTATTCAGTCGATCCTTCCCATTGAAAAATACAGATCCACTCACTGTATTACTCTCAACCACTTCATTGACTTCAATAATATAAAAATTCTACATAAGGTAGACGTTTGGATCTTTTAGAAATGTTAGAAATAGCCTCAGCTCAAAAACAAAATCTCCTCCTAATTGTGAACGATCAATTAGATTTCCGTCTATCAGCGATTTTAACATGTGTTACCGGATATGTGTATGAATGTATTCTTTCTGTATTGATATGTATTCAGTTTTGAAAATGGGATAAAACCCGAAACACGCGTGTCAACAAATATTTTAATAAAACTGTGAAACTTTGTCAAGTGTTTTTTATCTTCTTTTATTATTCAATCATGTTTCACCAAGGGTTATGTGAGGAATCCATTTCGACTATCAAGAATGCAAGCACTCCACGCCTCACAATTTATTACAGAAAGGTACTCTTGAAGATCACAAGATGTAATAACCACCTATGGTTCAACAAACAGTGCCTATTGAACAGTTTAAAGCCGAAATGAAAATTAATTGTAAACAAGAGTCACCCCAGGCAAAAACGGCGGTAAACACAGCGATAAAAACCTGGATCACCCTGGAGATGAAAAAGTGGTACAGGATAAGAGACAACAACAAACTCCACCTGAAAGTCATACACAGTGAACTAACCTACCGGACCACCCCTGTTGAGTTTGACTATTTGGACTTTACCATCAGAGAGGAAGTGAGGTTTTTAGGACATAAACAATATCAGAATCAACATAAAAAACTGACTAACCTTTTGAAAAATGTGACAGTGCATGAAAGTAGTTCGACATCATTTACGAGTGAGATAAGTATGAACTTTTATGAAAAGGTGAAGAATTTCACAAATGTACATTTTGACACATGTGAATTGAATTTGTTAGGGAAAGGTTTAAAGTACTGCCCGAATAATTTTAATCGAACTGATCTCAAACAATTAGCTGTAAATGTGGAATTAGCTCTGAACAGAATTGAATCTCCAAACAAACAAAACTTAGAAAAATCATTATGTGCCGAAATTATCTCTAATGCGACGTTTAGAAATGAAAAAACTGAGATGAAAATTGTGAAACAAATAAAGAAAAAAGCCTCATATAATGAATTGATAATAACTAAAGCTGACAAAGGCAAAACTGTTACCATTTGATATAAAAATGACTACTTAAGAAAAACGGAAAATTCATTAACCCCTAACAATTTCAAAAAGTTGAAATCTGACCCCACCTCAAAATTCCAATGTGCAGTGAAAAAGACTATCAAGAATTGCCCTAACTTGTTACCTGATGTGGATACCCCTTCTTTGACTGTAATGAACCCAACAATACCTTTGTTATATGCTTTGCCGAAAATACATAAAGAAAATTGTCCGATGAGACCCATTGTCTCCTACACCAATGCACCAGCCTCAAAATTATGTAAATATCTGAATTCAGTACTACCCGATATGATTCAACATAATCCAATATATTCCATCAAAAATAACATAGATTTGACCAGGGAATTAAAAAATCTAAAAATCCCCAAAAATGCAAAACTAATTTCTTTTGATGTAGTGAATTTGTTTATGTCCATACCAACTGCAGAAGTCGAACATTTAGTTAACCAACAACTTAGCGAAAACCCTTCAGTCACTACTATTATGAAGGAAGAGGCAATGAGACTACTTAAGGCTGTTACACCCTTTGCCAGAAAGCTCGAATTCCGCTAGATGGCACTACATGAAAATACCCAGCAATAAAAATTCAAAACGCCCAATATTTCAATAGCCCCGCCTATTCTTGCCGAGTTACTTCGAACAAAATTTTCGACAGAACAGAATGAACATCTGGTATTATTGCAATTTATGACACCATAATAAAGCCCACCGCTCTATTTACCAGATGTAAAAGGGAACCGAAAGGATCGAAACGTTCGTCAATTCTGGTATAGAAAGAAGAATTTTGTGGGCATCGTTTCCTCAGATCGATAGAATTACCGAAACTGCGTCATTGGAATATATTTAGAAATAGTGAAATGAAATTTATTTATTTTTATACCTTACTACCTATCAATAACATCATGAAAGTATTTGACCAAATTCCATGATAACAATTATTGAATGAATATTCTAAGAATCTAAGCCTTTGTTTATATCAGAGGTTCAGAGATACCTACGTATTATCAAATGGTTTTCAATTTCTTTTCATAGTCTTGTTTGATACACAATTTAATAATATAGAATATTAGAAAGAATACGAATATTCGAAATAAAATGGCTGTTTCAATTGATTTGACACTAGTTATAATGAGTCCATCGAGCGCTCAAAAATATTTCGTTTTTCTATTATTACACTGAAGAGTAGGATCATTTATGTTTAGGGATGAAAAATCTGAATAAATGACGTATTGGAAATTCTCTCCTGGTAAAACCCAAAATGTCTCCATTGAGTATTCCTCTAATGTGTCAATGGTGTCACTCAACTGAAAATAATTTAGAAGATAGGAACAGAGGACCAATATAAGATCCAGGAGGGATTATCAATGAACTAATTCATCATAACAGGAGTTAGTTCGAAAAAATATTATCAAATGAAAGACAATATGGTTTTATTGAAAAATTTTATTGATATAATAAGAATTTTATTAGTATGAAGTTTCGATACGCATTCAAACAATGTGGAATTTGCGAAAGTAATTAGAGTCATTACTTTTGCAAATTCAACGTCACGCATGCGTTTGCAATGTAGGCACACCATATTTATAACACTTTATTCCTGTTCCCGAGTTTTTAATCCCCTTGGAATTCTCGGATCAATAATTTCTGGAAGAACACAATTTATATAAAACTTTTCCAATTTCGGAATCATGATACTGTGCCAGAAGTTGATATCTACTTCGATTCTTTCGACATGAAAATCGTCATCAGAATAGAAAACCAGATCGCAGTATCGTCTTCTGCATATATTCAGTTGACCTTGGATCTGAAAAAAATAATTATGGTTTCGTTTCAACCTGAAAAAAAAAGATTAATAAAATATGAAACGGCGTTTGAAATCTGATTTCTCACCTTACTTCTTCTCCATTGATAGTATAACAATGTGGTTTCGAATGATCTTTCAGTTTTCCCTTGATTGACTGGAAACACTTTACCTCTATCAAACCATCATCTCCAATCAATCCATCGGGAGAAGCTCCTAAAAATGGAAAATCCACATCAATAAACAAACCACATCGTTTGACTTTGACATTTTTCAGTCCTTCGTATATCTCTATAGCGACTTTTTCATTCACCCTTCCATACAAAATACCGGGAGTATTCACCGGATTTTTATACAGTAAAACTTTTACTAAATTATGGCAAGGGGTTGTTGCTCTTCTTTTGACCACTGCTCCAAAGTTCGAGGCTGTCAGATAGTCCTGCCTCAATTCCCTCCAAGAGGAATTATCATGCTGCCCACGAGTTTTCTCCTCAATTTCTTCCAATTTTGAACGATCTGAAATTCTTTCTTTCAGTTTATTCAGAAAGAGGGTTTTCTTTACTGACATTTCCCCCTGAGGAATGTCAGGCTGGGCAGCATTTGGTCCGTAATTCATGTCAGGACCATTTGAAAAATCTCTTTTTTTTTGGTTGGCTTTTTGAACCCTCATTTCTCTTATCATGAATCCGCATCCTTTTCGTCAAAATTTTACGCGTATTCTCCCCAAGACGGCCTTTCCAAGTATGGAGATGCCACGCAGGTCCAACAGAGTCAGAAATAGCAGCTCCATAAGCACGGGTGGTATATGAAATGGATTTACTATAATTAACTCTTTTTCCTCCCGTGCATTTAGCGACGAGTGCCATATACCTAAAAAATCAACAAATTTCAATTAATATGTAAAATTCAGGTATGAATATGTTATTCACAATTGGGCGGAGTAGAATTCGATGAGACCTCTGGCGGAAAAAAATTTAATTGAAGCAACGAGTAAAATAATTCGTATTTGCATTGTTTTTATTCTATTTTTGTCTTCATTGCAGATCAAGTTTGTTTTTGGGGGACCTTTTTTAAAGTTTCATACTTTGAATTATGTCGCTGTATAATCGAAACTTTTCTCTATTTGGTTGCACTAGCCGTAAAGGGAAAAATCCCGAAACGAATATCCCAAGTCTACGCATCGGCAAATAGTTCCGAATTAATTTCGGAATTTTCGAATCGATCGGCAATTTTGGGATGAAATATCGAAAGAAAATCGCCTATTTTTTAATTCTTCGTCGTCCAGAAGAAGTTTTTCGACGATATATAGTTAATTGAACGCTTGTTGTACACAAACATCAACCATACCTATTACTCCAAAAATAAAAATATTGGGAGTCAAAATTTAGTTTAACAACACAAACCACTAAAGCACAATCAAAGAAAAACCAAAATTTTCACAAAACACACACTGAAAATAACTAAAACAGCAAAATAAAACCACTTAAATATCAAAGGGCTTATAAGGCATCTGATTTGTTTTACTCCTTGCTAAGATGACATTGACATTTCAGAGCGCCACCTATCGAATTCTACTTTTCCCAATAGCCGAAATCGGCCACTGTCCGAAATTTATGCTCACAACGCTTTATGGGTATCCAAATTTACCCACGATGCGAATAGATAATTTTTTTCGAGCACTGAGTAAAGCGGAATACCCAGAACGCGTTGTGGGTAAATTAGATAATCCACAATGCGAATCCTATTTTAGCGCGCTTTCATTCTGCGTTGTGGACAATTCATTCTACCCACGTCGCGTTCTGGGCATTGCATTTTACTCAATGCTCGAAAAAAACCACATGTTTTCATTGTGGGTAAATAAGGATACCCATAACGCGTTGTGAGCAAAAATTTCGGCTATTGCGAATAACAATATGTAGATAAAAGTAGAATGAATGGAAAATATATTGGAAATATTTGAATCTCATACCTTTCGGCTTGGTTTGTGGTTTCATTGTACACTAATCGATCAGCCTTATTTTTCTTCGGTTCCACTATTTTCAGAACTTCTTGAAAAAAGGACTGATTCATAATCTTGGTGAGATCTTCCTATCCTGAATCCTTTCTCTTACAATATGAATCTCTGTGAAAACAAAATCACTATTTATCAAACTTATGTTCTCTGGTACTGGAGGTTGAGAAAAATCGATAAGTACTCACCTGCAATTGCTGTGATTCCCAAAAACATGGTAAGGAGCATTTCCCAAATCTTGTCGCAATATGGCTGAATCATCTTCATTGTTTTTTACGATGATCCTCACAGATTTCACGAGTCTTTCGATATTATTTATATTTTTATTCTTCTTCGTAAGTATTTTTCTATTAGAAATATCGAAAGAAGTGTTTTTAGCAAGTCTGTGCAATTTGTCGCTCAAACATCGGGTCATATGATTGGCACATTCAATTTTTATCACTTGCCGACCATAAGGTACCTTTTCTACTACCCTTGCATACACGCTCGAATCTCCATCACCTATAACATTTTAGAATTGTCCAGTTAACATTAAAAATGAATATTGTTGTCTGCTGATTTACCTATTAAGTATTTGTATAGAAGTCCGTGCTGTTCGACACTTTTACAAAAACCTTCTACAATTATTTCCTGTTCCATTCCAGTTGAAGGACCGCTGTAATTGAGTGCACAATGATGTGGCCGGGGAGGTATATTTCGCATTTTGTAGTATGCACACGCAGAACACGTTTTATTCCTTACTCCTAGAAATAGTGGTTTTTTCGTGTGTGCACCAATAATAATTCCCTGAAAAATTAGCATCCCATTGTTTTTTTTTATTTTTGATACCCGAGAGCGAAGATCATAAGAATTATTCGCGTTATAATTACAGTTATCAGTTTCAATGTTTATAGATACTCACAACTCCCGAAGGTGCGTTGTATCCATGTCCATAACTACGCTTGCTCCATCCTCCATCTACTATGACAGTTATGTAGGGAGTTCCATCTGCACACACGTTCCCTTTTTCAATAGCAATCCTTTTTTCCTCTTCGCCAGCCTGTTGCATATTTTCGAATAATTTTTCTTCCCAGATCTAAAATATTGTCGATACTGTATTAAGTGTTTACATAAACATTTATTTTATCGAAAGTGATTCTCTTAAATAGGATTTGAGTATCATGGAAGCTGTGAACATAATTTCGATATTTCCATGCATCTTACTTGAAAAATGACAATCATAATTTTGTTTCATGATATCACTCTGAGCGTAAAGTATGATCTTGGTGGTGAAACTTTAAGCTTTTCAATATGTTAATAGAGCAAACACCGTGATATTTCGTGCTAAAAAAACTATTGATGAGATGAATATTCTATGCGGACCTGGAAATCCGAAATCAACGTATTATATATTCAACTGATGGCAATGAACGTTTTGCACAGAGATAAGTAAATTGATGAAATTCACTGTTCGAACATTAGCTAATATCCTCACCTTCTTTATTTGAAACACTTTACGGTTGTATGTCTTCTGTGTCATGAATGGAACGTCCATCATGGCGAATAACTCCTCACATTGATTTTTTCCAATACCTACCTATTGATAAATTGCCCCATACCATAGCACTAGAGAAATCATTTTGCTTATAGTCTGGATCGGTATTCATAATAGTAGATTTTCCACAGTTATTGCAGAAGAAATGGAGTCGCGAATTCATCCCAAATTTCGTTTCCTTCACAAAAGCCATTTTGCCCATAGTACATTTATCACTATGCCTTATGATCTGCTCGTATTCATAAAGAATGTGACCTAAATTCACTATACGGCGTCCATTCAGTAAATGCCTTATCTATAGAAATATGAGAAGAGTCAATTTCTACTTCCAATTCTGGCAGATTTTCTATTGCATCCCTAAAAAGTATACTATCTGAATTTTGTTCACTATGATGACTTTATCTAATGGATTACTTACTCATTTCTAGCACCTTCTGTAGACTGAATGATTGAATAGAAGGACTATTTGCATGATTTTTTTCGTTCAATTTGGATGGACCTAAAGGGCCAGCTCCAAAGAATCAAACTATGTGTATAGGTACTCTGAAGCCGTTTCGACAGAAGTTTTTATTATTTTTCAAGAGTTGAAGATGGCGGCCAAGAACTGTGATTGACTGATTGAATAAGGGGATGAAAGGACTATTCGCTTGATTTTTTTCGTTCAATTTTGATGGCCCTAGAGGGCCAGCTCCAAGAATTAAACTATGTGTAGAGGTTGTTTGAAGTCGTTTCGACAAAGGTTTTAATTCTCAAACTCTTGAAAAAAAATAAAAACTTCTGTCGAAACGACTTCAGGCAACCTCTACATATAGATTGATCCTTGGAGCTGGCCTTTTGATCCATCCAAATTGAACGAAAAAAATCATGCGAATAGTCCATTTATCCCTTTATTCGATCAGTCAATCACAATTCTTGGCCGCCATCTTCAACTCTTGAAAAAAAAAATAAAAACTTCTGTCGAAACGGCTTCAGAGTATCTATACACATAGTTTGATCCTTTGGAGCTGGCCCTTTCGGTTCATCCAAATTGAACGAAAAAAATCATGGGAATAGTCCTTCTATCCATCTATTCAATAAGCTATTCACATATCTTGGCCGCCATCTCAAACTCTTGAAAAAAAATAAAAACTTCTGTCGAAACGACTTCAGGCAACCTCTACATATAGATTGATCCTTGGAGCTGGCCTTTTGATCCATCCAAATTGAACGAAAAAAATCATGCGAATAGTCCATTTATCCCTTTATTCAATCAGTCAATCATAATTCTTGGCCGCCATCTTCAACTCTTGAAAAAAAATAAAAACTTCTGTCGAAACGGCTTCAGAGTATCTATACACATAGTTTGATCCTTTGGAGCTGGCCCTTTAGGTCCATCCAAATTGAACGAAAAAAATCATGAAAATAGTCCTTCTATCCATCTTTTCAATAATCTATTCACATATCCTGGTCGCCATCTCAAACTCTTGAAAAAAATTAAAACTTCTGTCGAAACGACTTCAGACAACCTCTACACATAGTTTGATTCTTGGAGCTGGCCCTTTAGATTCATCCAAATTAAACGAAAAAAATCATGGAAATAGTCCTTCTATGCATCTATTCAATAAGCTATTCACATATCTTGGCCGCCATCTCAAACTCATGAAAAAAATTAAAAACTTTTGTCGAAACGGCTTCAGAGTACCTATACACATACTTTGAGCCTTGGAGCTGGCCCTTTAGGGCCATCGAAATTGAACGAAAAAAATCATGGGAATAGTCCTTCTATCCATCTATTCGATAAGCTATTCACATATCTTGACCGCCATCTCAAACTCTTGAAAGAAAATAAAAACTGCTGTCGAAACGACTTCAAACAACCTCTACACATAGTTTGATCCTTGGAGCTGGCCCTTCAGGGCCATCCGAATTGAACGAAAAAAATCATGCAAATAGTCCTTCTATCCATCTATTCAATAAGCTATTCAAATATTTTGGCCGCCATCTCAAACTGTTGAAACAAAATAAAAACTTCTGTCGAAACGACTTCAGACAACCTCTACACATAGTTTGATTCTTGGAGCTGGCCCTTTAGGTTCATCCAAATTGAACAAAAGACATCATGCGAATGGTCCTTTTATCCCTTTATTCAATCAGTCAATCACAGTGCTTGGCCGCCATCTTCAACTCTTGAAAAAAAAAAACTTCTGTCGAAACGGCTTCAGAGTACCTATACACATAGTTTGATTCTTTGGAACTGGCCCTTCGGGTCCATCCAAATTGAACGAAAAAAATCATGCAAATAGTCCTTCTATCCATCTATTCAATAAGCCATTCAAATAATTTGGCTGCCATCTCAAACTCTTGAAAAAAAAATAAAAACTTCTGTCGAAACGACAACACATAGATGATTGATCCTTGGAGCTGGCCCTTTAGATCCATCCAAATTGAACGAAAAAAATCATGCGAATTGTCCTTTTATCCCTTTATTCAATCAGTCAATCACAATTCTTGGCCGCCATCTTCAACTCTTGAAAAAAAAATAAAAACTTCTGTCGAAACGGCTTCAGAGTACCTATACACATAGTTTGATCCTTTGGAGCTGGCCCTTTAGGTCCATCCAAATTGAACGAAAAAAATCATGCAAATAGTCCTTCTATTCAATCAACTAATCACAAGTCTTGGATGCCGTCCTGAACTCATGAAAAAAATTAAAAACTTTTGTCGAAACGGCTCCAGAGTACCTATACACATACTTTGATCCTTGGATCTAGCCCTTTAGGGCCATCGAAATTGAACGAAAAAAATCATGGGAATAGTCCTTCTATCCATCTATTCGATAAGCTATTCACATATCTTGGCCGCCATCTCAAACTCTTGAAAGAAAATAAAAACTTCTGTCGAAACGACTTCAAACAACCTCTACACATAGTTTGATCCTTGGAGCTGGCCCTTCAGGGCCATCCAAATTGAACGAAAAAAATCATGCAAATAGTCCTTCTATCCATCTATTCAAAAAGCCACTCAAATATCTTGGCCGCCATCTCGAACTCTTGAAAAAAAAATAAAAACTTCCGTCGAAACGACTTCAGAGTACCTATTGACCGTGGTGGAATAGCAGCGCTTGGAGCCGGCCGGCCGGGAGCTAACATCACCGACGTAATTCGATATATATAGAAAGCCCACCTTCTCGGATATTCTGATTCACAACAGTAGTTCGCACCCTTATAAGATCAAGATGTCTGCATTCCATGCCATGGTACATAGGTTAGTTTCAATTCCATTGTCAGAAACTAATTTTGAAAATGAAGTTCTTAAATCATTAGCCATAAACAACGGCTATTCCCCTAACATAATAAACAAATTAATTTTCAAAAAACAACAAACCAAATTGTTTACTTTAATTTATCCACCTCAAGTTAATGAGGAAATTAAGAAATTTGTGTATATCAACTACATCCCATCTATCAGTGAACAACTCTGTCGAAGAATCAGAAAAAATGAAATTGATGTTGTATGTACCAATAAGAAGAATTTGAGATCTGTATTTTTCAATGGGAAGGATCGACTGAATAATTCGCAGTTGAGTGGTGTTTATATGCTATCATGTGACGAGTGCCCAGGGCCCGTATTCTCGGCAGGTGATCTTTCGGTGCGTATACGTTTTCAGTGTAATTATGTATGGCAAACGTATACGCATCGAAATATCACTCGCCGAGAATACGTGCCCTGCATTTTATATAGGTCAGACTGGTCGTTCTCTCGGAGTTAGAGTTGATGAACATTAAAGATCTATATTACAAAATAAATCAACAACAGGTTTCTCCAATCTCCACTCACTGTATTACTCTCAACCACTTCATTGACTTTAATAATATAAAAATTCTACATAAGGGTGATAAAGGTAGACGTTTGGTTCTTTTAGAAATGTTAGAAATAGCCTCAGCTCAAAAACAAAATCTCCTAATTGTAAACGATCAATTAGATTTCCGTCTATCACCGATTTTAACATGTGTTACCTGATATGTGTATGAATGTATTCTTTCTGTATTGATATGTATTCAGTTTTGAAAATGGGATAAAACCCGAAACACGCGTGTCAACAAATATTTTAATAAAACTGTGAAACTTTGTCAAGTGTTTTTTATCTTCTTTTATTATACAATGGTTATATGTTGCTCTTATCAGTGCCAGAGCAGGAGCGAGAAAAACGAACCAGGAATATCGTTTCACAGACATTATAGAATATGGTTATTTTTATGAACAAAAATTTCCCTTTATTTCTCATAGTTGGAATTAAATATAGTTGAAATCCTTTGAATATCCGAATATAGAATAATTAAATTGTACAATTATGTGTTTTTGAGTTTGCAATTCGCCCATTTTAATGTTCAAATTCATAAATTTCAATGCAGGTTTCCGTTCAAGGAACCATTTTACCAGTGGCGTAGTTAAAAGTTATTCGTAAGTGATATCATTGATGTAGAATCTATATTATAATTTAATTTAGTGAGTGTGAGTAAAATGTTTATTTTAATGGTAGGAACTACCAAATTTTGTACTCTATTATAATAATAATAATAATAATCATCTTCATTTTGAAGAAAATCGCATACATTGGTCTGTAAGCAACTGTTAGACAAAATAACGTCAATTCGATTTTAATTTATTGATATTGAATGAAGAATAAATTTCTCAGATTCAAGTTCAGGTATACTTATTCATCATGAAGTCAATGGAGATTGCAAGAAATTAATCGTCAATAATGTTTTTTAGTTTTCCAAAAGATTATGAAAGATGTAAGATTTGGGTAAATAACATAAAACTAAAAGACTCGTCACCAACTAAAAATCATAGGATCTGTTCCAAGCATTTCGAAGGGCAGTGGTTCTATAAAAGTGATAATCAACTGAGAGTTCGTTTGCTGAATGAGGCGTTTCCCACAATATTTCCCCTGTTAATCATGTAAATTTTTTAACGAAATGTATTTGTGAAAAATATTTAAATATTAGACTCCACTTCATTTCTAATTCTAAAACAAATAATAAATTTGTATGACTATAATGAAACCTTCTCATTCTAAAGTATGTTTTGAATGTGATATAAATTTATCATGATATTTAATTTTTCTTTCTGTTCAAAATTTTTTTTGTATAAACTTGCGTAATTCTTAATATATTTTATTTATTAGCTCTGTAAAATATTACTAATTTCGATATTTACATAAATATGAGGTACCTTATCTAAGATACGCCACTGTTATATCCCATTATGTATGCAATTGTTGCATTCGTAAAGTGTCCGATTTTGTGAGATGCAATAGATGCGAGGAAATATTTCATCCATCATGCTTGACTAAGGCGGCAAACAGAAAAAATACCCCTTGTCAGCATGAAATTTCGGAATCTGATGGATTACAAAATCAAGAACCATCGGAAACAACCGAGAAGAGAATTCTACAAATTGAGATTGCTTATTTGAGATCCCTTCTTGAGGAATGTCAAAGTAAAAACTCAATTTTAATAGAAAATAATAGACTGTTGAAAGAAAAAATCCAAGATCTACAGTTACAGATAAAAACAGGTAAACATGAAATCAAGAAAATAAATTATGGAGATAAGAACATCAAGACCGGTGATAAGGAGACGAATAATCCTTCTCTGTCTGATACTTCATACAGTGCTATAGTGAAGAAGAACATCCAATCGGCACATGTGCAACGACAAATGCCATCAACTTCAACTAAAACTGTCGCTGTTAATGTAAACACAACTGATACTGACAGACAAGTTTCCCACCGAAGTGTTTTACCGCAAATTTCATCCCCTATCGTGAACAATGAGGAAATCATTGAAAACAAAGGAAAAAAGTGGACAACAGCGAGGAGGAAAAGGCAATCCAATTCTGAAAGAGCAGACAAAAAAGTTTGCTATGGAACTAAGGAGACAAATCAAGATAATCCCATTCAAGGGGCAGTCAGAAGACGATGGATTTATGTCGGAAAGATAGCAGGTAAACAGGTAACGGAAACGAACATTAAAGATTTCTTGAAAGATGTAGATGGAAATGAACAAATAATGATCAAGAAACTCAATACTATAGGTCAAAACTCAGCGTTCAGTATAGGACTGCCAAGTGAGAAATCATATAGTGAGGTTTTCAATGAATCCTTTTGGCCTGAAGGTGTAATCCTGAGAAACTTTACATTCGATAATAATATTTTTCGAAGGAAAGGAAATGACCAAATTAATTAATAATGATAAACACCATGAAGTAAGCATAGTGCATCAGAACGTTCAGTCAATGGGAAATAGTGTTGCAAAGTTGGAAAACTTATAATCTGACTACCCAGAATGTGCTGCACTTTGCATCACTGAGCACTGGAAATCTGAATATCAATTGAGCCAACTTGGTCTGAAGGATTTCAAGCTTGCTTCGAATTTCTGTCGTGAACCAGGGAAACATGGAGGCTCAGCAATCTACGTTCGTGCCAATCTGTGGGTGAAAGAGTGCAAAACTATAAATGATTTGTCAGAATCGGGAAATTTTGAGTGCAGTGCTTTGGAATGTGTAATCCACAATTCGAGAATATATATCCTTTCAATATACAGGCCTCCTGGTGGAAATGTGGAAGTGTTTTTTGATAAGCTAGAGACCATTTTATCTGAAAAAATTGATCATAACAGGGACATTTTCATAGCTGGCGATTTAAATATAGAGATGGTAAACAACAACAATCTCAAAACAAGGTTATTTACGTTATTGAATCATTTTTCTGTAAAGGCACAAATTTCTGAATACACTCGTATAACTGATCATTCTGAAAGTTGTTTAGACAATATATTCACTAATTCGGATAATGTCTTATCGTCTCAGACTCTGGAATATCATATTTCTGATCATTCCGGCCAAAAGGTCAATTTCTATGTAGGTAAAAGTGAAACAGTAGAAATTGTTCGGAAAAGATTTTTCAATGAGCAAAATAAGAATAATTTTATGAATAAACTGGGTCAGAATGATTGGCAGAGTGTTTTTGATGTCATTAAATCAGATGTGAATGGACAATGGACAGCTTTCATTAATGAATTCATAAACATTTTCAATGAGTGTTTTCCTCTAACACCTGTTCAAAAAAATAAAAAACGTAAAACTCCGGAAAGAAGTTCTGAAATAGGAGAAATTAAACAAAGGTTAGATGTGATGTTGATTTTGTCTCAATTCAATGTTGATTACAAACCTCAATACAATCAATTAAAGAGGGACTATGATAATTTGTTAAGGATTGAGAAAAATAGAAATTATGAAGAAAGAATAAAAAAATCAGATTGCAAAATCAGATCAATGTGGGCCATTTGTAAGGAATTGACTGGAAAAAACACTAATAAGCAAAGTTTTATCGGTGAAAATGCATTGAAACTTGCTAATGAATTTAACGATTATCTAGTAAATGTTGTTAAGGATATGTCGAGTATACAGAGTAGTTTAGCTTTCAAAAATGTAATAAAAGAACACGACAGATCTATTTTTCTCAAGCCTGTCAGTACGGTTGAGTTGATTGGACTATCTCATCATTTGAAGAACAAATATTGTAGTGGTTATGATGATATACCTGTTAGCATAGTCAAGTTGTCAGTTGAAGCACTTTCGGTGGTTCTGTGTTATATTATTAATAATTCTATGAAATACTCGATATTTCCTGATCAACTAAAGTTTGCTTTGGTCAGGCCGTTGTTCAAAAAAGGTGACCCACTGGACTTGGGTAATTATAGACCAATTAGTTTGTTGCCTGAATTCTCGAAGATCTTTGAACTAGTAATGACTTCCAGATTGCTTGGTTTCATGAATGACAATAATCTATTTTCTCAGTTTCAACATGGTTATTTAAAGGGTAGATCAACTAATACTGCCATTTATCAATTCGTAAACTCTATTTTGAATTGTTTAGAAAGTAGAAATCTCTCGTTGGGCCTTTTTATAGACTTGAAGAAGGCATTTGACTGTGTTGACCATGACCTTCTACTTTTGAAATTGGATAAATATGGTATAAGAGGAAAAGCTAATGATTGGGTAAGATCGTATCTGGCAAATAGAAAGCAACAGGTTGTTATAGGTGATGATAAGTCTGATGTACTATGTGTGGACACAGGTATAGGTCAGGGCACAATATCTGGTCCAATCCTGTTTTTGGTGTATCTTAATGACCTTCCTATGGCAATTAATAACTGTCTGACCACAAACTTTGTTGATGATACTAATGTTTTGATTGAAGGAAATGACTTGAATGAAATTGTTGAGAAAACTAAAAATGTAGCTTATGATATTGATAATTGGTTCACTATGAATAAGTTAAAGATCAATGAATCCAAAACTAACTTGATTTTGTTTCGATCCAAACAAGCGGAATGTGTCAGCTTAAAGAGCATATTTTTTGAGAATCAAGAGATAGAACTTGTATCGAGTACACAGTTTTTGGGAGTACATATTGATGAGTTTTTGAACTGGGACAATCACATTGATGAGACTTGTTTGAGGCTGGCTAGTGTAGGCTATGGAATTAGGGTTCTATCCGCTCACATGTGTGAGAATACTTTAAAAATTGTTTATCAAGCTAACTTTGAATCTATTCTGAGATATGGAATAATTTTCTGGGGGAGAAATAATAAGATTCAATCTGTCTTTGTTGTTCAGAAGAGAATTTTAAGATCTATTTGCAAGATGAAGTTTAGGGAATCATGTAGAGGTAAATTCAAAGGTATGTCTTTGTTAACTGTTTATGGCTTGTACATTTTTGAGTGCTTAATGTTTGTTTTCAAAAATAAGGAAATGTTTCATTTAAGCGGAAATCATGGTTACAATACGAGAACATTGGATTTCATTTACCCGCAGCATAGGTTGACTCTTACAGAGAAAGGTCCATACTACATGTGTATCAGATTGTATAATAAGTTGCCAATCAATATTAAGAGATGTAATCATTTGGTAACATTTAAGAAACTAATCAAGAAAATGCTGATTGGGTTAGAGCCTTATAATATGAATGATTATTTCAGCTCTGAAAATTTGTTTTTCATATAGGGTATAGGGCCTGTGGGCATTCTGTTTTTTTGACGTCATTTCATTTTTTATGTAATCTATATGAAATCTGAAATAAAGAAGATTATTATTATTATTATGTGCCAGATTGAATCACGAAGACGCATGGCGTTACATGTCCTCTCCCCTCTCCCTTCTCTAGTCTAAGGTTTAGAATACTGCCGATTGGCGGTAAAATATCAATTCAAAGGTCCCTCTGAATTTCTACTGCGCGCAGAAATGGTGCGCGAATTCTCGAGAGAGTAAATAGATTTCAGTTCATTTTATCGGGAGTGCGACTACTGGTTAGTGTCTATACTTTGGCCGTACATGTCGAATATGCTTTTCTGTGGTTATTGAGAATTGTCAAATTATTTGGTTTGGAATTAACATCATTGTAGATTTCAATATTCACATTATCATATTTTAGTGAAATGAGGAACTGGGAAGTATACTATTTAAAGAATTGAGGTAGTTTGTCGGATATGGTTAAAAGCTTTGTCGGTTGTGTTTTTAACTAAGTACCTGTTGATAAGTGAGATATTTGCAAACAATATTCTCATGAAGCGAGAATTAGGATTGTCCGCCACATGCTAAAATGAAAGTATGAAACCCACACTTCAAGCTTTTCATGGTCCTCCGACTACCTGAAAATGACTGTAATTGTCACGTTCTTCCTTTTCAACACTTCCTTTCGAAATTATAATCACCTTGAGAACTTCACTACTGTTTTTCGTTGTTCTTTTCTGATAATGAGTAGGTTATGTTTGTTACAAGTTCCCATCCAATAATTGTCGTCACTGCATATTTGTTTTCGCAACATCAATACGAAAATGATATACAGGGTGGGGGTGTCCCAAGTTCGAGTTCATATTAGACGTTTCTGGAGAACTGGACATATTAATTATCTGAAAATTGGGATTTTGATATTGTTCAAAATTTTCTACTAAGCCCAAATATGTTTGCAGCCTGTGCACTTCCGGTTATACAGGGAGTGAAAATAAATTTGTAAAAAAAAATCCTTCAATTTTTTTTTCTGATGTGGTTGAGTTATCATCAATCATGAATTAATTTCTGTTAAAACCATTGTATTCATTCAAATATTTTTCGAAATATGGAGAAAAACCCGGAAAAAAATCGAATATTCGTAGTCATTATTATGTTCGTTTTTCTTATTCTCAACATCCTGAGCGTGAAAACCGTTCTCATTACATCAAAGTAGAAGAATGTGGAAACTTCATGCATCTTTTGAATTTCAGAAATATCATCACAGCGTGTTTCGAATTCCGTGTCAAAAACTTCTGTTTTTCAAACGAGAACCCTATTTTTTCATGATTTCGTTGGATTCTGCCAAGAAAATTCTACATACAAAATATGGTTATGCTACGGCGAATGATATCCGTTATATCGAATTTCGAAATTTAAGGGTTGAATAATTACCCCGTTGCGACTCAATGATTTTTTCAACATCGGTATAAGGATTCCACATACCAAATATGTTTATGCTACGGTGAATCCGAAATATTATTTTTTTCTGATCGAAACAGTATTGAGCAATATCGCCTTAGTTACCATATGTCATAACACACTAATATTTCCCAAGGGAAATATGAAACGTCAAGTCATATTTCCCTTGGGACAATATGATATATTTATATTTTACTATAAAAAATCATTCATTTATTTATTGGAAAAAGAAAAATGCAATTCTTAAAATTTCCGCTAAAGGTATTGTAACCAGACGCAAAAGATGAAATATCTTGTTCGCAATTCATCGATGAGGCTGCCGTTTCGTTTAGAACACTCCTTTCAGCTGTAGTCGATTCTCCAAAGACCGTCCTCAAAGATTGTGATGACTGTGCTTCACGCGATGCCATCATCGACACTCCAGGAACCGTAACTGATGCTGTAGATGGCTCTCCCTCCACACCAGCTATCATCTTCGCCACCTTATTTTTCTGCAACAGACGCAACAGACGAACTTTTCCAACCACCATGTCTCTTTAGTATGGTCATTGAGGCTCCCGCATCGGCAACCAAGGTCGCGGATGTTCGTCTTCCACAATGGCCTGTATACGCTCTTGGATTATCTAAACCCAACCTTACTCGGAATCTTTCCGAAGGTATTTTTGCCGACAGGCTGAAGAGTACACTTCTTATTTCGATAAGCCACGAAGAACCTAAGAACGCCTTGCGGACGCAATGCCGAATATTCTCTCACCAAACGAGCAGCACCTAGATCTTCTTCATCAATTATTGTAAATGTCCTATTTATATCATTCTTCGTTTTTGACACGTTGATCACGATCACCGAGCCACGATCTTCGATATCGGAAGATAGCATATTCCAATTCGTTCGTTCTGCAGGCGCCAAAGATTTCCATCACTAAAGCGACCTTCAAAATTACGAATGTGAAAATCTATTCGCAGAGGTAATCAGAATGAAAATTTTACCTTATACATCAAATAAACGTCATTTGGAGCTTCTCTCAAGAATTTCTTGATCTCCTCCCGGGCCAACACTGCTGATTTTTTGGGAAAGTATCCTTTATTTTTGTTCCTAACAAATGCTTCCACTTCATCGAACATTTTGACATCAGTTTTTTCCTTAAAATGTAACATTGACCTTAGCATCGATAATTTTGGCCATAACGTGTTTGGCGAATATTTCTGCGACTGGGGATCGAACAAATTAGTATTATATCAAAAATATCAAGAATCAGAGCAACATACCAAATCTTCAAAATATGCTAACAAAATATTTTCGTTGACACCGTCCACCAAATTTTTTCTTCTCCACTCCTGAAAGTCTTCATACGCTTTATTGTAGGCAGTTTTAGATCTCTCCGGAACCAATTCACGGGCTTTTGCCGCTTGAGTTTCCACGTAATTTGACATTATTTCACAATTTTATTTCTGACAAGACATGAAAATCAAAACAGTCAACTATGATTTTCACAAACACAGCCCATAGCAACGTTTAAAATCCAATTAATTCGAAAATTTGCAACCTAATATTAATTTTTCCATTTTCAGAACAATAATGTGTTTCAATCAGAAAAAAACTATTGATTACAACACGGGAAATATGAATATATTTCCTCGGTTGTCTATACATCCCTCGGGATGTATCTTTGACAACCTCGGAAATATACTATTCATATTTCCCTTGTTGTAATAATAGCTATATAATATACAGAAATTCGAGAATGAAAAATGGTCTAAAAATGACCCTCATGTGTCGATCACGCGGCAACAGCTCGATCGCGCTATAAATTCAAACTATTTTGTTTTGCCATCGACATCGATATCAAGCGCATTTATAGGCGGCAAGGGTGAACGGGTGAAGCATCTTGGGTATGAACGGTTGCGACGACCTTCCGTTTCTATTCTTTACCATCTTACCCTCCGAAGACAGAAACCTCGCGCGCCACCTCTAGTTTAAAGTGTTGAGGACACTCGGAACCCGTAGGCGGTACTCCTACGGGCGTCCAGGAGCTGCAGTCAGAGAAGATTATGCCCAGGGGCCTGATGTTGATATATTTTATTCCCTGTCTCTGAAAATTATTGTAAAAATTCTGCTCGGGAAAATAAAACGCACAATGACCAGGACACTTATATTCTAGGTTCGGTAATATATACAATGAGCGAATGATGTCAATGAAAAAAGGAAAGATATACTCAATTACACAATGATGTTAAATCAATGGAAAACGACATTCGTATAATGATTTTGATAGTTGAAGTGTAATGTGTCGGGGCCGATGGTAATGTGGTGTACGTAGCGGTGCTCATGATGTGTGATGCTATGCTGGTGTCTCGGCGTACATGTCGTAGAATGATGTCTATATGCCTCGGTGTACATGATGTGAAATGATAAATTTTCATCTCGGCGTACATGATATGAAATGATAAATTTTCGCCTAGGCGTACATGATGTCCTTCTTGATGGGAAATGGTAACTGGATAATATCCACACACCTTACCAATGGCGAAGTGTTGTACCCAATGATTCCGCTGATATCTCTCTCTCTCTTCTTCAACCGTTTTCCATCCACTCCTGAATGTAGGTCTCTCCCAATTGTTTCCATCCTTCTCTATCTCTCGCCAATCGCATCCACTGTCTGCCTGCTACTGCCCTTATGTCGTCTTCCCATCTCTTCTGAGGTCTACCCATGCTCCGTTTGGTCTGTCTTGGTCTCCATTCTAGAATTCTTTGTGTCCATCTACCGTCGGCGTATCTGGCCACGTGGCCAGCCCATCTCCATTTCATCCCCGCAACTTCCTCCACGATATCTCTGACCTTCGTTCTACGTCTTATCTCTGTGTTTCTTATTTTGTCCCTTATTGATATTCCGAGCATGTTTCGCTCCATCGCCCTCTGGGTTGTTTGCAATTTTTAAAAGACTTCTTAGTGAGGGACATGGTCTCCAATCCGTAGGTACACACTGGTAGTATGCAGGTATTGTATACTTTCCTTTTGAGGTTTATAGGTATAGAATTATTTTTCAGAATATATGCAAGTCTACCGAAAGCGGCCCATGTTAGTTGTGTTCTTCTTTTTATTTCCGCAGACTGGTTTGATTTTCTTATTCTGGTGTCGTGACCCAAGTATACATAATGTTCGACGTTCTCTATCTCGTGGTTGTGTATTGTTACGTTTGTCTGATCTTGGCTAATTATTTTCGTTTTGTTGTAGTTCATTTTAAGCCCTACAGTTGCAGACACTTCATTCAGTTGTTGTAGCATTTCGTTTAATTCTTGAATGTTTTTTGATATTATGATTATGTCGTCTGCAAATCTGAGATGGTTTAAATATACTCCATCGATGTTTATACCCTTGGTGTCCCAATTTAGTTTCTTAAAAATGTCTTCTAGTACAAGGGTGAATAGTTTGGGCGAGATAGTGTCGCCTTGTCTCACTCCCCTTTGCAGTTTTATGGGGTTTGTCTTTGTCCCATCGTCCAGCTTTATTTGCATGCTTGCATTTTCATATATGTTCTTAATGATGTTGGTGTATCTTGAATCGATTCTGGCGTGTTCTAATGATTCTATCACTGCCCACGTTTCGATGGAGTCGAATGCTTTGTGGAAATCTACAAAAGCCACATGAAGCGGAACGTTATACTCTGTGCACTTCACTATCAGAGTTCGTATTGTGTGTAGGTGATCTGTGGTGCTGAAATGCTTTCTGAATCCGGCCTGCTCGACGGGTTGGTAGAAGTCGAGTTTACTTGTGATGCGGTTAGTTAAAAGCCTGGTCAACAGCTTGTAGAGGTGTGATAATATAGATATGGGTCGATAGTTTTCTATATCTGTGTTGTCTCCTTTCTTAAATATCAAGATAACTTCGGAGTTATACCAATCTTGTGGAATCTTTCCTTCTTCGATTATTTTATCAAATAGAATCTTTAATATTTCCTCTATTTTTTCGCCTCCAATCTTCAACATCTCTACTGTAAATTTGTCTTCTCCTGCACATTTATTATGTTTTAACTGATTGAGTGCCGTTCTTATTTCGGAGTTCGTTATCTCCGGTATTTCCTCTGAGCCGATGTTAATGATACTTCTTTCGATTCGCTGTTGTTGTTGTGTGCATGTCGAGTATAGCTTGGTGTAGAACTCCTCTATGGCCTTTCTTATTTCTTTCCTGTCTTGGACCGTCACGTTCTTCTCGATTTTATTTTCATTATCTTTGTTCTTCCTCTTGAGTTTTTCGCTTTTAGTACCTTCATGTTGCAGTTTTTTTCTATTACATTCTTTATCTGGTCGTTGATATAGTTCCTATTGTCCTTTCTTATTTCCTTTTTTACTTCCCTGTTTAGAGCTTTGAAACTATCTGTTGTTCTATCTGTCCTATCTCGTCTTTCTTTGAGAAGTTTCAAGGTATTTGGTTGGAGTCTAGAGATTTTTGTTATTTTAGCTTGTGAGCATACTTTTTTAACCGATGTGTTTATGGACTCTTTTATTTTATTGGCTAGTTCATTCAATTCCATTTGTTTTATTGTCTCTACTGGTGTTAGTCTTGTTTTTAATTCATATTGGTATTCGCTTTGTTTTTGCATCAGAGTTTCCGTGGTTGGATATCGTTCGCGCTTGATGAGTTTATTGCGTTCTGTTCTCATGTTTAACTTAATCTTCGCTCGTAGTAATCTGTGGTCGCTTCCCGTATAAAATTTATTCAGTACTGACACATCAGTGCATATGTTGTTCTTATTGGAGAGAATATAGTCTATTTCATTCTTGGTTGTTTTATCTGGGCTGATCCAGGTCCATTTACGCTGCTTCGATTTTTTGAAGAAGGTGTTGAGGCAAAATAGGTTTTCGTTGTTGAGGTAGCTATATAACATCTCTCCCCTCTCATTTCTGTCGCCCAGCCCGAAGTGGCCAATGTAATGTGTCTCTCCCTGTTCTTTTCTTCCTATTTTTGCGTTTAAATCTCCGGTAATTATTACGAATTGTGCTCTCTCTCTCTCATTCTTGCCGTTATCAAATCATCGCTGATATAGTATACTTATAACAATGTACCAGGAATAGGAGGAGCAATCGGTTCAGAGGCGGGGTGTAACGTGCATTTGTGATGGAAAATTATGCATGCAAAGATTCAAAATATACACTACTACGAAAATGAGAAAGCGGTCAAAGTAACGTGCGGTAGCAAGCGGAAATAAGCGGAATGAAGCAAGAGTGCAAGCAGAAAATGATGTGAGAAAACAGAACTACGGCAGGTAATAACGTGGGCAATGGAACGCTTGAATAAAACTAAACAAAGTTTCATTGTCGGTGCGTTACGATTGGTAGGAGACATAAAGAAAGGAATGTACCCGGATAGAACTGTGAGATGCGCCGTTTTAAGCTAACATCGTACAATCCCACACACTCGGAATCCAAAGAGACATGTAGGCCGTTTAAAGCTAATACACGGACTCTAAGAACTCGGGCAGTACAACAAGGGGAATACAGGGCCACTGAATGCGCCATTTGAAGCTAGCATGCGTGTCCCTGTACTCTTGGGGTTACCATGAATTCATACAGGCCATTTAAAGCTATTGTACGGAGCCATGGGGAATTGGAAGGTTGGAGACAATACTTGGTTGTGTATGCGCCATTTGAAGCTAACATACACCACCCTGTATACTAGGAAAAATCCACCGAGTCAGGCACGCCATTTCAAGCTACTACCTGGCACCATGGATATTGGGAAAGGAACGAAGATGCAAATGCGCCGTTTCAAGCTAACATGTACATCCCCGCATACTGGGAAATTCATAGAATTATGCAGGCCGTTTGAAGCTACTACACAATTCCATGACCCAGAGAGGTAAAGGATCGAAATGGGAAAATACAGTAATACACCGACAAATCAACAAAATAATATTTAAATGAAATAATCATACCTTGCTCACGCGTAACCCTTCGGTTTACTCACTGTTTAGAATTAATAGACCTGGGACCTGGAACCTGGGACCTGGGGTGCACTAATGCCTCTTTCACTGGATTCGGATTTTCTTTCGAGTTTTCAAGACTGGCGGTACCGCGATTAATTTGAAAATTCCTAATTACCGACCGCGCGTCCGATCTTATACGTTTCCGGGTCGCGGCGCTGACCACGCCCAGCGCGGTCGACCCCGCGGTCATGACCTATCGCGCATCAATCAGCGTGACAATTGCCGCGAGCCGATGTACCCACTAATTCAGCCGGAAAACTTGCTCCGTTACACGGTTCATTCAAAACTGAAAGTTTGTTGTGACATCGATGTAAAGCGGCCCATACACAAGCTACTTCTTCGGCGTTCTGGCAGCAAGCGTTTTGCGAGCGTCCTAGACGCTCGTGCAATTTTGACCACACACAAGCGTCTCAGTAGCTCACCGATCGCTGACGAGAGAGGTTTTAAATGTCGCTTAGGCAAAAAAAATAGCCAGTGCTATAATCTTAATAAGTGGAAAGGGTGAATCCAAGAAACGTCGAATATGGGTTAAAGACTGGTTGTTAAAAAAAGATTCCTTATCCCATATAAATCTTTTAAAAGAATTAAAATTACATCCGGACGATCATAGAAACTATTTTAATCATCCACAAACACTTATTCTTTTTAAATAGTTGAATAAAATTTGTAATGAATTCTTCCTAATGTGCAAATCTTGCATGATTGTCTGCCATTTTAGACGCTCTCACACACACACAAGCGTTTTTCATGCGTTTCGCCGGCTATCTTGACGCTAAAATCAAACACGTTTGATCTTGGCGTCCGGCGTTGCGTCCTGCACGGCGACTCGCCACCGTGGCAGCAGATGGACATACACAGGCGTTTTTCGGGCTACTTTTAGGCGTTTTGGTCGCTTGCGGTGACTCTAGCTGCCAGAACGCCGAAAAAGAAGCTTGTGTATGGGGGGATACATTAAAAGGCAAATTCTTTCGGGAAGGTTCGGATCGGTTCGTGAATCTCCGACACGACATTTGAATGCTCATAACTACGATCCTCAGCGCATTGTTTATAAATCTATGTTATAAACAATGTTCTAGCTGTCATGTCATTCGATTCTTCAGCGATTGAGAGCTGAACTTCGATAACATTTGTGTTTATTCTTATTCTCAAATTAATTGCGTAAAAGATAGGTATTTTTTTACTATGGCTATAGAAAGTTGAAATAAATATTTGAAATACAATAAAATGGAAGAAAATAATACATATAAGGTATTTATGGTTATCTAGTTAGATATAACATCAGTGGCGTACCCACGGGGGGGATAAGGGGGATATATCCCCCCCCAGGAAGATCCATTGTTAGGTCCAAAAGTGTATAATTTGATGAAAGCGAATTCTCGGTAAAATCCAAGAGAGTTGTAAAGTTCCTGACAATATAATATATTCGCTTCGGTGACTATATACCAAATTATTAATGAAAAATTAAAGACATATGAAGCCTTCCGAGTGCCGCAACTATCACAGCGATTGGCGGCACATCAAAACAAGCGATTTAAGTGTGCATAAATCTTATCGAGAGATGACGTTTTCGGCTCCAGATCCCTTTGTCGGCCGATAATACTGCGTTAAATTCGCACTTGGATCAGTAGGGTGATATTTTGTTTACTGGTATGATTGGTATGAAGTAGATGAGTAGACATTTTTCTATTTCATTCCTTGAGACGACCTGTAGGAATTTGTCCTGAGTTGACATTGCCTTCCATTCATCATAATTCGTTTCATTGTTACAAAGGTGTGTTGTATTTTTTTAATAGAGGTCAAGGAAAAAATCATCATAAGTGAACAAACTTCTTTGGCGGACTTAATCAAACGAAGGAAATTTGATGAATGCGAAACAAAATCGACAAGTTCGGCTGCTGGAATCCGCTAGCCATGATGTCTATACACAGGGAATTGCCAAGTTCTGAGAATGAAATTATTGATAATATAGCAAAAAGACCAAGGCGACTTTACTTTGTTTTATGATAGCAAACCAAAATTTCTGATAATAGTATATTATTCAATGAGCGGTGATGTAAGTCATAACACACGCAGATGAATTTTGCAGCACGAGCCGTCAGGCGAGTGGTGTAATTCATCAAGTGTGTTATGACCATTACCGCGAATCGAATAATATTCTTTATCTTCGACTTCTTCAAAATTGACAACAGAGTTGTCAAAAGCGATCTCTGTGGTCGAGAATCGAATCACGTGAAAAACATCAAAAATTCACGGTTTCCAATTGCGATTTTTGGATATTCAGACCGAAGGAAATGTAAAAACGAATGGCGAAAACGTTACCTTGATATCTGAAATAGCGTTCCCGATCGATCCGACTTTTTTTATTCATTTGGTAAACTGTTTTTCCTATCTGTATTAGAGTAAGTTATAGACGTGAGTTATCATAACTATCGGAGTTGGTTTATAGATACTATTACAGCTCGAAATCAGTAGAATAATGGACACATTATTCTATGGGTTCTATGGGGATAAAAATTTATTCTGGTTTTGCAATAAAAAAAATATTATTATTATTTGTTTCATATCCCCCCCCAAGACGAATGTCTGGGTACGCCACTATATAACATAGATATAGAATACTAACTCAAGTTATAACTTGAAATCCTCGTTAAATATTTCTTTATTTCAGAGTAGAAAAGTTTTTGGGTTCATAGGACCAAATAGTGGATGTGAAAATGTGGAAACAAATTCTTCACAGAGAAAGACCAAATGAAAACAACTATTAATTATCATAGGGATACTGTGGAAGCACATTGTAAGTCCTTCATTATTAAAGAAAAAGTGGAGAATGTTCGTAAGAATTGTTTTAGAGTAAAATCCCAATACGAAGATAAGTACTGCAATGTTTCTATAATAACTTCGTCTGGGTCTGATGATCATTGCCGAATAAGATATTATGGTGCAGAATGCAAAATATGCTTACACCAATAAAAATGTTCTATAATAGAGCAACAGTATCAAAACCATATCGTGTAAGTATTTATATACATTCTGCATTTATGTTTGGGCGCAGAAGGAATTCTGTTTCAGATGAAGATAGTATATGTATGAAATCTCAACTAGTCAAATGGCATACCAGGGTCCAGGATGATGTGAAATTCTTCATGAAAGAATTAGCATCAAATCCGAAGGTTCAACGTCATTTAATTGTTACGATGAAAATGTAATGTAGTTGAAACTGTGTTTCGATTCTTCTCTTGGATATTTTGATTGTGTTTTATAGCCTTCTGATGAGGAATTAATGAAAATAATTGAATTGTTGGACTAGTAATAGAGAGAGATGGCTTGCACAGAAATCTAAGGTGAAATTCGCAAAAAACGAATAGAAAAGCATACATATTATCCGAGGAAACAATAGAATATGTTTCAAAGTGTTCTATAGCAAAATGTCTTCAACTGAAGTGGAAGAATATTTTCAGAGTTTTATCGAGCATATTATTTTAAATCATCTTCCAGTAAACTACTTAGCCAGCATGGTGAAGAGATTATTTTGTTCATTTTTCTGCTCTTGCATTTTCCCTTATCAGATTTGAACACATGGTATCTTGAAGAAGACTCACATTCTCTTCTGAGAGAAGCATTGCACTAACCTCAGCGAACATTTTCTGTTTGTTTAAGTATTATATAATCATTGCTCTCAATAAAACAATGAATAATACATGGTAGTGAAAAATTTTTGTTTCTTTCATTTTGAATTCTACAATGCATATTCCATCCCAATTCTAAGACTTAAAATGGAAAAATATTATATTGATTTCTTCGATTGTGAAAGGAGTTGAAATGAATTATTGTGTAGTCACACCTTACTTACTATGCAGATGAAATTCATTTAGGTAAAATTCTATTTTCTGATTTCAAAGTTGCGAATAATGCTTGAAAGTGTACTTTAGTAAAATGCCTGCTGAGAAATGAAAATTTTCATTGGTTCTCACATTAAGAAAAATCTTATCGATTTATAACGTGTAATGCAGAAATTGAATTCGGTTATAATTTCAACAGATAACTTAATTCAATTAATCCAAGACCTAATTCACTCACGGTTTGGGTAAAACGTTTTGAAATACTTCAATGAGCAATAGATTGATGGATTTAGCGTGATATTCCGGAATCTGAAATGTTTAGTTTTTCAATTGTATCTATTTCTGATCGACCACCGGACCATAATAGCAAAGAGTAGATCCACTCTTTGATAATAATAATAATAGTAAACGTAATGGTCGAAGTCACAAAGTGTCAAAATCAGATGTTTGCAATGCGATGAGAAACCCGCCAGCGCGCAGGTCAAGTTTGGCCTTACATCGGCATTCTGTAACTCTTGGGTTTATTTGCCTTTTAATGTATCCTGTGTATGGGGCATGGGCCGCATTACTATCGCGACCGTGACCTAGCGCGCTCATCCATGCATATTCTGTGTGTACGTAATCAAACTATTCCGTTCTACCAAAGAGTAAATATCTACTCTTTGGTTCTACCGCCGACATCGCGCATTTATAGGCGACAAGGGTGAACGGGTGAAGCATCTTTGGTATGTACGGTCTCATTCAAAACTGAAGGTTTGTTTTGACTAGCGCGACCGCGACCTCCACCGCGCTCATCCTTGCATCTTCGGCATGTACGTACCCTAAGAATTATTATCCTCGGAATTATCCTGAACAAACCGAAAATCACCAAAATATCCGAACTGCGCAAGATTTCCACTGTTGAATCAATCGAAGACACAGTTGAAAAACAAACCATCAAATTCTTCACCCACACAACACAGAACTTGTCCAAAACAAGCCATTTAGGTAAAACTACTCAAACGAATACAAACATCAAAATCAAGCATAAATTAACTCATCATTTAATTTTATAATATTTGGAAACCGTCAGTCTACTAGAGTTGTATAGTTTTGTTTTATTTATGACCTTCGACATACCTCTAGAAAAATCCACACTCAAAACCAATCATCATTATAAATAAACAGTTCAAATACCCACGCCATTAGGTAAAATTCTTGTAATTAGGTAGATTCGGTGATTTTACTCAGATTAATGATTTATTTAACTGCTCATATTGTTCTTCATTATCCTCCTCCATAATATTTTTGGTTAACTCTGTTCCTATATTAATGGAATAATTATTCCACTCATTCTCAATTTTGAATGGATCTCCTGTTATTCCTTATTCTTTCTGTTGTTTCGAATTTCTTCGTGAGTTTACCAAAGTCCAAACGGCGTTACTTTCATTATCGGAGTGTTCAATCAAATTCTCATATTTCTTCCCTTTGTGTTTCCTTAGTAACTTGTCATATTGCATTTTGATCTCAAGATATTTGCCTTTGTATTTATCATTAAGTGTACTTGCGACTATAGGTAGTAATACGTCTAATTTATTTTTTATACCCTTTAAATTTCGATGTCTATAAATTCAGCTGTGCCACTTGCGAGGAATTCAATAAAACCTATTGCATTTATTGTCGAATAATTGTCGAGAATTTGTCGTGAAAGAAAAGAATTTGTCGCGTCCTTAGTTTTTTTTCTACGGGGTGGCTTTGCTAACTTAACGTTAACTTAGCAGAACCACTTTCTCAAT
Organism: Adalia bipunctata; assembly: GCA_910592335.1. Lineage (NCBI taxonomy): Eukaryota > Metazoa > Arthropoda > Insecta > Coleoptera > Coccinellidae > Adalia > Adalia bipunctata. The sequence goes on from OU342954.1 coordinate 1,087,839, forward strand.
ATCAACTGAATATCATGAAAATGGTTATAAATAATTGTCGAGTAATTGTCGAAGTCCATATGAAGTAAACAAAACACAAAAAATCCATTCCTTCTTGTTTATTTTACGTCTTTTTCCCGCGAGTTCGAGATATTTCTGGCTTTATCACATTTTTGGCAACAGCGCATTCGTTAAATTAAAAAAAAAATTAGAAACGTGACAATTTTTTTTCTTTCACGACGAATCCGGGTCAGGTATTCGACAATTAATGAAATAAAAAAAGTCAATAACGAATGCTCTGTTGCCAAAAATGCGATATTTTCAGAAATATAGGGAAATCGCGAGAAAATGGATTGAAAATTGCTAGAAAGATTAAATTTTTTGTGTGTTTTTCACTCTATTTGAACATCGATAATTACTCGACAATCATTTCTGATCATCGTGATGATATTTGACCACTAAATTAATATAAAGTTAGCGAAGCCACCAAGTAGATAAAAAACGAAAGTCGCGACAAATTTTTTCCCTTCACGACAAATTCAGGGTAGGTATTCGGCAATTAATGCAATCGAAAGAAGTTAATAACGAATGCGCTGTTGCCAAAAAGGGATAATTCCAGAAATATCTCGAACTCGCGGGAAAAAGACGTAAAATAAACTTAAAGGACTGGATTTTTTGTGTTTTTTTACTTCTTATGGACTTCGACAATTACTCGACAATTATTTATAACCATTTTCATGATATTTGGTCGATATTGAGAAAGTGGTTCTGCTAACTAAACGTTAAGTAAGCAAAGCCACCACGTAGAAAAAAACTAAGGACGCGACAATTTTTTTCCTTTCACGACAAATTCTCGACAATTATTCGACAATTAATGCAATAGGTTTTATTGATTTTCTCGCTAAAGGCACTGCTAACTTTATAGACATAATTTTCGGGTCTGTTTCTATTATTTTAAGTTTTTTTACCCATCGAAATCTTCCTCATTGAAAATGCCTTTTTGAAATGTACTGAATATAATCTGTGGAATTTGTCAAATTGAGTTTTAACATCGCTATTTGGTAGTTCATAAATGTATGTCCAATCTTGTTGTTTCAAAAGTTCTTTAAAATATTGGAATCTTGGCCAGGTTCACGGCAAGAATTCTTGGCGCGATTCGCGCCATGAGGGCTTTACAATTTAGTGTGATACCTTTTAATTCTCTAAAATTGCTGTCCCCTGTTGAAATCGAATCTTGCAAAACGGATTCCAGACGGCCAAAAATCATTTTTATATAATATAGGTGGTGTGTAGTAATGTGAATAATTTTAGAATTTCACGTAATGTTTATTTGTAACAACGTAATAATTGAGTGGTGTAACATGTGGTAAAAAAATGTCGTTATCGTGGTTAGAAGTGGACTGTTCCATCTGTAGGGTGGTGCGATAGGGTATACAGGGTGTCCTGAAAACAATGGATAAGCCTGCAACTATAGATAGACACTGTCGTGGTCTAACTTATTCCAAATTTTGACCTTATTGAAAATCCCACGGTTTCCGAGATATTCAAGGTTTTCGTATTTTTAGAAAATTTCGGAGTGCGATTAGTTTTTCTAGTGCCATTTCTTCAAATGGAGAGGTATTTCGATATGGTTTTTTTCAATTTCACATGAGATAGTTCAGCTATCGGAAACAAAGACTTAAATTCATCAAACTAGTGTTAAAAGTCAGAAACTCGTGAATTCAAAGAAAAATTGAAAACTAAATGAAATTTCCTTCAAGTTTGATGTGCTACAGTGTAAAAAAAATTTAGGACGCCCCTGGTAGACATCATCTTAAAAACTTGCTCAGTTATTGCAGATTCCAAAAAGGTATCATAAGCCTAGGCATTCTGTAGTTTTTCATTCTCGTAACTACTTGATTACCAAATAGTCGAAAAATTTCGAAAAACTGTTTTTTTTGTAATCGTTATTCTGAGCTCATGTGTTGAAGTCAGGAGGCCATTTTTGTTGGAATCTAGTGGAAAATTACGAAAATTATTTTTATTTGGAAAAAAGCAGTAGCGTATCGTTTCTCTGGTTGAATGGAAATATGGCATTATTTGCATTCAACACCCTGTATCTCGAAAACCTTACCGGACCTAATTGTATTTGACAAAATTTCTTATTTTCTAGTGTTGAAAGGAAAGTATCAACTTAAAAAATACCATATGTTGCTACAATAGAGGTATGTGGATATTCATTACAAATAAAATAAAAAACGAATTATTACTAAATTACTATTCGATGGAAAAAATAAAACGAACTAGTACCAATTACTTATTCATTGGAAATGAATGAAGAATTCGAAATCAAACAATGAGTTCAGTCATTCATAGCTTAAATTTATTCATAAAAAATGAAAACCTGCTTGCATAGAACAATAATTATGAATAAATTCAAGCTATGAATGACTGAACTCATTGTTTGATTTCTAATTCTTCATTCATTTCCAATGAATAAGTAATTGGTACTAGTTCGTTTTATTTTTTCCATCGAATAGTAATTTAGTAATAATTCGTTTTTTATTTTATTTGTAATGAATATCCACATACCTCTATTGTAGCAACATAGGGTATTTTTTAAGTTGATACTTTCCTTTTAACACTAGAAAATAAGAAATTTCGTCAAATACAATTAGGTCCGGTAAGATTTTCGAGATACAGGGTGTTGAATGCAAATAATGCCATATTTCTATTCAACCAGAGAAACGATACGCTACTGCTTTTTTCCAAATAAAAATAATTTTCGTAATTTTCCACTAGATTCCAACAAAAATGGCCTCCTGACTTCAACACATGAGCTCAGAATAACGATTACAAAAAAAACAGTTTTTCGAAATTTTTCGACTATTTGGTAATCAAGTAGTTACGAGAATGAAAAACTACAGAATGCCTAGGCTTATGATACCTTTTTGGAATCTGCAATAACTGAGCAAGTTTTTAAGATGATGTCTACCAGGGGCGTCCTAATTTTTTTTTACACTGTAGCACATCAAACTTGAAGGAAATTTCATTTAGTTTTCAATTTTTCTTTGTAATTCACGAGTTTCTGACTTTTTACACTAGTTTGCTAAATTTAAGTCTTTGTTTCCGATAGCTGAACTATCTCATGTGAAATTGAAAAAAACCATATCGAAATACCTCTCCATTTGAAGAAATGGCACTAGAAAAACTAATCGCACTCCGAAATTTTCTAAAAATACGAAAACCATGAATATCTCGGAAACCGTGGAATTTTCATTAACCCTTTACCGCATAGCAAACCATTATATGGTTTGACATCTTTACGGTTCATTTATTGCGAAAATATAGAAAACTAAAATGAAGACCCTAGCGGAGTTTATTTGTTATATCATTAACAATAACAAACAGCATCTACTCTGTATATGGTCCGACGCCACTTGTAGAAAACCACCCTTTTCCAGACAAGGTCAGTGAATGTTTACATGCACGTGCGACTGTCAACTTTGAGAAAAGAAATAAGAATGAAAAGATGAGTTTTTGGAGGAACAAAAAATGTTTTGTTGTGTGACATAAACTCTAGTTTGTAGGCACTATAATAGATTTTCACTTTCAATTCGATTCCACCGATTTTCGATACCAATTTGTTCGGAACCATATCTGGGTTCGTATGCATTCTACGCTTTTTTCGCTTAGACATATGTGGTTTCGTATGCACTCAAGCAATATGTGAGCTGATGAATTACACCACTCGGCTAACGGCTCGTGCTGCAAAATTCATCTACGTGTGTTATGACATTTACCGCGAATCGAATACTATGCTTTATCTTCGACTTCTTCAGTAAAATTCGAATTAATCTGCATTTTCAAAATTGACAACAGTTGTCAAGTATGTGATCGAGAATCGAATCGCGTAGAAAACGTTTTCCAATTGCAATTTTTGGATTTTCAGACCAAAGGAAATGTAGAAATGAATGGCGAGAACGTTACCTTGATGTCTGAAATAGAGTTTCCGATCGATCTGATTTTTTTATTGATTTGGTAAGCTGTTTTCCAATTTGTATTAGAATGAGTTATAGGCGTGAGTTATTATAACTATCGGGGTTGGTTTATAGATATTACAGCTCAAAATCATTTGAATAATGGACACATTCTTCTATGGGAGAAGATGAAAGAAATTGTTTGATTAAGTTTCATCAATAAATTTGTATGACATTATTAATTACATAATTCTCGTCAAGTATAATAATGTTTTGATAACACTCATCATATATGTGCTTAGTATGCATACGAAACCATATATGTCCAGAGTGTTTGAAGCTTCGATGCATACGAACCCATATATGGTTTCTGAGAAAAAATTGAACAAAAGTACTTTTTGATGAAAAAAAAAATTTATAATTGATTTTGAAGCATTAATGAAACATTTCTCTTGGAACAAAAATTTTTTTCGCCAATATTTAATATATCATGCAGTAAAGGGTTTAAGGTCAAAATTTGAAATAAGTTAGACCACGACAGTGTCTATCTATAGTTGCAGGCTTATCCATTGTTTTCAGGACACCCTGTATATCCCTTCCATCATCTCGTCGTTGGTCGTCATGATGACGGTACGTCCGGGTCCGTATGCCTCACCAGGGGCGCATCATAATCATGAGCGTAACAATAGGCTTAGATGCAAAGGAATACAAGTGAAAAAACCTCGTTTTCGAGTAAAAGCCAGTCAAAATTTTTCAATTCTAATAAATTCAGATGACTTCTTTTCTGGAAAACAATCATTTTGGATTCAACTTAAACTTCTTGTAAGTTTTCCAGTCATATTTAAGCCATTCTCACCAACAGGTTTCAATAGTTTTATTCAGCTCCAAAAAAAGTTTTTGTATTTGTACCCTTTTGCTACAAAATTTTTACTTATACGCTTCTTTGCTCCTAACTAATTTATGTAACTGGTTCAGTGTAATATACCAAAATGCGACTAAAATTGTTACGCAAATAATTATTTATTCAAACTCTTTATAAAAAAAAATTTAATCATAGTCAGAAACCAAATTTTGCTCTTGTTCTTCATCTGAATCGTAGGCTCGTTCTTCGTCCACGTCGAATGCTTCAATTTCGAGATCATTGGTGGCTCTAGTATGTCGATTAGGTGCTTCATCATGTTTTAGTGAACGATAAAAATCATGATGAATGGGCGGTACAAACGGCAAAAGCTGTGATAAATTTTTATATTTGGGTAACTTGAAAGATCAGCACCTTGTCGTTGGTGTGAGGGCTTAAGTAGCTGTGAGGACTCTTGGGGCGGTGTCGATGGAACACTGTTCCGGTAGGGTCTCCCAAGTCGATAAGGCCCAAGATGAACGGTGAACACTAAGACTGATCCCCAAGCTACGGTGTAAGATATCGTGCCTAAGGCTGAATGGCACCGGGTCAGAGTGTCGCGAACGATTCCCTGGAGAAACCAGGTCGCATCCCCTTGTAATTAGACCTTCCCTCAGGATCGAAGCTCTGCTGAGGGTGACGAGTATTTTTTCGCTACTCGTGGGACTCATATGGATGATACACGCAAAAACATAAAAAACAAAAACACCAAGGGAACCTCTTCGGAAGGTGCTCATGGTAAAAACCTGATGGGGGCTCCTGGTAGGGAACCTTCAAATACTGGAGGGGCTCCACATGTGGGGAACCAATCAGGTATAGAACGCAAACGGCGGAACCGTAGTGGTGCCGCCAGAAATAGGGCGAGGAAGGCTCGCGCAGCGTTAGCCAGTCTACCGACCGGAGAGGCTGCAGCCGGGACTTCTTCCCCCTCGCGGACGGAGGCATCCAAAAGGAACGCCCCCGACTCAAATTCTCCACCCTCATGCGAGAGGGCCCCAAAAAAGGCTAACAACCTTGAAAGTGGGCTCTCTTACACTGAGGTGGTGAGTAGGACCCTGAAGGTGGCTCTCGTTCCCGAGGGATGGCCAAACAGGGGCCTCTCACAGGGAGAATTCGAAAAAGTTGAGCTGGCGGTGGTGGACACGATGGACAAAATCCGGTCGGGCCAGCCATACCCCAAATTCCACGACGTGGAGCTCAACCCACAAGGGGCATTTATTGCCTCTTGTAAAGACAGCTTCAGTCAAGACTGGCTAACCACCAACTTGACTGGGCGGAACATCTCCAGGGACCTTCGTCTCAAGACAATTGAGATGAGGGACCTTGAAAAACTGACGAGGGTCAGCGTGTTGGTGAGGGGTGCTCAAAGCTCCTCTCCGACTGGTCTGATTCTCAGACGGATAGAGATGTCAACTCCGGCTCTGAAAACTAGGGCCTGGAAGGTTTACTACCGGAGTGACAGGCCCGACACGGTGCAGGTCATTCTGGGGGTGGACAAAGCATCTCTAGAGGTCTTGAAGTCCCGGGAGTATAAAGTCAGCGTTGGAACCAGGACAGGCACGTTCAGGCTCGTCCAGAGTCCACGCGACACAGTTGCACCAGACCCAAAGGCAGCGCAGGAAGCTCCGGCGACGGGGCCCAGTGCTGCTGGAGAGGGCGAGGGCAACACAGCACCCCCTCCGACTCAAATGTCTGAGAGTAGTATGGAGGTGGACCCTGCGGGGGCTCCTAGCTCGCATGCCTCGCATGTGGACCTACCGGTAACTGAGGCCGGTGGGTCGGGGTGCGACGCGGCGAGCGGGGGACCGCCGATGGGCTCAACTCCAACTGCTACACCGGAGGATCCGCATGGGTCATCCGGCGAAACGTGACAGTTGGCTGACTGAGGTACTCACACATCCTCATGGCGGTTGACATAAATGTCACGCAGATCAACTTGCACCATTGCATAGCGGCGACAGACATCCTTCGGTTGCAGCTGGCAAGAGTGCACACATTCATAACCCTGATTCAGGAGCCCTGGGTCAGTGGAGGTGAGGTGAGGGGCCTTTCCTTCAGGGGAAGTAGGCTCTTCTGCTCGCTTGCGGATACGAATCCAAGAGCGTGTATACTGGCCTCCACGGACTTAGGAGCTCATTTACTAACAAACTTCTGTTTCAGAGATCTAGTAGCGATCCAAATTCACGGCAATAGAGGACCACTAGAGAATCTTGTAATATGCTCAGCATATTTACCATACGACTCCCCTAACCCACCACCAAGTAGGGAATTAGAAGAGTTAGTGAAATTCTGCGAACAGAAGGGCTGGCCCTTGCTGGTTGGTTGTGACGCGAACGCGCACCACGTCTTGTGGGGCAGTACAGACGTCAACCCCAGAGGAGAGGCGCTGGCAGACTTCCTGTTCTCCACGTATCTAACTACACTTAATGTAGGTGTGGAGCCAACCTTCGTCACTTCTGCGAGACGTGAGGTACTCGACATAACGTTGTGTAGCAATTCTATCGCTGACTCTATAAAAAATTGGCGAGTGGACACGGAAGTGATCTCGCTTTCAGATCACCGACATATTTGCTTCTCCATCAGAGACAGCAGAGAAAAGATACCTGAGGTATTCAGGAATCCTAAGAAAACAGACTGGCCCAAATACTTGGCGCATCTCTCTGGAAATCTGGGGCTCAGTAACGCAGCACCAAAGAACACGAGAGAGTTAGATGCCGCAGCAAACAAACTGCAGGAATCTATTATCTCAGCCTATCATAGTAGTTGCTTACCTCAGTTCAGAAAGCCGAAAGGCAAGACGAAATGGTGGTCAAGGGAACTAACTGATGAAAGACGTAATAGTAGACGTCTATTCAACAAGGCTATGAGATCTGGCCTTGACAAAGACTGGGATGAATATAAATCAGCCCTAAAATAATACAAAGGACTCATAAGAAAGTCCAAAAAAGAATCATGGAGGAACTTCTGCAGCAGTATTGAGGGTGTATCTGGGGCCAATAGGCTTCGGAAAATTCTCAATAGCGGAGGCCCTCCACAGATCGATTGGTTAACCCTTCCCACTGGTGTGAAAACCAGCTCGGAAGTTGAAAATCTGAGACATCTTCTAGAGGTCCACTTCCCGGGCTTCAATGAAACAGAAAACACCTGCGACGAGGCTCACCGACGTGCATCAAGCGCAGATTGGCGGGCAGCGTCTCAGGTGGTAACTCACTCTAGGATCCATTGGGCCATCAAAGGATTCGAGCCATATAAGGCGGCAGGGGAGGACGGCATATTTCCGGCTCTCCTTATTAGAGGGTTGGACCTGCTCTCTTCCTCACTGCTCCATATATTTCGAGCAAGTCTGGCTCTGGGACATATACCTATGTCCTGGAGAAAGGTTCGCGTTATATTTCTACCCAAACCCGGAAGGCCGTCGCACACCAACGCGAAGGACTTCCGACCAATAAGTCTCTCATCTTTCCTAGTGAAGACCTTGGAGTGACTGGTAGAAAGACATATTAGGGATACATCACTAGTGGCTTGGCCATTGCATCCCTCTCAACATGCCTATATGCTTGGTAAATCTGTAGACACCGCTCTTCACTCAGTTGTAAATTACATCGAGGACGGGTTGCACTACAAAGAATATACCCTAGCTATATTTTTAGATATAGAAGGAGCTTTCAACAACACTGCATTCGGTGCAATGAACAACGCTGTCGTAAGACACGAAATCTCGCCTACACTTTGTCGCAGGACGGGATCGCTTCTCGAGGCTCGCAATATCGTGGCTAAGCTGGGCTCCTCGACCATAGGGGGAACACCAGGGAGGGGTTGTCCGCAGGGAGGTGTTCTCTCACCGCTATTGTGGGATCTCGTCCTGGATGGGCTCCTGATTGAGTTGGCGGATGCGGGCCACGTCGCAGTAGCCTATGCGGATGATCTTGTCCTGCTGATAAGAGGTAGGATACTCAGCGTTGTCGTCGATTTGATGCAAAATGCTTTGCGGATAATCGAGCGGTGGTGCATAACCCAGGAAACACAGACTTCTCCGCGAGCTCTCTGAGAGGTTACAATGCGACTTTTATGCGAGCTCCTACCGCGAGGTTCCAGAGATGTCTATGTGAGGCTCCTAAGCGAAGTTCCCACTGATGTACCCATGCGATATCTTGGTGACCTCGACATGCGATATCTTTGAAACCTCTCCCATGCGATATCTCTGAGAGGTTACAATGCGACTTTTATGCGAGATCCTACCGCGAGGTCCCAGAGATCTCTATGTGAGGCTACTAAGCGAAGTTCCCACTGATGTGCCCTTGCGATATCTTGGAGACCTCGCCATGTGATATCTTTGAGAGCTCACCATGAGATTGACATAATTAATCTTTTTGCGAGATCGTCAAGATATAACGAAACAAACCAGAACAAAAAATTCTTACTGCGGGCTTCAAAAGTTGTCCTTAATATTACATACTTGATTTGTAAATATTTTCAAAAAGATCTTGTATTCAACAAAAACAAGTAGTTAGTTGTTCCGCAATTATGTACCTACCTATGAAAGATGAATTGGAAATTATCGAATGAGGCGAGTTCCTGTAGTGATTGACATACAATGGGAGAATTTGAAATTTTCATTGCATGTTCCTAAACTCTAAAAGTTATCCAAATGAAAACACATCAAAGAATGTATATCAACAGAATTATCCCGCATCCCTAACTTCGAACAGAGGAGATAATCAACTATTGATTATACGAACTATTCAGTGGCGTACCCAGACATTTGTCTTGGGGGGATATGAAACAAATAATAATTTTTTTATTGCAAAACAAGAATAAATCATAATCAGAAAGTTTGGTTTGCTATCATGAAACAAAGTCAGGTCGCCTTGGTCTTCTTGCTTGATCATCAATAATTTCATTTCCGGAAATATGCAACTCCCTGTGTTGGTATAGACATATCATGGCTAGCGCATTCCAGCAGCCGAATTTGCCGATTTTGTTTCGCCCGATCCAAGTGTCAGCATATTATGTATTATATGATTACGCAAGCCGACAAAGGGATCTCCAGCCGAAAACGTCTCCATAAGATTTATTTACTCGCTTGTTTTGATGTGCCGCCAATCTGTACGATAGTTGCATGCTCCGGCATGCGGCACTCGGAAGGCACACATGTCTTCAATTTTTTACACGGTATGAGGGAAATATAGAGCTCAACTGAATCGGGAACTCGAACCCAATTGATTATAGTATTAAGATTCATAGTCGCCGATCATGGACATCGTCCATTTCGGTTGGTGTATTATGGATTACGGAAAATAACGTTGTCTATTCGTTTTCTCAATTCCCGCTTCCCGTATTTTCAGACCAAATCTTGTATGTGTAGGATGCTCTCATTGTTCTGATATACTGTTGAGCTAAGAGATGTTTTGTGCTTGTGCATAATTAGTTAAGTGTACCAGTGCTGTACAAGGTTCGCTTTTGTTTACAATTTCGAAGAGGATATTTGTACTCGAAGGTAAGTGTTATTTTTATTAAATTCTTGAGTTTCAACCCACCACTCACCAGTTAGGATATATTTATATACCATTTTTGCCGCTTTAGGTCTTTCTGAGTAATTCAACCACTGGCAATAACAGAAGTGATTAATTTACATTTATCTACTTTCTACTAACAACAGATCTTCTGATATCACTCAAAAAGTCAATCATTCTCAATGGTAATTGCTTGAATAAATATTGTGAAAGAAACTTCGCAAGTCTGCAGAGGTGCAGAGGATGATGATATGTTGTTTGCTGAAATATACATATAAATGGGCATATATATATATTTTTGTTGTTGAAATTCTATTCAATTTGTGCCCCAGAAGAACTTGTTACAATTTTCATTCGCGTTGATGAATGAATAAACAACTGACCTTACAAAAGTGCATTACTATACATGTCATTTTCATTCTTCCAGATGTAATGAAGCAGACATGGAAAACAACTGAGAAGGAATTCGAAGTTTTTTCACAAAATTGGCTACGCCATTGTAGCCAGAGGAAGAAGAAGGAAGAAGAAAGAAACCGGATGGTTTGAAATATTTTTTTATTTTTCTGTTCGTTATTGATAAAGATTATAGGAGTTATTCGATTGTTTTAGTATACCTTCTGTTGCTGCCGAAAATAATAAATAACTTTCAACACTGTTTGTTGTGTAGGTCAACTCATACGCGAATATACAGATTTTTATCATATAAATATAACTTACTCCATTTATTAATTATACAAATCTATAGTCCATCCAAGAATGATTGACATCCCGGAGGGCTTTGGAAAATCGAAATTATGTTGGTAATGCCCATTCAGTAATATTTTGAGTTGCAGAATTCAGGTTGGTGTTGGAAATAACACTGACATTTTGTTCTGTCATTAATATTTCGAACAAATTCGGCAAAAATTGAGCAAGTGAAATAAATATCTTTGAAATGGGGCTCTTGAAGAGTGAACAGCTAAAAAATGGAAAGCCTGCATAGAGCACGTAGAAAAAGAAATGAGAGAAGATTATTTAAAAAAATGGATGTTATGATATTGTTGAGATAAAACCTTCAATTATGAACATGACGAGTTCTGCCCAGATGGGGAAGAAATGACATGTTGTGGTTGTTAAAACAGAATAATAGGAATATTTATATTCTTCATATTTTACACCTTCATTGTTCACAAATATTGAAAGTTACAATGTCATGAAAAAATTCTTCATATATTAAATAGATCCATTGGTTAAGTTTCGTTTCTGTCTTGATATCTATTACATTCCCAATCCACTGACTTTGCAGCAACACGCTTCAAATTATCAACTAGATTTTTTCGGTTTAGCGAAAACTCACATTGAACATTGAAAGGGTTAGGCTATTCAATCACCCACGATATTTTTCATTATCAAACTAGAATTTCCAGGCTGTATGCTCCTATAATTGATTGTAAGATCGAAAATGTATCAATACAAGATGAAAATAATATACTGCTGGTATACAGATTCACACGCTGGTAATCGTATGTGGAAATTTTGGAAACATTTTCATGTTCAAAGTTCCTTACTTCAAAAGAATATCGTTCAATTTTTAGCTTATTTTTATATCTATGATGAAAGCACAGAAAATTTTTGGTTACTTTTTTGTAACTAGAAATAAAGCTGCGACTGGACTTTCAAGGCCTGCTCTGATGTCAATCATTCTTGGATGGACTATAGTATGATACACTGAAAGTTCCATAATCGATCATTTCCTGTAGAAAGCTACACCTGTTCTATTCACACCTTTCTACAAGAAATGATCGATCATGGTACTTTCAGTGTAGCATACTAGATTTGTATAATTAACAAATGGAGTAAGTATTATTTATATGATAAAAATCTGTATATTAGCGACCTGTTTAGGAACTTCTTATACTTCTCGCGATGTGACCTAGATTTGAGAATATCTTAAAGATCTCACAATGTGACCTATTTGGGAATATCTTATACATCTCGCAATGCGACATGTATAGGAACATCTTATACATGTCGCATTGTGACCTATTTGAGAATATCTTATAGATCTCGCAATGCGAGCTCGCATAGATCTCACTAAAGGAGGCTAATGCGAAATTCTCGAAAGTCCTCGCCGCGCGATGTGTATGCGAACTCCTAGTGTGACTTGTTTGAGAATATCCACGTAGGACATAGCCAAGAACTCTCTGGGATATCTTATGTGGCGGACATTTGGAGCAGATATAGAGCTCTCCGCGACCTCTCAAAGATGTCACAAAAGGCGTCACAACTTCCTAAAAAGAAGTCGCAGGGATGTCTATGGGATATCTTTGTGTTGCCTGGGAACATACGTCCTTTCAGTAAACCCTAAGAAAACCGAAATGGTTCTCTTTACGAGGAAAAGGGTGCCTAACGACATTAGACTTCCCAGTCTGTTTGGAATGAGGCTCACCTTATCTGACCAGGTCCGTTATCTCGGTGTTATATTGGACCGCAAACTTCTGTGGAACAAACACATCGAAGCTCAAGCGAATAAGGCCAATATAATATTTTGGTCTACACGTAAGGTGCTCGGCAAGGGGTGGGGCTTCGGACCACATATTATACACTGGCTATATACTGTGGTAGTGAGGCCTATCCTCACCTATGCATCTGTGGTATGGTGGACTTCCTTAGTTCATCTTAGTAACTATAAACTTTTTACTTGCTTTGGATACAAGATCCATCCAATCATTTGGAGTGAACAGGAAAGATGTTTTTTTCCTGGATTTTTCGATCACTCCAAAATCTCGATCGCATTCCATGTACGAATGGCCTGAAATCAAGAATTTGTGGTCTACCGTTTGAATCTGTGTGTTAATTACAATATAGTTCCAAAATTGTATCATATATTTATTTTTGTTTTGCCCGCCTGCATTGTCACTGAAGGCTTCAATATACATGACAGTCCGAGGTAGTCCTAAAATGTATTTTGAAAGACATGATATTATTTCTTGTGATCCCCTAGGTCCATCGCCTTCATGCCACATAAACATTTGAGCAGTTCCCTTTGCAAGATCATGAACTGCAAAATTATATGTCCATAATTGCCGAAGGTAGTATACTTTGCTGTTGGTGAGTAGTGGTGTTGGGAAAGTTTTTTGGAGATCAAAGCATATCGCTACTTTGTTGGGTGAAGAAGTAGCTTCTATCTTTGCCGTATCCTTTGATTTTTTTGCCATCTCCGCCTTTCTTAGGTGAACTTCTTTCTGAATATTTGCTTGAGTCGAATCTTCCTGGTCTCCAGTTTGGATACGGTTAGTGAGTTTGTCACATAATGTGCAAGTGTCTGTATAAGGCCGGTGAAACTCAGGTGAAAGCTCAGGTTGAAACAAGTGTTGAAAATCATTCGATAATAACTACACTTCACTGGCTGTTCATTTTGTTGAATACATAACTCCCTAAAGAGTTCGTACATTTTACTCAAATTGAGGGAAGTATCAAGGTATCTACGATGTGGATTATGGTTACGAGTGTAGTGACCTTTAAACTTTGGAAACGAGCTGAAATGTCTCTTAACGAAAATTGTAACAGAGGGATCTAACTTGTTTTTAGGCTCATGTTTGAGGGCTGTGAAGTTTTAGGCCACTTTCCATCGGCCATTCTCGGATTCATCGGCTAGTTCACCAGTGGCGTCAGGTATTTATGAAAATCGCGATTAAAATTATATGGAAGACGAAAAAATCGGAATTTTTGCCTTAAATGAGTTCTTTGATTCTCTGTGTATAATTAACCACCAAAACTTCTATTCATTTTAATTATTATAAAAAGTTATAATGAATTATTATGTGTCGGAGAAATCTGATTTCGAGTGTATTGTAGGGATATACTTAAAAAGTGATTAGCATGAATGAAATTAGGTGAGAATGTTGCTAGTATGGTCTAGAATCTTATTCCGAGAGGTTTTCTATTTGTAGGAACACTGAGGGTAGTTTTCACCCCTATCCTCAATTCCTTCAAGAATCAACAAATCATCGCAAGGGGGTCTGAAAAATGATAAGCCTGAATGAAATTTGGTAAGAATGTTGCTAGTATGGTCAAGAAGCTTATTCCGAGAGGTTTTCTGATTGCAGGACCCCTGAGCGTAGTTCTCACCCTTATCCTCAATTCCTTCAAGAATCAACAAATCATCGCAAGGGGGTCTGAAAAATGATTAGCCTGAATGAAATTTGGTGAGAATGTTGCTAGTGTGGTCTAGAATCGGATTCCGAGAGGTTCTTCATTTGCCGGACTTCTGAGGGGAGTTTTCACACCTATCCTCCAAGAGTCGACAAAACATCGCAAGGGGGTTTGAAAAATGACTAGGCTCAATGAAATTTGGTGAAAATGTTGCTAGTATGATCAAGAATCTCATTCCGAGAGGTTTTTTATTTGCCGGACCCCTGAGGGTAGTTTTCACCCCTATCCTCAATTCCTTCAAGAATCAACAAATCATCGCAAGGGTGTTTGAAAAATGATGAGCCCAAATGAAATTTGGTGAGAATGTTGCTAGTATGGTCAAGAATCTTATTCCGAGAGGTTCTCTATTTGCCGGACTTCTGGGGGGAGTTTTCACCCCTATCCTCCAAGAGTCGACAAAACATAGCAAGGGGGTCTGAAAAATTATTAGCCTGAATGAAATTCGGTGAGAATGTTGCTAGTGTGGTCTAGAATTTTATTCCTAGATGTTTTTTATTTGCAGGACCCCTGAGGGTAGTTCCTACTCTTTTCCTCCAAAGGGCAACAAAACATCGCAAGTGGTTTTCAAAACTGAAATGTGTTAGAATTTCCTGCTAGTGTGCTCTGAAACGATGTTTCGAAGATTTTTCAGACGCTTTGAAACATGATTTTCTATAATTGAACGTCATTTTTTTGTGGAGGAATTAGTTTCTTCTCTGTGTATGCCTTTTCGGTAAGAACACCATTGGCAACCTGAATTAACAAGTTTATCAGATATAGTCTCCTCACATAATTTCATTATGTTGCCTTTTTTTTCATTTAATTGCTTGATTTCCACAAAAATACGAATGGTTGATGGCAAGTTTGAGTGTAATCTGTAAACGGAGTAACTTCTTGGGGTAATCTGTTTGTACTATGTATTTCCTTCTGCACCCGAATATATGTATTTTTTTTATTGATAATCTTTGTTGATTCACGTTGTGGAAGGTGATTTTCTCAAAATTCGACCAAAAAAATACGTGTTTTGGATCTATAAATTGGAATTTGGATTCAGAAATGAAATCTCAAATGGTGGATATATATATGTGGATTTATGCAATAACTTGAGAGCAACTGAAGAAAAGTAAAATTTATTTATTGTACAATAAATTGTTAAGAATGATTACTGAAATGATAATTCAAGTACGTACTCAGAATTATTTTCATTACAAACAACTATGGAAAATGTCCAGATGAGACAATATTAGGTTTCATCGATCAAAAATTGGAATACTGTATTTTTTCTGATTCAATCGAGATTTCTGGCTTATTTTTCATCCTTCGTGAGGAGTTATATTTATATTTGAAAAAGGTTTGGACAGTTAAAATGTCGATTCATAGTAATGGAAATAATTCACAGAAAATATGCATATTAAAAGACTGTTATATTATTTATTGCTCTTTATTATATAATTACCAACACAGCCGTTATTGTCACATCATATTGATATAATATCACGAATACATTAAAGTATCCCTTCAAAAAATATGTAAATGAATCTTAAAACAGTGTAATAACATAGTTGAATAAACATTATGAAAATGACTATTATGCGAATATATCATAAATTATGGAAAAATTATTTAACGCATACGTGACCATCAGTGCATCACAGTTGTATATAGTATACTCTATAGTCTATACTAAATCTACATTATCTTTATAATTATTCTTTAATTGACCACAGATAACAGACCAGAATGTATATAACATTTTTACTCCAGGAGTGATTATATTCATAAAAATAAATAAAGCCAATTCGAACTGTTAAATAAACGAAACAAAGGGTGCGATAAGGCTGCGAATGGCATGTACAAAATAGCAAATTGCGCCTGAATTAGATAAACTTATATGATACAAATATTTTGCGAAGGATGTTGAAAATGGATAAATACATATGTATATCCTATTCGAGGTGAATTTGAGAATGAAGTAATTCACCGTATTTAGATTTTTGCTAGTACATTCGGCAAAGATCACATATACCAAATTTTATTTTATTGCTCTTTGGGTATCCAGAATTTACTTCCTCAGTTGTCAATAGACATCTTTCGTGTGTACGTCATGCAGAGTCTACATCTGAAGTCGACCTCTTTACATTGGCATGCACAGAAAAAACAAATTTTGTCCACTGGAGAACTATTTCTGAGCAGTAACCATTTCAAATCGTTTCTGTAGTCTTGAATATCGATGGTATCAGTTAAAGGCTCATTCCTCACTAATTTTTGAAAAAAAAAAATAGATCACGAAAACACCACAATTATAAACATCTTTCTGAATAATATGTGCTGAAGTCTGTTTCTTCCATTTAATAGAATCCGACTGTTTCATTTGAAGAATATTGACGATTTTTCCGTAGTAGAAATCTATATTTTTCGATTCAATGCCAAGTGGATCAATAAAAGTTAAAATGTTTTCTATGAAGTTCAATTTTATTAGGATAAAATGGTGATTCCTCACGATTGGAAGGATTGCGTTCGCTTTCGAAAACTGAACACTGTCCAAAAATTCATTCGAAAAGTTCTGATGGTTTATAATTATTGAAGATTTCTCCAATGAAAATAGTTGATAGCTTCCGTCATTAATCAAATGTAGACAATGTTCTATTACAAAACTGCTCAGACATTGCTTGTCTGACAGAGTATGAAAATCGTCAATGAGTATTTCCTTAACAGCGAGTTCCGAGTAGATATTCAGAGAAACTACGTAGTTTCGATTATTTTTGAGAGGAACATAATATTCAGTATCCGCTACTAATCCATTCGACAATAAATCAATTTTTTTGAATGATTTCCATTTTTGTTCCGAGATACCTGAATGCATATTTGGAGATATAAGTGCAGGCAGAAGATAAAAATAATAAAAATAATTCAGTTTGTCTAATATATCATTCCAAAAACTATTCGATCTGATAATTCGAACAATTTTTATATTTTTATGTGTGTAAATAACCAAATCACATCAACTGCGGTTTGCAATCTCCATTATGCCCTGAATTTGATAGTGATATTGATGTGTTGTTGCAATGATTTGATTCTGTTATTTATTCAGGAATTCGAATTTGTACTCAAAAAAGTCAGCATCTTTCGCTGAAAACGGACATTTTATTTCTACAACACCATTTTGCCCAACAAGACCTTCAGGAGAAGCACCAAGGAATGGATATTTCGGATGAATAATCTGTCCTGATGAAGTGACTTCATTCTTTGTTGCTTTGCAATATATCTAGCTGCATTTCCGAATTCACGACGGAATTCGCAGCTCCCTATTACTTAAAATTCTGCCCATTATATTTTTATACGACTCTGCATTTGTCACTTTGCATATTCGGCCAAAATATGGAACTTTGGTGTTGTAGAATACTATTTTCATTCAGCTGCCTCTTATCTTCCTCTGTTAAATTCAAGGTTTCAAGAAAATTTTGAAATTTTTCTACCAACTGCTGATCCTCATATTCACCGATATTATTCACAGGCTCTGATTGTTTTATATCGTTACTCTCTTTTTTGTCTGAGTTTTCTTCACCAGACATGAAATTTTTTAAATATTGAAATGCGAACCTTGTTGCCTTTTCGGTTTTCGGCACCACGACTCCTGGGAAGATTTTTCATTACAATAAGGTTTTGTGAGACGAGATTTGCCTATCTTCAAATCGGCCACTATTTTGAGTGCCAAACAGTCCTCTCTTAGTTTTCTGATGAAATGGCTGCATTTAAGGTTTTTCTCCCCTTTGAGTTTGTTATTTTTAATTCACGAAAAATAATTTTCCACGACTGAATTACTCAATGGGCTACCTTTTTGTAAGCAACTCCACAATGGACAAAACGGCATATATTTTTTCATAATTAAATTCAAGAATTTCGGATTGTACATCTCGTTCCTTAAATTTTCATCATGTAGAATATTTAGGTGCGTCAAGTTGGTGACACACCCCCCGAATTCTGGTATCGAATTGTTTTGGGAATTTTGTGCCCATTTTGAGCCAATTTGTGCCGTATGTTATGAATTTTGTGCCCGTTCCGTTTTCGAGATATTTCAAGTTTTCCAAGTGTGTCACCAACTTGACGCTGTGACACACTTGTGGAAATTTGAAATTTTTTTTCTTTCGATAAATTGTGCCCATTTTGTGCCAATTTGTGCCGTAAGTTTTGAATTTTGTGCCCGTTCCGTTCTTGAGATATTTCAAGTTTTCCAAGTGTGTCACCAACTTGACGCTGTGACACACTTGTGGCAATTTGAAAATTTTCTTCTTTAGATAAATTGTGCCCATTTTGTGCCAATTTGTGCCGTATGTTGCGAATTTTGTGCCCGTTCAGTTCCCGAGATATTTTGAGTTTTGTTTGTGAGGAGCGTCAAGTTGGTGACACACCCCCCGAATTTTGGTATCAAATTGTTTTGGGAATTTTGTGCCCATTTTGTGCTAATTTGTGCCGTATATTATGAATTTTGTGCCCGTTCCGTTTTAGAGATATTTCGAGTTTTTCATGTGAGTCACCAACTTCACGTTGTGACTCACATAAGGAAAGCTGGAAATTCTTCTTTGGATAAATTGTGCCAATTTTGCGCCAATTCGTGCCGCATAGTATAGATTTTGCATGCTTGCAGTTTTCGAGATATTGGAAGTTATTCCTGTGAGATGTAGCAGAATTCAAAGAAGAGCGTCAATTCCATTTCATAATATTATGTGATCATTTTGAAGTATGAGTGGTTGAACCAAATTTTCGATGATTCGACGACCTTTTCACTTAGAATAATCAATTCGATAAAATAATTGAGTTGATGAATTAATATATAGGTACAGGTTTATCGAATACGTTGACACATCCTCAGTTTCAATTATACAGGGTGTTTGGTAATTCGACGTGAACCTTGAAAAGGGATATACTAGACGTCATTTGCAGTCAATTGCGTCGAGTGAAGCATGGTCCGAAAATCTATGGTTACGAAGATATCGCGATTATTCGACTTTTTTGAAATTTTCTGCTTCGTTATCGAAAATAATTAATTTTGTGAAAACTACTCGACTCTAAAATATTCAATAAATATTTTTTTCAAAGCTGAGGAGATGGTCCTCGTTGCTGCGAAAAAGTATATTCACTAAAAATTCAGATAACCGGGGTTAAAGGGTCATAAATGGCTGCACTTGTTTTCCTCATAAAATCTTGATAAAACAGGTGAGAATAACTTGAAAAAAGTATTATGGACTTGGTGTACAAATCTCAAGAAAAACTTCCCTGTCTCATCAGCTTTCCAAAAAGGTACATATGTCAATAACTCCTTCATGCAATCTAAGTCCTTTATTTCACTCGGCGTGATTCGTAAGCTGTAAGCGGAGCGGGCCATGGTTCGATCACTCGGAATATTTGACATGATATGACAGATCACATATTAAATTATCAAACTGTTAGTTGCTTGCAGTTAAAACAATAAGAAAAGTTAATTTTTCCTGAATAGCCGTTGAAATCTTCAACAATCGATTGAAAGTACATACTCCAATGGCTTGTTGTGGAAACGCAGAATATGCTGACATTTTGTACTTTTACGGATTGTATGATGGAAATGCTATTGAAGAGGGAGATCCGGTCCGAAGAATGGACTTTTGTCGGTTTCTTCTCAATTGCGATATCGAGGGTCCCAATTTCTTGAAACACATCTTATGGACAGATGAATCTGAATTTAACCAAGACGGAATAACAAATTTCCATAATGCGCATTATTGGGCGCCAAAAGGTCAGAATCCCAGAAAAAAGAAAAGATTTTCTTTCAATGTATGGATAGGCTCCGTCTACATTTGTATTGTTGGACCAGTTTTTTTACCTGATAACCTAAATGGGATCTCGTACGAAAATTTTCTGCGTGACGAGCTTAGGTTGCAATTATAGAAGATGTACCGCAGACAGTTCGATCAAGAATTATTTTTCAGCATGATGGCTGTCCAGCTCATTACTTCAGAAACGTGCGGTTGTGGCTAGACCAAAACTATCCCCAACGTTGGATAGGACGTGGTGGGCCAATTTCTTGGCCGGCCAGATGTCCGGACCTGACCCCATTTTTACATTTGGGGTCACATAAAACAGCTAGTGTATAGTAGGTACACCAGTGACGACAGCTGAAGAATTGAGGGAGCGAATTTTGACGGCTGCTCAGCATGTAAAGAATGACTTCTCAACGCGGGTAACAATTTCTGAAGTACGCCGTAAACTGCGTGCATGCATAAGAAATCGAGGGCGACAACTCAAGCAGGATCTCTAGTTTTGTTAATTTTTTGTTTATGTTTATTTCTATGTTTATGTTTATTATACGGATTTGTTTGTGGTTAGTATCATTAAAGCAACTAACAGTTTGGTAATTTAATCTGTGATCTGTCATGTCACCTATTCCGAGAAGAATTGCTGAAAGTGATCGAACCATGAACCGCTTACGAATCACGCCGAGTGAAATAAAGGATGATAGGATATCTAAATGACTCGAAAAAGTCTGTTGTCTGCTTGGTTTTCCAGCCATATTTTTTGATTGCATGAAGGAATTATTGACATATGTACCTTTTTGGAAAGCTGATGAAACAGGGTAGTTTTTCCTTACATTTGTACACCAAGTTCATAATACTTTTTTCGAGTAATTCTCAATTGTTTTATCAAGATTTCATGAGGAAAACAGGTGCAGCCATTTATGACCCTGTATATCTCAAGTTATCTGAATTTTTAGTGAATACTTTTTCGCAAGAAATGAGGACCATCTCCTCAGCTTTGAAAAAAAAATATTCATTGGATATTTAGAGTCGAGTAGTTTTCACAGAACGAAGAAGAAAATTTCATTTCAAAAAAGTTGAAAAATAGCGATATCTTCGTAACCATAGATTTTCGGACCATGCTTCACTCGACGCAATTAACTGCAAATGACGTCTAGTATATCCCTTTACAAGGTTCACGTCAAATTACCAAACACCCTGTATAATTGAAACTGAGGATGTGTCAACGTATTCGATAAACCTGTACCTATATTGTATTAATTCATCAACTCGAATATTATATTGAATTGATTATTCTAAGTGAAAAGGTCGTCGAATCATTGAAATTTGGTTGTTTTCACCGAATGTCTGCAAGTTCAACAACTCATACTTTAAAATGATCACATAAAAATATGACATGGAATTAACGCTCCTCTTTGAATTCTGCTACATCTATTCATCTCACAGGAATAACTTCAAATATCTCGAAAACTGCAAGCATGCAAAATCTATACTATGTGGCACGAATTGGCGCAAAATAGGCACAATTTATCCAAAGAAGAATTTCCAGCTTTCCTTATGTGAGTCACAACGTGAAGTTGGTGACTCACATGAAAAACTCGAAATATCTCTAAAACGGAACGGGCACAAAATTCATAATATACGGCACAAATGAGCACAAAATGGGCACAAAATTCCCAAAACAATTTGATACCAGAATTCGGGGGGTGTGTCACCAACTTGACGCTCCTCACAAACAAAACTCAAAATATCTCGAGAACTGAACGGGCACAAAATTCGTAACATACGGCACAAATTGGCACAAAATGGGCACAATTTATCTAAAGAAGAAAATTTTCAAATTTCCACAAGTGTGTCACAGCGTCAAGTTGGTGACACACTTGGAAAACTTGAAATATCTCGAGAACGGAACGGGCACAAAATTCAAAACATACGGCACAAATTGGCACAAAATGGGCACAATTTATCGAAAGAAAAAAAATTTCAAATTTCCACAAGTGTGTCACAGCGTCAAGTTGGTGACACACTTGGAAAACTTGAAATATCTCGAAAACGGAACGGGCACAAAATTCATAACATACGGCACAAATTGGCACAAAATGGGCACAAAATTCCCAAAACAATTCGATACCAAAATTCGGGGGGTGTGTCACCAACTTGACGCACCTAGAATATTTTCAATGCGATATTCGACTGAATTTTTTTGAATCATTTACAGAAAGGACTAGATTTATAAAGAGAAGTCGATTCCTCATCATCAACGTCAATAACAACTTCCTGATCCTTTTCCTCAGGAAGGAATTTGGTCTTGGATATGATATTGGATATATTATACGATTTAGCACGTTCAAGTTCCGAATTTTCTCTCTTACTAGCCAACATAACTGTAACGTTTCCCACGTAATTATCCAATACGTCCAGATTGTCAATAAATATCGCACATACATGCCATCATATCGTTGAAACAGTTCCCTTGCGAATCATTTACTACACATCTCATTCACATCCTTAGAAATCATTTCCATTCAATGTGCGCAACACAGATGAATCCCGATTAATTTCGATTCAGTAAAAGCAGTTTTGAGCAATAAGAGGTTATAGCATTTTTCCAGGTATGTATTTCGAAAAGGTGCACTTATTGAATGCCTTACATGCTTCATGCAAACTAGCGAATGAAAAATCAGTAACTACTCTAGAAAAAGCAGGCCAGCAGTTATTTTCCTCTCAAAAATATCGAAAAGAATAAAACAAATTATGAATAGCCATAGAGTTGTGTACAGACGAAATCATGGAAAATATTGGATAGATTTTTTGGCTTTTACTAATAACGACAACAGCAGTATAAAAGTATACTCTATTGAAATTTTTTCTGGTATCCTGACCAAACTGCCAGTTGCGCCAAAATAAATTATTGGGGGTATGCCATTATCTCGCTGTTGCTTCAACACCGATACTTGCTCCAAACTATAAATCAGTACGGAAAAAGGAAGAGCCACTTGTTTAATATATTCAGGATGATCTAATTGCATTTTTATCAAATCGTCCAGATCAACCTTATCCCTATCTAGATCTAGGCGTGAAACAGCCTCTGACCTTATGCGTCTCAATGTACAGGTTATGCTCTGTAGATTTTTTCCCTGTCTCATAATTTTGTTATCAGACTCTAAAAACTTTTGTTTTTTTATATTGAAAGCGTTTTCCTTTAAAAGTTCTTTTTTCAGTAAATCTCGCTCGAAACCCTTCATTGAACTGGCTAAATAATCTTCATGAATATGATCTCGTGAAGAGCTATAAACTAGAACACTTTTCGCTCGAAGAAATATAAATATTTGAAATCTCTTGCATCCATAATTATTATGTTTGCACTGAGCACTGATAACATAAGCCTGTTTTTTTTTTTTTCAAGAATTTCATGTATTGAAAAATTATGCAACAAACCTTATTTACATATTTTTTATTTGATTTTTTATATAAAATGGAGAATTCTTTTTGTTTATTTTACCATTTGCAAATAAGAAATCCCATAATCCCGGTTTTATTTGGAAGCATCCTTCCAAATAGCTACAATAGTTATTTTTGTATTTCGCGCATGAGATGCAAACAAAATTTTTTCTACAAACGACAAAAATATTGTTCTAAAATAAGTAACATGCTTAGCTTAATATGAAAAATAGAATTTTCAATTCGTTCTCACAAAGCCATACGGTTAACACGTGTGCTCGGATGCTCCCAAATTGATTAAAAGTGAAAGTGATAGCAGAAATTGATTTAAGGAACTCTTAACAACCCGATTTAGTACCTCTGGCCCGTGAGTACCTTCGAAGTGCAATAATTACATACGTAATTAATAAATTTCAAACATATCGGAATTTATTCCCGGCCGCTGAGGAACATTGCTAAAAATGTTCGCCTTCTTCACATCTGGCTACACTTGATATCTTGTTGCTTTTTTGAATCCAGATAAACAAACGTTTATCTGATAACTTCGCGATGTCGGTCTCTGAGTACAGGGGCGCATCTAGATCCTCAACAGACAGTCGTAAATTTTCACAAGTCGTCAAGAATTCAAATTTTCCTAAGAAAGAGCAAGCAATCATTTTGAATCACGATGATGAGCTCACAAAGACTGATTATGTTGTTGCAATTGGAAAATTAGTTGAACCACAGAACATATTAGCCATATCTCGCATCTCGAATAATAGAATATGTATATATTTAAGCAATACAGACTTGGTAGACAAAGTGACACAAGAAAATATCATTGATATCAAAGGAAAGCAAATAGGAATTAGGCGGCTGGTTACACCAGCAAAAAGAATAATCTTGTCCAATGTGGTACTTTCTATTCCACATCAATTGCTTGAGGAAGAAATTAAAAAATTAGGTTTTGTCTGCGCATCTCCTATGAATTTTTTGAGAGCTGGTATCGATTTAGAAGGTTTTTCACATATTCTCAGTTTCCGTAGACAAATTTACGTGCTACCGAATGAAGACATATCATTACCTCAATTTGTCGACATCACCTTTGACGATACCCCGTACAGGATATTCCTCACGTATGATACTATATCATGTTTTTCGTGTCATAAAGCAGGTCATCTGGCAAAAAACTGTCCAGAATCTAGCAACGAACCATCAGCCCCACAGCAGATAGAAGAAATAGTCGAATCACCACAAGAGCAACATGCCAACCCAGGAAGTATTGTAGCTGCTATGGAGACTCCTCCAATTTCAGAACCCAATACGACTACATTCAAAATGCCTGAATTAAACAAGCTCATTATAGAATCTGTTTCTGAAACGACAACCCATAAAGCTATAAAACGGCCTCCGTCTCCTACAACGCCCATTACCCCTGAAAATTCGGATGACAAGGAACCAAAGGAAAGGAGAATCAATAAACATAAAAAACTAAAGAACAAAGAACCTGAAACAATCGAGTCCCTAACTGATCAGCTCACTCCAGTTAGAGAAATCCTAGAAGAAAACCCCGGAAAATACCCTCTGAATTTCGATCAAGTATTTAGTTTCCTTCAAAACAGCTTCGGATCTGATGATCCTCTGAGTGTCGCCCAGGACTACACAAAGGATATGCCAGGTCTTTTAGAAATGCTTAAAAATATCTATCCGAATGTTCAGCACAGGGCTCTCAAAAATCGGTTAACAAGACTTCAAAAGAAAATTAAACTTCAACTGAACCTCCCTTTAACTAGCTCCAATTTCACAACTGATTCTGATACTGGTGGTAGCATGTCCGACTATTCTCTTTCACAATAATGACCTTTATCCTACAATGGAATATAAATGGGCTCAAAACCCAGTTAGAAAATTTACAAATAATTATTGCTGAATCCTCCCCTGACATATTTTGCCTTCAAGAAACAAACTTCAAACAAGACTATCATAAAGAAATTAGGGGATACCAATGTTTTTTTCGAAATAGAATATCTGATAGAGCTAGTGGCGGAGTAGCTATTTATGTCAAAGACAAATTTTCGGCTAAACAAGTTTCAATAGGACATACTTTCGAGGCAATCTCAGTTGCTGTTCAATATTTTAGAACAAAAATTTATATCCTGAACCTCTACATACCTCCAAACTTGGATTTCTCGTTGAGTGATCTTGAAGATCTGTCCGACTCTGTCCCATCACCTCGTATAGTTCTTGGGGACTTCAACGCCCATAATTCAATCTGGGGTTCCGATAGAACAGATAGCCGAGGACAAACTATTGAAAATTTCATTGATAATAACAACCTGGTCTTACTGAATTCTGGTGCAGGTACGAGATTTAACTGTCAAACAGGAGAATACTCAGCTATTGACCTATCACTCTGTGATCCGCAGCTCGCTGTGAAACTTCAATGGACACCATTTGAATACCTATATGGAAGTGATCATCTCCCTTTAGCCCTCAGTACTCTTCAACCTCAAAAACTGGATGTTCATATCTGTTTGGAAAAATGGAATTTAAATTCTGCAAATTGGACAAAATACTCTCAGTACATTGATGAACAATTGGACACAATTTCCTCTAATGATGAAGTGTCTAGCGTTATCAACCAGTTTACAGATCTTCTACTAGATGCCGCCAATACAACAATAAAAAAAATCACTTTACCAAGTAAACGAAGAACAGTTCCTTGGTGGAATGACTCATGCAAAGAGGCTATCGATGAAAGTAAGAAGGCACTATACAACCTAAAAAAGAACCACACACAATACAACCTTATCCAATTCAAAAGATTACGTGCAAAGGCACGATTCATAGTAAAAAATAGTAAAAAATTCTCTTGGCAAAAATTTGTATCATCCTTAAACCCAACAGCAAAACCATCTGAAATATGGAAGAAAATCCGGAGCATCAGAGGTAACAAAACCGCATACCAAATATCCAATATCAGAGTAAATGATGAAGTACTAATTGAGAATGATGAAATTGCTGAAGCATTCGCTGACTTGTATCATGAAAATTCGAATGATACAAATTTTGGTGATTTTTTTCTACGCCAGAAAAAGAGGATTGAAGAGGAATCACCGATAGTTCCTGTCTCTTGCGAGGGCCCCTTGAACTCCCCGATTACCATGGACGAGTTGAATCACGCGTTGGAGAAATGCAACGAATCCAGTCCTGGACCGGACGGTATCCCGTATTCTTTCTTGAAGAATCTGTCGACGAAATCAAGGTGCTTCCTATTGGAAATATACAATCAAATCTTCCTTCATCGATCGTTTCCAATAGCTTGGTCTGAAGCAGTCATACTACCGATTCTGAAAAATGATAAGAAGAAACACGAAATTACATCTTATAGACCTATCTCATTAACCTGTACCATGTGTAAACTTCTGGAAAGAATAATTAACAACAGATTGCATTGGTTCT